>JAYEPQ010000002.1:46732947-47172947 GCA_036321105.1 Dracaena cambodiana | reverse complement strand
TCCATGAAAACTGAAGTACTATCTTTTTTTTTTATCATAAAGAGGACTCTAATTTAATTTAAATTTTGAATATAACTCTATCATTTTAGTTTCTTCTTGCTACTTTCTAAGAAGTTTGGGAGAATTACAGTCTACGATATTCACTCCGTAATTTTTTATTTAAAAAAATTCTAAATATGATCATTTTTCTAATTCATTGTTATTACAAGTTTGTCATTTTAAATTTTGGACTAAGTTACCCTTTTCTTTCCAATTAAATTATATTCCTATATAACCCATCCTATTAACTCTAATATGAGAAAAGTCCTCCATGTCCCAATTTTAACTATCAAACTCAAAAAATAGTGTCATTTATTTTTCTAGATTTATTCTCAAACCGTGATTTAAATATAATTCTCATTGGAATTTGAAAATGCACAAAGAAATTCGAAAAGATTTGAAAAGAGAGAAAGAGAGAGGAAAAAAAAAAAAAGAGGGCAAATTTAGAATATTGGGAACGTACTTAGTATAACCCTTGTTTTTTAATTTTAATAAAGGCATACTTGGAAAAAAGGTGGGCTCATTTAGAATTTTCAATTTTTATAGGATTGCCCTTGGGTGGGCTAATTTAGTAAAAATCCTTATTTAATGTGAGAAAATCACTTATAATGGTTTAATCATGTGCAATATAAACATGTAAATGCACCAGTTCTACAACGGAAGCTTATCAACGTAGGACAAATTTAAAAAATGAAGAGAATACTGAATAAAATATGGATGGAGGTAATACAAAAATATATGTATGCTAAAAGTTTAAATGAGGATATATTACTAAATAGAAATGAATGAAGAAAAATTATCAATGTGATCGATCCAATATAATTTTCTTTTGGTTCATGTAGCCTATTCCATATACTTGGGATAAAAGGCTTAGTTGTTATTGTTGTTATTGCTGCCCATAGATTTATATGTTGGCCTTAATAGCAAAAGGAAACTTCGTTCTAGTCAAGAAATCAACTCTTGTTTACAAGCACGATGTTCACTCCATAGAGTTTTCCCTTTGGAGGATTGTCCATAAGCTTATATGTAGTTCGTAGTCGGAAAAAGAAACTTCATGAGCAAAGAAATATTCATTTACATAAAAATTCTTAGTAGAGAAAAAAAAAATTCCCATTCGAGCAATGGAAGAAACTCTCATAATGAGATAATAAACCTCTTTGGTACATTGAATTGCTCATGATCGTCATCAACCGCTTATTCTTATCATATACAGCTATCATAAATTGTGAGTCAATCATATGAGCAGATCCATACATTCAAATGGACAGTAAAGTTATTCGGGAATCGAGACAGCTCATCGAGGTGAGGGAACAAAGTGTCTTTGTCGTGTGTATTTTGTCGTGTGTATGGGAGTGGAGCCCCTAGACCAAGAAATTAGTATATTTCTGTTGTATAGCTCAATAAATTTATGAAATTACAATATTATATTTCAATTATCTAATTTCTATGCAAATTTAAGAAATTACGATGCAATATTATTTAAAAGAATTATTTTTTGTAGAAGATTTTTGAGATGGAGTTAGGATTTTTAGATGGCAAGGTGAAGGTTGGATAGTTGGGATAGAGTTCAGTGGTAGGATCGAGCCGTTGGAGAGGAAGCGAGCGGGATCGTTGGTTTGAGAGGCAGCAATTACGGAATTGGTCAGGAGCAACAATAGAGAAAGAAGAGAAGATAAAATAAATAATAAAAATAAAAAATAAGAGTAATTTGAAAATATAATGGATTGTATTTAGAAACCTTGTTTTATTAACTTCATAAATGGTGCATTTACAAAGTGGGTACTTAGGGAATTAGTGGGGTGCACTTAAAATTTCCCTATGCCATTTTCTGTTAAATTTAATAGTTAATTTTTGCCAAGACACTTAATAGTTAATTACAAAGGAAATGTTTTTGTATGAAAAATGAGCAACATTACAGATTTTGAGACAAAAACAAAACGAAAGAGTATTAAAAAATATTCAATGAATTGGGTCATGAAAGTCTGTAATCAAGTATAATTCTATTTCTTTATAAAAGCCCAAGAGTTTCAGCCCAATTAGAGTGAACAGGCCTTTAAACACTCTCAATAAAGCCTAATTTAGTAAATTATGTTTTAATCACAACCAGTCTTTAGATCAAAGGCAATGCATCACACTTCATTTTGTTCTTTACGAATACTAAAATTGAATATGATCCAATTCATGTATCGAACAAAAGTAAGCAGATAAATATTATTGTCCCCTAAAAAAATATGTTACCCATATAATAATTAAAAATATATATAATGGAGCTCATAACTCACTAAATCAATTAGATAACTTTCATGCTAGTTCGAGTAGCAATGGTTGTCTTAACAAGGCACTCATAATGCATTTTTATATTAGAAAAAGTCTACATATTTATAACTTTGTTTAAAACATAAAGGTCAGGGAAAAAAAAAATGAATAGTTTAGGGAGAAAAAAAATGCTTTCAAGCACAAATTTAACATTTCCTATGTTTTCAAGTATTTTTATTAATTTTAGTTTTATTTTTCATATATAATTTCTTTTATATTTTTTTAAAATTGGTTAAGAACCAAACAATAAATAAAAAGTATCTAATTTCTATTTTTCATTTATTTTTTCTATCTTTTGTTTTTTTTAATTTCTTTTTCTTTCTTTCTTTCATTTTCAATCAAATCGAGCATTACTTTCCTTTAAATTTCTTTTTCTTCCCGACCAAATACCGATAAAATAATTTTGTTTCTTATTTCTTTTCTCACGGTTTCTTTCAAACTATACAGTACCTAAAAACGATTTATTTTGAATAAATAAGCACAATTTGAACTCTAATGACTGGTAACTTAAAAAGATTGTTATGCTGGAAATGGTGAATTAAAGAGGTTATTAAGCTGGAAACAATAGTTTTTACTAGGGTTTTAATGTTTTATTGCTATATAAAATTATAAATTTTTAAGAAAATATATTTTTATTCAAAAGACAAAAATTAACTCCTCGCATTCTCTCTCCTCGATGACCTACACGTGTGTTCTTCGAGGGAGCCCCCACCATTCCCTTCATACTCCACGTGTTCGCAACAAGTCGTTTCGAGTGAGCCCCACCACCTCCCTTCGTACTACACGTGCCAGCAACAAGCCATTTCAAGTGAGCCCCACCACCCCCGCTCGCACTGTGTTGGAGCTCTACCCACGTGACCCCAAAAGCACCGACACATGGAACTCCTCGGCCATTCACCAGGATAATGACACGTGCCCGAAAAGAGCAAATCTCCACCTTACAGCTGTCTCGCTTGCCCCCGTGTTCTGATCACCACCCCCACCCGGGGCTCTAATCTCATGGCCGCCACTGAGCCTCCGGTCACCACGGAGTCCTGTGCTCAATCAATTATTAATGACTGGCAAACAAATCAAGTATTAATTTAAATTGCAGAAATTAACCCAAGAAAGCAAACAGAAAGAAATAATAGAATTAATGTAAAAAAAAAAAAAAAAATTGGTTAGAATATGAATATTACAACAAACAACACCATCTCAATCGCACACCACCAAGATCTCAAACCCAAGAAATAACAAAATAATAATGGAGATCTAGCCAACAGATGAACATATAATCTATAAGATGGCGACCGCCACGGCGATCGCCGCCGCGATGGCTACGAAGCTGACGGCAGAGGAGGTGGCAGAGTTCTCGCCGGGAGAGGGCGGAGACGCAATTGACGGGGGGTTAGCGATCGAGGGGGAGCCGGCTGTGGGGGAGGACGGTGAGGATACCGGGGTGGCGGTGGGTGGCGAGACGGGTCCCGATTCGGGCGCCGCGGTCGGAGGAGCGGGAGTTGCGGGAGGCATGGCAGGTGCGGTGGTTGGTGCGGGTTTGGGAGCCGCTTTGGGCGCGGCCTTAGGGGCCGCGGCTGGGGCTTGGGCAAGTGAGGTTACCGCCAGCGCTAGCAGTGCGAGGACGAGGATCTGAGATCGAGCCATCGCTGATTGTTGATGACAGAGAGTACGGGAGAATTCGAGAGAGATAATATGATCTCAGGTTAGGGTTTCTGGTGAGTAGAGCCGACTAATGGGCCGAGCCCGCCCGGGCCCGGCCCGGGCCCGTGCCCGGCACGGCACGGTGGCCATGGGGCCGGCCCGCCGGCACGGCACGGCAGGCCCGTGCCGTGCCCGGGTCGAGGCGGGCCGGCCCGGTTTTTTTAAAAACAAAAAAAAAAGGGGGGGAAGGGAAAGTTATATCATATCATATGATAAAAACCTTTGTTATATTATATATAATCAAATTACATTTAAGTAATTACTCTATAAATCTCTTTAGAAATTATACAAAGCCCGAAGAGAGGGGAGAGGACCCTAGCCGTCACCCTCAACTTGTTCTTAATATATTTTCTAAGAGATTTATAAGTTAAAAAAAAAAAATTGAAAATACATGAATATCCTTACAAATTTAAATACTTTTAATCAATCTTCATTTTCTACCAGTAAACCTAAGATCTCTAGTACATCTTCTTCATTAGTCAAACCTTGTTCCCTGTCTTCTGCGTCGTACCAATCCTTCAAGCAGACACACATCTCCAATGTGTCCGACGCCATTGAGGTTCTCAAGTACGTGAGCACTCTACCACCTGCGCTAAAAGCAGACTCCGATGCTACAGTAGACACTGGAGGAGTTAGTAGATCACGGGCCATGTTGGAAAGCACGGGATATGTTTTTTCCTGTGATTTCCACTATGCCAAAATATCAAAGGATTCATACTTTTCAGGAGATGCGTTATCTTCATAACTAGCTCTATCTAAATAATAATGTAATTCATTAAAATATGTACTACTTTGTCTTGGCTTTTTTCTGTTAAATAGAAATGATATTATTGGATTACGAATTTCCCTAGTAGATGGTTCTTTTATAGTTTGTGTTGGCACACCATACATATCTTCATAAGTTTTATACATAATATCTAAACATGTTTTAATATCATTAAGTAAATCCCTCACATTATTTTCATAAAACATATTTGTATAAAATAAATCTATTAATATTTCAAATCCATCTAACTTGCAACGGGGATCCATAACAGTTGCAAAATATATTAAGTATGGAAAATCTTTAAAATATTTATTAAATTTAATTTCCATAGGTCGAACAATACTTTCAAGTATAGAGTGGTTTCTAATTCATTAAAAACCGAAGTAATTTCGGTTAAATAATATAATGCAATGTGTGTAGTTGGGTAATAACTTCCTGACAGTACTCTAGATGCATCTTCGAATTTGCCTAAAAACTTAGAAATGCAATGCAACTGGTGCCATTCATTATTATCTAAACTATACATTGGTGTCTCCATTTCATTAAAAGCATTTATTACATTTTTATACTCAATAGCTATGTTTAACATTTTATATGTAGAATTCCATCTTGTTCTAACATCTATAGGTACAATTCTAGGTGATATTTTCATATTTTTACATATTTGTTTAAATATTTGTCTTCTTGGCCCACTATCTTTAATAAAAAGTAATGTATACCTAAGTTTCATTAGTGAATCATTTACTATTTTTAATCCATCTTGAACGCATAAGTTTAGTATGTGGCAAATACACCTAACGTGGAATAATTTTCCATCTAGAATTGGTTTTGTATAATTTTTAAGAATTCTAATTGCGGCCGTATTTTCAGAAGCATTATCCAAAGAAATGGTAAATATTTTATTGTCTATTCCAAAAGCTGAAAATACATTTAGCATGGTTTGTGATAAATTTTGTGCATTGTGAGGAAATTCGAATACCCTAAACCCTATTATTCTTTTCTGTATGCACCATTCTTGATCTATATAGTGTGCCGTCATGCATAAATAATGAGTCATATTTCTAGCTTTCCAACTATCTGCAGTTATTGCAACTCTAAAAATTAAAGAAGAAAAAATAGCTATTAAAGTGTCCCTCTGCTCTTTATATAGTTTGAACATATCAGATGTAGATGTTGAACGTGGGACTTTTTTAAATTCGTCAGTAAATGATGATTTACAAAATCTTTCAAATTTGCGATTTTTCGAAAAAGTAAATGATTGTTCATCATGTATTATAAATCTTGCTAAATTTTCTCTTGTTTTAATTGGATCATATTTACGTATACCTAATGATCCACCTAATGTGCTTATTTGTGTTTGATGTGGTACATTTGGTGGGTGATTTTTTTCTACGTGTCTTTTAAGATGACCCGTTTCGCTACCTACAGGAAACGAATAAATTTTATGATAGTGTTTACACTTAGCTTTCCTAACATTGTTTTCTGTTATTTTTTCAAAATGTTTCCATATGTCTGATCTAACAGCCCTAGTAGATGCGGTAGTTTGTGTTTCGGGTATGGTTGTATTAGTTGTTTCTTCCTGAGATACAAAAAATGGTACTTGAGGAGGTTGTTCTAAGGGTTGACATAGATTTTGATATTCTTCATCAGTTAAAAAAGGAGTAAAAGAACCCGTGGCTTGAGAGCAAGAAGCGCCAGACGAGTGTGGATCCATTTTAATAAAATCCCAAAAATAACTAATTCAAATTCTCAAAAAAACTTTAAATTATAATTACCTAGTTAGAGAGATGAAGCTGGAAACCGAAATAGCGAAAAAAACCTTGCTTCAATGAGAAAACTTGCTTGGATCTTGTTTGGGAGACTTGCTTGCTTGAGACTTCTTGATCACTTGATTGAAACTTGCTACTTCTTTTGCTTGAGACTTCTTGAGAAATAAAGATTTTAGGAGATTTTTTAGAATGAATTTAGTGTATAAGAATGATGAATGGTAATAGAAGAGATATTGAGCTATTTATAGATGAAGAAAAGGTTTAATTTGTAAAAAATATTTACAAACCCCCCCAACGGCTATTTTGACCGTTGGGGGAGAAATCTGTAAATTTTTTTTGCAAGAAACCCCCCAACGGCTATAAAATAGCCGTTGGGGGGTTATTTGCAAAAAAAAAAATGCAAAAACCCTCCCAAAACACCCCAACGGTCATATTTAAAAAAAAAAAAAAAAAAAATCTGGCGTGCCGGCCCGTGCCTGGCACGTGCCAGGCACGGCCCGGCACCCTGTGCCTTGGCGTGCCGCCGGCACGCCAAGCCTCGGCTCGGGCTGAGGTGGCGGGCCGGGCGTGCCCAACGGGCCGCCCGGCCCGTTAGTCAGCATTACTGGTGAGGTGAGATGGGTGAAGGGGATATTTATGGAGAGGAGAGAGAAAAGAGAGGAAAGTTTCTCTATTTCTCTAATTTATTAAATAGTTTTAAAATTTAATAAATAGCAATATGAGGAGGTGCCAAATCAGAAGTTAACTTGTGCGTTGGATGGAGTCGTGCGGAGACTGACGCGTTAACGAGGAGACATTCCAAATGAGCAGACCACTTCTTTAGTGAGCAACACATCTTAAAGTAAAGTGATGGCACCGCAGGGGATAGATGTGCGCACTGGGTCAAGTGGTGTGCGCATTTAGAATTTCCGGTTAACAAGTGCCATTCAATTTTGCAAAAAAAAATACACCCTTCATCCTGTATTTGCAGCCTCACACTGGTAGACCCTATTTATAGAAAAGTAATTTATAACTATTATTTGCATACGAGGTTTAAAATTTAAGTAGAGGACCATGTGTGCAATAAAAAGTTGTTGAGCAGTGTGGCTGGGGTTGGGGGGCTGTTAGAGGGGACGATTTGAAAATGTCGAGGCGATGAATTCAGTGCTACTTTGTTTTGAAAAGATTCGTAGATTGTCAGGTCAAATATTTTTGGTCTATCGAAATAAAATTACCTTTAAAGAATAAAATAATAATAAAAAATAGTCTGCTATGTATAAAATTATATTTTTTTTAATGTAAAATTTTATGTAAAGATAGATATAACTTGGCCCATAAATGTATCTATTACCATTCGTATTGACAATTAGTCTGTCATAATTTCTAATTGTCTTTTTGTATTTAGAAAATGATTAACTACAAAAACTATTTTTGTACTATTAAGGTGTGTGCGTTTATACACACACATATACATGTACTTGCATCCTTTTAGTAGGATTTGATATCATTTTTCTCATTAAAAATTAACTTTTGGACATTCTTATGGATAATCCATGCCTTTCAAGTTGATTTATGCTATTTGAAGTGGCTGTATATATCAAAAATAGAAAAATTTAAATATCTTTTCACCATCATCCAACAAACTAGCAAAATAGATGACCTAACTTGGTTAGTTTAAAGATTTAGTATGTTTAAATCTAAGAAAATTTGGTATGTAACACCTCTAAGCGTTTGAATATTGACTAAATGGTCGTACTAAAATATGGATTTACAAAAGTAACTTCATTTTACGAGTCAAAATAAGAAAGACTAGTCAAAATATGTGTACGACCCATCTGTGATTAAAATAATATTATTTTAAGTGACTATATTAAAAATTTCAAGAAAATCACAAAAAATATAGAAAAATGAGACAAACACAACGCATTCTCTTTGGGATTAATTTGATATAAAGATTGTAAGTTATGTTAAAATTAGGTTGTTATATCCTACCTTCCTTATGAAAAATTTCGTCCTCGAAATTTAATTTAATTAATTAGACTAATAAGATATCAATTAATCAATAAGGATGTGGTTACTGAGAAAATAGTTCGATCAGAAAATAGCTGAAAACTAAGTTGTCATATTATCTAAACTAGTGGGATAAATAATCAAAAATATATGATGAAAAAAATTATAAGTCTCACTTATTAAGGTTCTTGCGAGTACCTGCAATAATTGACTGCAGATCAATTATTGCCACGCCAATAGGTAAGAATCATAATAGTGAAAGTATATGATTTTGGTCGATAAGTCTCACTTATTAAGATTATTGCGAGTAGCTGTAATAATTGCCTGTAGATCAATTATTGCCACGCCAATAGGTAAGAATCATATAGCGAAAACATAAGATTTTGGTCGAAAATCAACTATGAAGTATCTCATAAATCTGCTTGCAATAGTTCTAATGAATGACTGTAATTATTATCGACTGAGAATAAAACTCTATAATTACCACGTCAACTCAATAGGACTCGACTAGCAGAAGTACAAAACTAGGTATATAGAAAATCAAAAGATAAATATGGTATGGATAAAAGAACAAGACAAGATAGAAAATCAACTAATAATAGAACCAAGATAAGATTTCAGATCAAAAAAAATTTGGATATGTTTATATATAGCAGTAGTCTTAAAGTCATCATAAATTAACCTAGAGCTCTGATACCACTCTGTAACGCCCCATTTTTCGGAGATATGGAAACGGAGTGCGTTACCGGCGGGCACGTGTAAGTCGATGTGCATGAGGTCTATAAGTATGTAAAATCATAAATAAATGGAATTAAATACTAGTCATCTTCTAGGATCTTGAAAGTTAGTCTAATGCCATATAAAAAAGAATATATACATGTCTAAGATAAGAAACAATAAATACAATACTGATACAAAAATTGAAAATAAAGTCCCAAAGAGGTGATACATATCAAACCAAAAATACAAAAATCGAGGTCTAGAAATCTACTGCTGCTTGGCCTGCTCCAGAAAGTACGGGTCATGCAATGGCGGATTCTCGCTCACATTTTCAGTATCTGAGCGTGTGGGGAACTCAGGGTCAAACCCGACAAGTAAAATAATAAGAAGTATGGAGTGTGTATTATAAATAAATATGTAAGATATGAATGTGGATATGAAACTATGTGCATGTGTGGAAAATATTAAACAATCAAGTAACAATATCAAGCAGGGATATACATGCATATCAAGTCTAAGTTAATATCTTATTTAGTTTATATTTTGAACTAAATAGTGAAGAAATAGACTCGTATCGTGAAAGTACCCGTGCATACCCGAGACCCAGTTAAGATGCTGGCGCTGAACCAGCTGTGCGGCTAAGCACTCAAGCAGATACCGATACTGAGTAATCGGTCGTCCCATCAACATGGATTAAATAAGAGATAATGGCTCAGTACCATCAGAGCGCCCCCGCGGATGAGCCCCTGTTTCGGTTGCGCAATTTATCCTAAACTTTTCACGATATAGTATTTGTCCACTCTTTAGTTCTCTCATAACCCAAGATTTTAAGTTATATTACATGAAAATTAATCCGAAATATGATGAACCAATCATGTCAAGATTTCTACATGCACGTGTTTAGTAACAAAAAAGATGTGGTCCATGTCAAAATCAAGTTAATAGGCAAGTCAGGATCCATAGTATTATCAAGACATGTGTATGTACTAATAAGGAAAATCTGGTATATTTTCATGTATCTTGTACAAGTAACTAATATATATGTATCAAGATAAGCATGATGGAGTATAAAATATTAGAATGAATGTTATGGAAATGATCATGTATGTAAACATGTATGTAAGTAAATATTAGGATGTAAAAATACCTAGGATGATCATGTATGTGAATCATGTATATACAATTATGCATATAAACACATATTAGGTAATTGAGTACTAAATTGTAAAGATGGGAATTAAATAGGCTTAACACTATTATAACGATTATTTTAACAACATATTGATTTTCTAAATTCTAGCATGATTTCATAGCATGGAAAATAGCAAATTTATTAAATCTTACTAATGTATATATTTTTCAAGTAAACATGAATTAGCATAAAAAGAATTATGACCTAACATAATATCTCGTATAAAAGAAATATTTTAACAATTTAATGTAGAAACTTATTTGAAACATTCTTTTTAAAATATGATTACACACACACACCTATATTCTAATGGCAAGTGGAAAGTGATTTAAAATCATTGCATTATACATGAAGAACTTATATGGAAAATTTCAAATGTAAATCTAAATATGATAAACATTCATAAAGATAGCTTCTTTGTAATTTTAAAATAAAACATATAGTATAAGTTTGTAACTTATAGTTTAAGCATAGGAGGTCATAAATAAAATTATAAATTTAATACATAAACATATAGTAGAGTGTAAGAATCATATTTTTATATTTAGAGTAATTATAGAGAATTTTATATGAAGATATCAGATTTTTAAATTTAAACAAATCAAGATTCTAAATTGGCTATAAAAAGATTTTAGTTACAAAATAAAATCATAAGAGTGAATGTGATTTTACTTGTTTTGATGGGTTAAGAAAGGTAAGCCTATTTTGAAACTAAAAAACTTCACCTTTTCTTCTTCTTCTATTTTTCTTGTTCTTCTTGAGAGTTGGAGTAAAAAGGGGTTGAGAAGAATGAGAAATGAAGAAGAGATATATAATGATGAAAAAAAATGAAAAGGGAGAAAAAAATAATAAGACAAAGGAGATATGCAAGGAAGAGGATGGCTTGTCATGCTTAGCCAAAAGATAAGCATGAGACAAAGGAGATATGAGGGAAAAAGGATGGCTTGTCATATTTGGCCAAAGAACAAGCATGGTGAAGGTAAGATATGAAGTAGGTAGGTTAGATTTACTTTTTATTGATATTTTATATTAAATTAATCATATAAATATGTGAGTAGGTTTGAGATCTATAATTTGGAGAGTTGGTTGGAGAGTTGGGGTATGAGTGAATAAAGATAAAATAGGTATATGACAAATAACTAGTAATAATAGGTTCTTGGAGTTGTTTATGGCCATAAACTCAAATTAAACTAATCTAAATAAAGTCAAACTTTATTTTACAAGTTAAAAGAAGAAAGACTAGTCAAAATATGTGTAGGACCCACCGGTGATTAAAATAATATTATTTTAAGTGACTATCTTAAAAATTTCAAGAAAATTACAAAACAATATAGGAAAATGAGACAAACACAATGCATTCACTTTGGGATTAATCTGATATCAAGTATGTAAGTTATTTTAAAATTAGGTTGTTACGTATATATGGAGATAATTTCTTTTAGTTATGCATGCCTTGCAAATATGTAATATTTAAATGTTACCCGGAGATCGTCATATTCATAAATTAAACCCTTACAAATTTGTTATTGCACGAGACTAAAAATGGATTGTCCCATCTTTTATTTTAAGTGGCCAAATAATGTGAAGATCTTTTTTGGATACTTGCCCCTCTAATCTTCCTTTTTTCTTGAAAGTATCCCGATCATACTGAAGGCAATTCGATGGCAAAGTTGTAAAACCCTTTGTGGTTTCAGGGATTAAATCCGTAGTATGATGATTAGTGAATATTTTTCTATGTGAACATTTGAAGGGGTATATCAAATATTGTGTGGAACCTCATCATTTTGTCACTCTGACCTCATTCTATTTACTTAGAGCATATGCGACATATACATATGAAACAGAAGCATCAAGGTACAATGGGCACCTTGATCACTCTAGCTTGGATTTGACCGAGTTTGATTGGCCATTTGAAAGGAACAGTTTGGAATTCCTTGTATGAGATTTTCTGATAATAATCGGTAGGTTAAGGGTGTGATTCCGACGAAAAACCCTTCGATACTCAACACAGTCCTCTGTTCACCAATAAGGAGAATTAAACATGATAAAAACAGAATTGATAGTATGATTGGAGTACCTAGAATTGGATAGTTGACCTCCACCATAATGTTAGTAGGATGGCGAGAACCACTATACTTACCCGGCCTTTGACCCTATCAAAATTGACATGCCTAGTCATGCCATGCTAATTTCATTACGTATGGTTATTACGATACTTATGGTAGCCTACCATGTCCAATGAAGACTTGACTTGTCAGATTGACATGAGGGTTGAACGGATAATTCGCTCCCTGCTCCTATCTGAATATTAGCTTAGACAATGTTCTGTTAGCAAATAATGGATTCAATCCATACTTGAAACAGAGTGATATTTTTTTATGGAGATGGAATCATATAGTAGATTTATCAGTAAAATGGTAATTGACATGTAATCCTTCTTTTAACTTCTTAATTAAGCAGAGGGGTTGTTTACTAATACTATTCCTGATGATGTTGGAACTGGAATTTTAGTTCGTCTATTGATGGCATAAAGAGATATTGCTCACATAAACTTATTTTAAGCTATGCTCAGAAGTTTTTTTCTTCTTCAGAAAATCCAAAATAGTAGACACATATAATTATTTGTTTATGTAGTTTGTTAAGTAATTTTGGATACAAAAAATTTAACTAAGCTAAATCTGGAGACGTTGTTTCAGAAATCTTTAAAAAAATTGAGAAAATTATGAGTCTCTTGGCTAAGAAAAATAAAAGAAAGTATATCCTTCCACCTATTGGCTGAACCTTTGGTTGTTTTACTTCAGATACAAAGGAATCTCACGTTATGAGATGATGCAGAGGCCCATACTGTACTTCCTTGCTTCGAAGACCTACTGGTTGAAGAGCATCATAGCAACTATGGTGAGCTTTGGGCTGGCGGCTGTGATATGTTTGAATTGCATCCTCTATCAATCTATCCCCTTCAGATCAAGTTCTTGAAATTGGATGTATGACGCTCCTTGTTGATCTCCACTTCATTCCATATCTTGACCCTTCTCGCTTTCATTGTCTTGAACGTGATGATATTTCTTTGATGGTCGCCCTTCGATATGAACTCCCCTTTAAAGGTCTTCTTCATAAAAGACTTGTAATTCTGAAAGGGGATGATATGGACGAGGTTTGGGGATGGAATCAAGTATGATTTGATATATGCAAGTGCGATTTTCCTTCATATGCCTGGTGACTTTGTTTGGTAGGGTTGGAACAATTGGTGGAGAGGTTGAATCTGCAGGGAAGGATCTTTGCATCACATAATATGAAGTTGTGTACAAGATTAAGGGACCAATGTCCTAATAGGCTTGCAAAAGTCGGATTGGAGTTTGTAGGGAACCGAACGCATGACAGCTTGTTTAATCACTATGAGATCTAGTATGAATTTAGAAGAGTTGAACCCTGAAGATGTACTGAAGGGGTATCTCATCAAAATTCAAAGCTTTTGCTCAGAGAAAGGAGATGCACGTAACATGTATTATATGCGAAGTGAGGCATTTTCGCTTTGTTGCTTGGATGAAGAACTTGCTATATCTGTCCGAAACCGAGAGCTGGAAGCGTGGAGATTCATAACTACATTTGGTTGGTTGTAGATATCTCTCAACTCATTGTATCGCCTACTTGAGTATCTCGTAACATGTCAGTGAATTAGCTGTTGGTTTGCAAAATTGGATGAGCAAGTGTTGTACCATTCCCTTCTCCAACACCAAATTTATGAAAATTTTATGAATGCAATTTGATTACATGGCTATGAGCAAGCATTGCTATTTTTTTTTTTTTGTGGTAATTTGTTTAATGGTGACAAGAAACAATCATGTACTATATACCATAAGGATTGAATTGATTTGCATGTATGCATGTTTAAATTTTGACATTATGTAGAATGGAATAATGAACAATTTGAAATTCATATATTTCAACCCTACATAATGATTGGGGGATAGAAATATAGAAAATTGACCTCTACAGACGCGTTGTGACCCCTATAGACATCTGGACCTTCAGCATATTCATGAGGACGAGGAGGGCAGAGGACAGGTTAGAGGATCATAGGGGACTATCATCTGATCTTCTGGAGGAGATGCAGAGGCCTCAGCTATAGTAAGCAGCTCCTACTTGATACTTATGAGGGATGTAGATAGACCTCCATTGATAATTTGTACTAGCAGTAGTCCATTCGGTTGAAGGACCTGTATACGTAGTAACTATATATTTTATGATGTGATTATGCTTTATTAATGAAACATAGGATATAACCCACCATATATCTAAAAAAAATTTGTTGTTTCAACTCTAAGTTATTGCCTTATTTAGATAAACTGGAACTTCTGTTTTGCCTCAAATTTATGCTCATAAAAATTCTCATCTAAAATCCTACAAGTCTAATCAAGTTAACAAAATACAGTGGTTGTCCCTAAATCTTTTGAAATCAATCATTGTAGACATCAATCTGAGCTTTCTAAAACATTGTAAAACATATCCCAAAAGAACAGGACAAAAATTTGAAACCAGATCATGAAATTTGTTGATCATTAAAATCTTATTAAATGTACCAATAATGGTTGATATATTTCCTTACATTTCATTAAAAAGCATTAACGAAACAGTTATGATATATAAGCTGGATATGTCCCTAACTAATAATGATCATGTAAGTACATTATACATATAACCTGCAAGTTCAAGTCATTAAGTTAAAAAAAAGGTCAATTACATGGCATTTTTGTGAAATTTCCCCATTAGAGATTCTTAAAAAGAAACCAGAACCAACATGAATTGCAAAATACTTGTATAATGCTCTTTATTTCAAACATAATGAGTACAATCTCCACACCAAAACAATAGTACACTCAATATCAAACATTTAGATCAAATTATGAGTCAAGCCACTAAAAAGTGCCAACAGGAATCAAACTAACTCGACCATGCTAACTCTGTCAAAGGTTAAAAGAAGAAACTTCGTCAAACCCCTGCAACTTCAACATTCACACTATCCTCCTTCTGTGTTGATGTAGTGCAGCTCTCAAACTAGGATGAGATGTGAAGAACTTCTTGCTACGAGAAATCGAAGATTACTTGGAATCGATAGTATTGTTGCAGGTGTGGCCACTTGTTTCACACACCACAAGCTTGCTCTCCAATCTCTAAGAAGCTGGTTTCATGCCAGGTTCGGAGAAACTTAGAGACTGCGAACCGATCCTCACTGTTCTCCTTCTTGGGCTCACGTGTTTGTTTGCGCTCAGTCTCTGACAACTGGCTACAGTCGAAGCCATGAAATGGGGAACTGAAGCATTGCATGGTTTGCTGGAACCTTTCTCCTCAGTTTGGGGAGTTTCTGGTACGTCTCCATGGCCGATGATCAGGGGGCTCCTAGGTGAACCTTTCTGCTTGTTCTTTTCCTTGATCAGCTGGTCGACTATCTCTATTTGGTTTCTAACTTCCTGTAGCTCGAATTCAGTTTCTTTTATCTGTTGGTCTAGCTCGGCAATGCAGTTGTCCTTCTGGTTCTTCTATTCCTGCATCAATGCAGACATGATCCAGATTGGCCATAAGTTGCATAGACCTGCAGGTATCGGTCAGACGATTACCTCTGATAGCTCTCTGTTGTGTTCCACTACCCTCACTCTCTTGGCGAAGCCCAGAGAACAAATCATCTTACCAACAACATCTTCACTAGGACTTAGGTGGACAATCATCAAAACTTTTGAACCATCACCTGTACAAATCGAAGGGACGATCCTTCGTTACATTCATCAAGAAGAAACATAAGAAATTTTCATCAGGGTATCAATATACTACCTAGAGAGTTGCTTAGAATCTGCATAAGCTTGCTATTCCTGCAAAATCATTGTAAAAGGACAACCTAAGCAACTGTACAACAAAATGATTCAACCAATCTTGCAAATTTACTTTCCTATAAGGCATGTGATTGCTCTTCTTCTTCAGCGATGCGATAACATTGCCAAGGGCTGACAATGATAGATTGATTGCCTTTCCCTCGTCCAACGTCTTCCCAGTTGTGCCAGTCTTCATAATCGCTCCCTCCCTCCGAGATCCACCATCCACAGTTTGGCGATTGCTTCGTCACCTCCAGAGCGCCGAATTGTAACTCTAGTTAAGCTGAAGATGAGAAACTATGAAAGAAATAATAAAACTGCCGATCAAAATTTAACAATTGAACACCCACCAGTGTGATCTGCTAGAGACATCATTGACATTAGTCCAAGAGGTAGCGCGAGCTCGCTTCCCATTCACATACCATCAATATGCTTGCTTGAAATCGGACACTGACACATCTATTAGACCCTCGACCTCCATCAATATGCTTGCTTGAAATCGGACACTACACATCTATTAGACCCTCGACTGAACTGTTACTGCCAGAGAGCATATTGAGCCCACTGCCCACTGGACAAAGTATCGAAGAAGTTAAGCAGAGTCATATTGGAGTAAATTGTCGTCTGATGGAATCACACTCACCCTTTGCAAGTGGACTGATACGCTCTAGAGCAAGAAGAATGCTTCACTGTAAACAGATCCCTGATACTCCGCAAGTAATTCTCCAGCATACTCATTGAGAAAGTAAAGGATGCTGATCTATCCTGATCAGCTCGATGAAACAGCTCTTTGATGGATCGAGGCGCGATGCCTGGCTGATCATTTCTCCCCTCCTGCAGAATTATCACGATAGAATCCAACCATTTCAAGTTTTTACAGAGATGATTAGGTTCAATTGAGAGTAACGCTAACACTGACCATAGTGAATGTCTTACCGGTTCCAGTCTGGCCATAAGCAAAGATGCAGACATTGTGTTCGTCGAGCACGAATCTAAGTATCGGCTCGGCTTCTTGAAAAACATCCTCTACATATATTTGATAAACATAAGATATTTAACGAGAATAACATATCGAAATTCAGAAAGAGTTCACCTTGTGTTTCTCCCTGAGAGAACACTCTATCGGCGATGAACTCTTCTTAGCTCCTCTTGCCGACTTCACTATAATCTTCTCAGCTCCGGCCAAAATGGATGATTGCACATTCCTTCTATCGGTCGAAGGAGGAGGCCTCGACCAAACTCGACAGATCACTCTGATACTGCCTGAAAAAAACTAGTACTACTTCAAGTAAATTGCCAGGTTACGATGAAGATTTATATTAGTCATCACCTTTTATGTCTAGGATCTCGTTCAATGCTTCTCTCCTCTTCCCATCTAAGCTTCTCTGTTTCGATGTCAGCGAAGAAATTTCAGTTGCAGACAATTCATACAAATCAGAAACTAAGCGGAAGTAAAAAAATAAAAGACAAATCTTACATTGGAGACTAGAGATTGTGTGCTCCAATCCTTTATCATCATGCTCCGCGTAAACAACACCCAACACCAGAACACTCCATTGTGAAATCTTCCATTGTGAAATCTTCCATGGAAAAAAAAAAAAACCGAAACCAACGAAGATGTAATCGAAAATTTTCTCCTAGAGTCTGCAAGCTGAAACCTTTACCGAACTGCTGCAACCAGAAAAGCCTAGAAGAGCAAGAAGAGCAATACTTCTCTGGAAGTTGAAGCTAGAGGTGAAAGCAATGGAGATGGACAATAGGTGTGTGTTAGTTGTAAAGGTTAACAAAAACGGAGAGAGATCAGAATAAAGGCTAAAAAGTTTAAGTTTTTGGATAGAGAGAAGATGCCATGGATGAAAACAAGGAGAGACCAGATGAAATGATTACTAAATTAGTATAAAGACATTGGAGGAGAGATCAGATTCCAAGAGCCAATCAAAGTGTTGGTTTTTATTTATTTATTTATTAAATGTAACTTTTGAAGAATTCTCATTTCTCAAGAATTTGAATAACAAAGATCGATGTGGAAGAAGAGATATAAATGGGAGGAAAAAGTGAGCATATGATTAAGGGAATTTTGAAAAAAGAAGGCAAGTGAAGCCAATCAGAAAGCAAGTGAATTTTTTTTTTATTTTTTAATTTGAATTTTTATGGGAGTGTCAGAGGGGGAGTGTGGGAGGTTGGACTCGAGTTTTCAGGTAGAAAGTTAATTTTATTTTTTTTTGTTAAAATATTTTTGAAAGTTACCTCAGCTCCAACGCACACCATCAAGAAGAGATCGTCGGAGAAAGAGGTGAAGCTCGTCAAGATTCATCAGAAACAGCCGCAGCAAGCAGAAGCAGCAGTACGAGCAGGAGGACGACAGTGATCATAGACCCAGATCCAAGAATGGAAGAAAGAAAGGGCATCATCCATCTCTACCGCAGCGGGCCCCACCCCATCCCTTCCTCCTCCAACTCCTCCACCTCCCCCCTCCCAGAATAATACCCAGACCCGTTTCTCTTCCCCATGAGCACTCACAATTTCATTATTACTATTATTGTTATTTTAGAATTGGAAAAAAAAAAGAAAAAAGAAAAATGGAGTTTCTTGAACTTTGTTGCAGGGTGGGAGAGGCACGCTTCTATTTGCCCTCACCTCTCTGCACCCCCATCATTAAGGAGCATGTGTGAACTAAATCACCAGCAAAAGTGTACCGAATTATATCTTCTCAAATTTACCAGGATATAGATGCAAATAGTGACATATGAAGGACTCTTGATAAGCCAATAGAGAAACAATGTCCGTAACAGCCTCCATGGTGCTCCGGTTCCGTTAATACATAACAACCTCCATAGTGCTTCAGTTCCGTTAATACAAGTCGACCACGTATAGTGTCAGATAAGTGACCCCCAAACTTGCATCATACTTAGTCAGCAAACAATAACGTGATGAAGTGCTGAATTCTAGTTAGTTAATCAAGTGATTAGATGTGCCAATTTAATTTTCTCTCCATTTGGTCACTCTTATTTGCACCTAATTTTTTTCGGGTTAAAATCAAGTGACAGGATTCAGTTGTTGCTACTTATGCAAAAGTTGCGGTCAGGTGTTCCCTGTCTGTTTTTAGTTCTGAAAATGGAATCACTTCTTTGTTCTGCTTCTATTGCTCCATATCAAAGGAATGTTCTGCATTTTACTGTGGTTATTGGTACAGTAACTTTATGGCGTTTGATGGTTTTAACAATGGATATGGAAGTATTTGAACTGGTTATGTTTTACAACTCCTTTGTCTCTATTGGTTTTGGTTATATTAGATGAATTGCTTCCTTGTGATGCATAATGATGTATGACTCATAGATTGAGGAATGCATGTTTCTCTTCAGCTTATTATCAAGCCAGTTGTTAATGTGTTTCCACTCATAAGGAGCGATGCAATAGAGGATCGCTACAGTGTGTTGGTTAAGTTTGATGATAAGAAGAGTGCTGAGAAATTCTATCGTGAACTCACTGGCTGGCACTTCTGTTGGGGATCGAATCCCCCATCGAGATCGCAGAGACGAAGAAAATAATACAATACAAGAAGAACACAAGAATTAATGTGCTTCGGCCGACCAAGTTTGACCTATGTCTACGAGAACAACAAGAGAAATATCCATTATGAGAAAAATAGGTTACAAGAAGTGATCCAAATATCTCTCTACCTCTCGCATATCTTATAATAACATAAACATCTATCTCATCAATTACTCACTTCTCTCGTATCACATACAATATATATATATATATATATATATATATATATATATATATATATATATATATATATATATATATATATATATATATATATAAATATATATATAATGTTCATATCCTAATCCTATTAGAATAACACTATTACCATCTAATTGATGTTCCAATCTAATTAGAACTCTGGTCTTCTAACCCAAGTCCAACTGGGACTCCTTGTGATCCTTGATCACATCTTGATACTCAACGATGCGAGACACAAACCCAACAATCTCCACCTTGGCTCGTATCCGATGAGCCATGCATCTTGGAGAAACTCTGTTGTTCTCGCCATCCACTTCGCAAACATCCACCACACGATCACCAGGTTCCACCAATCGGGAACAACTTGTATAATCATTACCTTCTCTATACTTTAGCACTCATGATCACTAAACCATGCTCTCCTCCGAGCACTCATGATCACTAAACTGTACTCCCTTGAACACTCACGATTACTATACCACACAATTCACCAAGCACTCATAATTGCTACATCGTGCTCTATCTCGGTCAAAACACTTGGAGCTCCTGAGTACTCGCAATCACTTATCATATTGTGCACCACACAAAAGTGATCGATACACCGTACTCCACCTTGATCCAAAAACTATGACCAATTCAAGAGACAGATAATTATACATTATCATGTGTTTTATCATGTCACAAAGTAATCGTACCCATTAACATTAAGTATCATGCCGTACTTCATCGTACAATCAACTAACCATCGACAATTGATTATCTCAGTCAATATCGATCCCTTAATCACCATCGATCACTGCTGATATAAACAAAATCTGCTTTAAACAGTAAATTTTGGCCAATCCGCATCCACCACTACATCCGGAATGCTGAAAAACATAGGATTTGACTCCTGAATCACCTTAATCGGACACTGATTCTTCAATCCATGCTCCTATATACCATAACCGTCGATCTATGCCTCAGAATCTATCTCAGTTACCAGCCACTCCTTTTGGTGTACATTGTTAGAGCTTCCGGTTGTGCCAATGTGTCCTCATCTTTGCTTGATTCAATTTATTCTATCCTATGTAACACAAAAACCTTGTGGAACCATGTCATGTTGGGTACTCCATGCATCATGCATTGGTGTTCCTAATTTGCTGTGTAATGTGTAGAGTTTGTTGTGTTTCATGTGTCCTCACAACATAGATTTCTTTTTTCCGCTTCATTTTACCAGTTGACTTACTTCAGCCAGTTAACATTCATCTTTCACATCCTATGAAGGAGCCCTACTTAAATTAGCTCTTTAAGGTTATTCTTATTACTATCTGCTCACCTACAAAGCATTATAAATACACATCAGGACATTTCTGATCTGGACTCCATTAACTATTTCGTTAATTGTCAACAATAAAGCTTTTTAAGATTACTCATCCACTTGAAATGAGCCCAAATAGAGAACCGATTCTCATTAGCTGATGGTTCTACTCAGTTTCTGCCTACATCCAAACTAAAGAGGACCACTTGTACAAACCAAAATATATTTTTACCATCTTCCTCAAGTATGGTTTTCAACTCCTACGTGTATACTTCTACCTGAACGTTGTACATAACTATAACTACAAGGAGCCATTGTAGTTAAAAAAACACCAGAATTTCTTATTTGCCGTAGTGTTCTGTCAATTCCGTGAATGCCCATGACTTTAGGTAAATATTAGACTTGGGTATTAATTAATTTGTTCTTGCAGTTATGCCATTTTTGTCAAGAGCATTCTATGAAACCTGCATGCCCAGTATGTGGAACTTCTGAGAACATCTGGATCTATCTGTGTAATCAGCGGCTTTGTTGGTTGTGGCAGCTGCTTTTTTTTACTGTTATTCATATGAATTAGTCAAAAATATCAATATGTCCTCTGTTCTATGTCGTTACTTGTCATATTACATTAAGACCATTGTTCTTATGGATACAAAGAAGGTCATGCTATCAGACACTGGAAAAATCCTCAGCATTGTTATTCTCTTGATTTGGAAACACAACGTGTTTGGGATTATGATGGTGACACATATGTCTATCGACTTAATTAATCAAGAAGTGATGATAAGTTAGATAAGTTGAAGTCCCATTGTAGATATACTGTAGATAGTTGCGAAAGCTTCAAGGCAGGGGAGACCCTGGAATTTATGGAACTATCAATGTTGAAAATAACGCATTATGAAACCCGTTATATTGTGTTACATAACATAACGGAGCCCTAGCGCTACGTAACAGTTAGAAATAACTCAATGCACCATAACAATATATTTTTTATGTTATTTTATGCTATATTACGTAACGTTACATTAAATTACGCTATGTTGCATTATTTACAATTATTTTTAGTAATCTATATGTTGTTGTTAATTATTATTTTGATTATTAGCAATCTGCTGTAATTTTTTTACTTGATTAGTTATTGCCTTGTTTGATTGCTTGTGGAATTGCTAACTTATTAATTGCGATTATTTTCTTATTCACTTGTTTTAATTGCTCTCCGGTTACTGAAATATCTTACTTGTTGATTCTATTGAATTTTTAACTGAACAAAAATCAACAATTACAAATAAAATAAATTGTAACATTACAAAATACAAATTACAACAATAATAATAATTAGAATTGAAATAAAAAATTAGAATCTTCCTTTCATGTTTAAATGATGACGGGAATTATGGTTACAGACTTAATATAATTTATGAAGATAAATGTGAAAATTATTGTAATACTTAATATAAAATTAGGAAAGATTATTTATTGCAAAATAGTTTTATATTCAAGTTTAGATATTTTAAATTTATTTTTTAATTTATAAAATTGAAGCTATTATGGAGGTGAAGAAAATCATTGCTGATGTAAGCTTCCATTCCCTGTTGTGTTCATTAGTTAATTGGAATCCGTCATCGTTTTTCTTACTTAATAAGCTAGAACTCTGTTGCTTATAGTTATTGATCAACATAAGGCCCCCTCGTCTAGTGTTAATTTTTCTTTCTTCAGAGTAATGAGAACCTTGTAAAGAATCAAAATATTTGGCACAAAAAGATCAAAGAAATTGAAGAGGGTACTTGACATTGGTGCATTTGAATGACTTTGGAGATTTTAGAGAGAGAGAGAGAGAGAGTTGAAGAGTTGAGGTACTTGACATTTGCATGCGAAGAAAAGGGAGGCAAGAAGGGGGAGACAAGAGAGGTGAGAGGATGGACAGAGGTGATGAAGGGTAGAGGTGGTGGTGAAGGGCGATTAGGATTTTGAAGGGAAGAGGCGAGCTCGAGAAGAAATTTAGTTTTCTTTTTTGTTTATGTGATCCTTTCTCATAGAAAGGATGACGAGAGAGAGACACACAGAGAGAGAAAGAGAGAGAGAGTTGAAGAGTGTAGTTGGGGATAGTTTTTAGAGTACAAGATTTGAGAAAGGTAGAACCCAAATACTCAAACATTGAACACCAATGCACAGGAATAACTCATAAAACATAAACATTAAAACTTATAATTTGTCTTTTTCCAAATATTTAGAGGATAATTTATTACACCCTTCTAAATGGAAAATCTAGTTGCTCAAGTTTTCGAATGATAGGCTCAACAATAGCCAGAACATTTGGAATGTTCTTGATGTAGGTTGCGGAGTAGCAAGCTTTGGTGCTTACCTTTTGCCACTTGGCATCATTGCCATGTCACTTGCACCTACTGTTGTACATGCCGATAGATTCTAAAACTATGTTGTATTCAGATTTAGTTTAAGTTTAGTCCCACGTCCCCTGTTGGATTGGTTGTATGGTGTTGAGACACCTATATAAATATATGTATCTCTTGATTTATAATAAAAAAGATTAGTTAGTTCCGGTTATTTCATAACATGGTATCGAGCACGTTATGTAATGAATCTCAGTCATCAATTTCGACCATCAATAATTGATGGTCGACTCCAACTCTGGCTCCAACTGATTTCGACGTGACTCCAATTCTGACTTCAACTCCATAATCTTGTCACTAATTTGATGCTGACTCCGATTTTGATTTTAACTCTGACTCTACAATTATATCACCAATTTGATTCCACGTTTGCTTCAATTCCTGTTCTTTCTCTGCTTTGTGACTACAAAAATTCTAGTTAGTTCCTCCTCGACTGCAAGGGTGTACTTCAGACTTGATATAACCCTTTACTCCTTTATTTGCCTACTACTGCTTCTAAGAAAGAATTTATCTGCTGCTGCTTCTAAGAGTGAATTTATCTGCTGCCTACTACTGCTTCTAAGAAAGAAGTTTATCTGCTGCCTGCTACTGTTTCTAAGAAAAAGTTTATTGCTACTAATGCTCGAATATAGGTGTGCTTTGATGATTCAAGTGATTCATATATAGCTACTGATACTGATGTCTACTGCTGCTACTGCTGTCGTTGCTGCTGCTCTTCCACTTCAAGTTAATCTGTACAATTGAAGATGGAAGACAGTATTTTCTAATCTGTGTAACAAGTTTGGTATAATTGATATTTATACTCCAGCTTGAGAGGGAGTGAGATTAGAAAACTATCTTGTATTTGGAACCTATTCTTTTGTTTTTCTTCTAGACTTTTTCTCAGCCTACAAGGGTTTGGACTGTATTTGGAGCCTATTCTTGCATGTATGACCTTAAATTGCATCTCTAACTAGTTTTCTCCGATTCATGGTAGGAGTGAACATAAGTTGGTTCTTGCCAATTTTGGCAAAACCGAACAAAATTGATTAGAATTGGGACCGAATACAAAGAGATCTAATTAGGTTCGGTTATTTGGTTTCAATTTTTGGAATAAAACTTGTCTAACATGATCATTATAAACATTATCAAGTATATCTCTTCAACTATCCAATCGGTGTTGCATTTGCTAATATTATTTATTATATATATGTGTACCTGTATGTGTGTGTGTATATTAACTAAATCAGTCGGTTCTGCTTGGTCCAGGTTTCCAAGCTCGAAACTGAAAACCCAAATCATTGCGGTCTGGTTCTGTTTGGCTTTGGCTATCCAGATCGATCTTGATCGATTATTTTTGTTTTATCTGAACTTTGCTCTCTCTGAATTCATGACATTCCCCACTCGTGTCTATAGTTATCTTGGTAGGGTTTGATATCGTATTATTAGTAATGGCCATAATTAAAATGTTATTGAATCTTCTCTTAGCCTTAGTCTCCATAACCATCCCAAATATTCTTTGTTAAATTAGATGATTACAATGATGATCCTTAACAAACAAATTGTGACCGCCAATGGAGAATATATTGGTTCGTATTAGTCAGATCATTTCCTATGACATTGCTTATGTTTTACAGCTTCTCATAAAATTTTCATCAGGTCTTAAGTAGAGCCTTCTAAATATGGAGTTGCACCATGCAACCATTAACTGGTTTATTTTCATGGGAAAAGGTTTATATCGTGATGATTATTAATTGCTAAGCTCATTTAAGTTTAATCTATGGTTGTAGAATCTAGGATAGAGCATTTTTGTGCAGCTCCATGCATATTTTGTGGTAGGCAATTAATTGACTTGCCAAATTTTTTTTTAAAATATTGTCCGACCATTTGTTATGTTACGTGTAAGGTTTTAAATATTGTCTAATACCAAAATATATGACAAATATCGTATTGGATTTGAGGCGTAGGATAAATGGTATGTCATACAATATCGATCTGATATTGTCGATACTTTCAATATTGCCAACATGACATGCCCAATATTGTCATTTCTGATATCATAAATCATCTACCAATACCAATTTCCATGTATAAATTGGTTAAGATTTGTTCATTTTTAGCTGTGGAAATCTCGACTGTTGGCATTACTTGCCAAAATTCTTAGCAGCAGAAATTTGTAATTAACCTCTAGTTCTAATCATCCAAAATTTGTGGAAATGTTCAGGTTTTGGGACTAGATTACACACAAGCACGTTCATTCAAGCTGCACGTGCATGGGTACCATGCCACCAGTGCACGCACACTTGCAATATGATATGTACTTGTGCTGTGAACAAATGATTCCTATAGAATTAGAATATATTAATGAAGAGCACCGCAAGACTCTGAACGAAGATTATTTCTGTGTTCAGATAGAGACCCCATCGAATAAAGCACAACTAAGGCTTAAATAGGCTCTATATCGGACTACTACAACGACAACTTGCTTCAGCCAAATACAATAGCAATCTAGCAGCATATTTACACCTCTCTCATAGTGTCTTCGATATCATGAAGATGTATCCAGATTAGACATGTCTGAATTCAACACTTCTTTACACCCCTTGGTTATGTATCTGCACTTCTTGATTTTCTTCTGATTTTCTATCTACTCTCCATTTTAGAGATTATATCTGGATCCTTTAGGACACAGTTGACACTTTTCTTGCACTTCTATCTTACTTGTTACATGCATTAAGATGTGACTTTCTTGTGTCCATATAAAGATTCAACTCTAAATTTGAAAAAAAATGTTATATCAGTGGTTTATATAAGATATTTTGTTGGATGTATATCCATACATGACTCTCTATTTGATGAATCACAAACTCTATTCGTAGTATGATATATTGTATAGGTTAGATGTATGCAAATGAATCAAGTGAGACGTGATTGATACAACCGATATAGTTGACAAGCCGATATTGATAGGTTAAAACGATTCAACTTCAAGATTATATTTGATAGAGCTAGCATGAATCATATGAATAAATCTATTGGAATACAGCTTGAAATGACATTGAAAATGGTATCAAGCTCCGCAAAATCTGAGTTTGAAGGTGAAAATTATGATTGCTCAAAGTTAGAAAGATGTAGCAGGATGAGTGGATGAAGTTTGTGTAGCAACATCAACTTCAAGCCCTGTTTTGAAGATGATGCATACAAAATTGGAAAAAACTATATAGGATAAACTTGTAGAGACTTGAGTCCTCTTTCCAATGGTGCTTGAATAACCAAAATCCAACTTTTAAATCAAAACTTACAGCCAATTTACAAAAGTACTAGGCTAAAACTGGACTGTCAATAGCAGCGGTTGCTATAATAGCACCAGCGTCAGGAACAATGTGGGACATTGAGACTGCCGATAGCGTTGCACAGCCACATTGAGGCTGTCGATAGCATTGCATAGCCACGTGCATTATGAGGTTGTCGATAGCGTTGCATAGCCAGCGTGGGACGTTGATGCTATCGATAGCATTGCACAGCCACATGCAAGTTGCACAGCCACGTGCACAGCCAATTTACAACCAATTTACTGAAGTACTAGTCTAAAACTAGGCTGTCGACAACAATAGTTGCTGCAAAAGCAACCGCGTCGAGGGCAGCGTGAGACGTTGAGGTTGTCAATAGCATTGCACAACAAGTGCATTCTGGGGTCTTATCAATGCATTTTTCAAGGGAGTTCACGTGAAAATGGTTTCCATGAATCCTAAACATGGTAAGACTAATATGTCATAGTTTAGGATCAATGGATGAGATATCTCTCCATTTTCCTCTATGATTTAGATCCCTTGAGAAATTAGAGCAAGACTATAAAAGGGAATTGAGGAAAGAAAAGAGACTTTTGGAGAATTTCAAAGAAGAACGTGAAGAAAAAAGGCTAAGCTTTCGTGGATTTCAAGGAAGCTTCATCATCATCAACGCACCTTCAAAGATGCACTACATTTGCATATCCTTACTGTAAAATAATATGAGCATCAAATATTCATCTATTGTGGGGATTCTAATGGAATGGGGGCTTGGACGAAACTGTTTTGTTTTCATTTACATCCCTTCCTGAGTGTGATGTAGAAACCCAGAATCCTCACTCTATCAAAATGATTGCAAAACTTTGCTTCTAAAGCTCCAAAGTGCCAACTAGTCGCATGTTCATATTTGGACGCAATTGTGAATCCTGAGAACGGAGTTTGGAGATTGACTGATTTTTTGTTTCTAATTAAAGCCAGCCCAGACTATTTGTGAGTAACGGCCATACCTTGTTTTGAACATGAGACCTGCGTAACCTAACTCGCCGGCAATGTGTTATCGTTGAGCCATGGCTCACTAACAAGCCTATACTATTTGAAAGTCACCAAAAAAATTTCCTACTCTGTTGCCAACATATTTGATCTTTCTTTTTTTTTTTTTGGGTTTAAATTATATTTTAGAAGATCTTAGCAGCAACAGCAGATTATTTTTCAAGCTCTGTTGTGCATCAAGTTTGCTCCGGCAATACCACATACTTTATTCTTTTTTTTTTAATGCAATATAGGCACCAAATAATTGCTTTTCATTCAGAAGAGCATAGTTGGAGGTCAGAAATAAACCTAAATTGTTCTTCTATAGTGGATAAATAAATAAATTTTAAGCTTACACCTCCGGATTTAAAAATAACAAAAAATCAAGTACAAAAGATCTTCACAAATAGCGCACACTGCAAAAGTTGGTCTACTTAGTTAAGAAAAATTGAATCACTTTCTTAAACCAACAGCAACATTTGCATTACTTGTTTACCAGTACCTTGCGACCAACCTTGTTTCTTGTGAAGCTGATGAATTCATTCTTCATAGAGACAGCTGAAGCCAGTCCTGCAGCACACTGACTGCAATGATCTGGAAAAAGTTATGCTCAATACCACTGCTCGCCACCAGTAGCAGTAAGAAAGCCTACGATCATGACCACATTTGGAGCTATGCCAGTCGAATTTCACACAAATGCCAAGAGGGAGCATATTGTTGACAGCACCAACGCAGCCGGATTTCATAAGAATGGCAAGAGTGGGCCCCATCATTGACAGCATTGGTGCCAACAGACAAACGAGTAAGCCACTCGTCGACAGACCTGTGAGGATCCAAATACCCCTGATTGTCGATTGCTTTGGTTTGTAAGGGGCCTCAAATGAGAGTAAAGATCTTAAATTGATGAAGAACTGATGGTTGCACTATCTACTGGGTGGTACAACAAAGGAAAACGCTACATGAGGAACATTAGGATCATCGACAACAGGAAGTGTAACTCCTTGCTTTCCAAAATACTGTGTAGTGTTTGGAGATATATCATCAACAAGTACGTTAAGCCTAAAAGCACAATAAACTTAATACAAATCTACTCCTTATGATCATATATATATAGTAATCCAACGATTTTTCTTCAATTTTTTTTTTCTATAATTAGGATCTCCACCTCCTTAACTTTAATAAAATTAAATTTCATAAATTTTGGAGTTTATTTACGCTTTCAACAAGTGGATACAAAATATTTATTTATTGAAATTGTTAAATTTTTTCTCAACTTGATGGCGGACCAAATCAAAACTAAAAGCCAAAATATTAGGTATGAGTGAACCCTAAAGGGTCGAGATCATAAACTGAAAGAAAATTTTTAAAAAAATTTCTTTTGGGTTATGATCTCAACCCCCTTGGGTTTATTCATACCCAATTTCTCGGGTTTTAGTTTTGATTTGGTCCTTCATCAAGTTAATACAAAATTAACAGTTTTCAATGAATAAAACATTTTGTATGCACTTGATGAGAGGATAAATGAACTCCAAAATTTATGAAATTTAATCCGAAAGAAGTTAAGGAGGTAGAGATATTAAATATAAAAAAAGTTTGAAGAAAAAGCATTGGATCATTATAGTTTTGCCGCTAGTTGACGTAACTTTTCCTGAGCTGGCGGCTCACCTACAGTAATCCATATATATATATATATATATATATATATATATATATATATATATATATATATATATATATATATATATATATATATATATATATAATCAAAGATTTATTGGCATCAAATAAGTTCAAGGATTTATTCAGGGATATGGGCAGATCCACGTGTATCTAAGGGCGACATCCCCTCCCAACAATTTTTTTTAACACAGTAGAAATTTTAATTTTTTTGAAACTTTTTCAAAGACACCCATAACTCTGCCAGTGATGTGCTTAAAGATTTATCCTTTCATTGTCTGTCCCAAGCCATGATAAAGAAGGAAGGTTGTGATAGGTCGGTGACAGCCAACGTAGAATATTATCACATATTATGATATGAGCTAAAATATGAATTTCGCTGGGGCATTCCCTATTGAGCGACATGCTACATCGGAGCCCGAGTGTAGTAAAAAATGTGTGAGGGTTGCTAGGTCGTCGCCCAGAAGCGACGCGCCACGTTGGTGCCCGGATGTGGTGTCAAATGTATAAGGGTTCCCACATCTTAATGAGCGGATGGGGCTAAACAAGTTAGCTCATAAATATAGATTTCGGTTGGCATCGTAAAATATAGGCTCTCTTACAGGTAGATTAATAGAGTTAGTTGATATTATAATTAGAAAGAGAATTAACATTTTGTGCGTGCAGGAGACTGAGTGGGTAAGTGAGAAAGCTAAAGTCATAGTCTTAGGGTTATAAACTTTGGTATACGGGTAGAGATAGAAATCGTAATGCGGTAGGTATGATCATAGATAAGCAATTACTTGGAATGTAGTGGAGGTTAGGAGGAAGGATGATAGAATTTTATTAGTTAAAATTATTTTAGATAGAGAGATTTTTAATGCCATTAGTGCCTATGAATCACAAGTAGGACTTGATGAATTCAGTAAACATCAATTTTGGGAGGATCTGGATGAGATAGTATAAGAAATACCTGTTAGAGAAAAACTATTTGTTGGTGGTGATCTCAATGGGTATGTAGGAACTAGTCGTAATGGTTTGATAGTGTACATGGAGGATTTGGTTTTGGAGAAATAAATGAAGCAGGTAATTCAATTCTAAATTTTGCTTTGTCTTATGATTTAATTTTAGTGAATACTTGGTCTAAAAAGAGAGTTTCTTGATTACTTTTAAAAGTAGATCGAATGCAAGCCAAATAGATTTTTTTTAACTAGGAGGGTATATAAAACTGTTGTATAGATTGTAAGGTAGTGCCAAGTGAAAGTGTAGTTACTCAATATAGACTATTAGTTTTAGATATTCAGATTAGGAAGAGACTTAGAAAATTTAAGTATAAGTTAGATGTTAAGATTAAGTGGTGGTGATTAGAAGGTAATCAAAAAGTTTTTGTAGATAGAATAATACAAGAAGCAAATCGAGGAACCATAATGATTCTAATGTAACATGGAACAAAATGGCTAGCTGCATAGGATAGCTAAAGATATATTTGGTGAGTCGAGAGCCGGTGCTCCACCATGTAAGGATACATCATGGTGGAATGAAGTGGTAAAAAATACTATTAAGATCAAGCGAGACTTTTATAGAGATTTGGAGAATAATAATAATAATAATGGAATAAGTTTTGAGAAGTATAAACTAGCGAAGAAGGAGGCTAAGAAAGCTGTTCGGAATGTAAAAACTAAATTATATAAACAAGTGTACGAGAAGTTGGAAAATAAAGAGGTAGAAAAGGATATATATATATATATATATATATATATATATATATATATATATATATATATATATATATATATATATATATAATTGCTCGAATAAGAGAGGGAAAGTCTAGAGACTTATATACTGTAAAGTGTATTAAGGATGAGGATCAGACGGTTCTAGTTCGAGACAAAGAGATTAAAGAAAGATGGAAAGATTATTTTGATAGATTATATAATGGTAGTTTTACTCAAGATTTGGGAGATCTTACTATTCAATGTGAAGATATGAATCATAGTTTTATGCGCAGAATTAAAGAGTCTGAAGTAAAAGAGGTTTTGAAGAGGATGAAATTAAGAAAAACTATTGGTCCAGATGAGATTCCTATAGAGGTATGGATACTTCGGAGGGATTGGTGTGAGGTGACTAACAGATCTTTTTAACAAGATTTGACAAATTAAGAAAATGCCAAATGAATGGAGGAAGAGTACGCTAGTATTTCTGTATAAAATAAGGGTGATATTCAGAGTTGTTCTAACTATAGAGGAATAAAACTCATGTGTCATACTATGAAGCTTTGGGAAAGGGTAATTGAATATTGATTGCGACAAACTGTTAAAATATCAGAGAACCAGTTTGGATTTATGCCGGGACGATCGATGACAAAAGCTATTCATTTACTTCATCAACTTATAAAGCGATTCCGAGAGAGAAATAGAGATTTGCTTATGGTATTTATTGACTTAGAAAAAGCCCATGATAAGGTAATACGAGAGATACTTTGGTAGATATTGATGAAGAAAAGAGTTCCCATCAAGTATATCGACATAATTAAGGACATGTATGATGGAATAGTGGCCAATGTCAGGACATGTGGTTGTTTAACAAGTGATTTTTCTATCACAATTGGATTGCATCAAGAATCTACATTAATCCCGTTCTTATTTGTTCTAGTGATAGATGAGTTTACTTGAGCTATTCAGGATGATATACCTTGGTGTATACTATTTGCTGATGATATTGTCTTAGTTGATGAGATAAGAGCAGGGGTAAATGCAAAACTAGAGTTATGGAGACATACATTAGAATCTAGAGGTTTTAAATTGAGTAGGTCTAAAACAGAGTATATGGAGTATAAATTTAGTAAACGACGGACCATAAACTATAATGCTGTAAAACTGGATGGGTAAGAGATACAAATGAGCAGTCAGTTTAGGTATTTGGGTTCTATTATTCAGAATGATAGAGATATCGATAATGATATTAATCATAGGATACAAGCTGGCTAGTTGAAATGGAGGAGGGTAACGAGAGTTTTATGCGACCGTAACATTCTGTTAAGACTGAAAGGAAAATTTTATAGGACTGCTATTAGGCCAGTTTTGTTATATAGCACGGAATGTTGGGCTATAAAGAAATATTATTTACAGAAGATAAGTGTAGTAGAGATGCGCATGCTCCATTGGATATGCGGTAACATTAGGAGAGATAAAGTGAGAAATGAAAATATTCGTGTTAAGGTAGGTATAGCTCCATCGATGAGAAGATCTGAGAAAATCGATTACGATGGTTTGGTCATGTGCAACGTAGGCCACAAATACACCAGTTCGACGAGGAGAGTTTATCAATGTAGGACAAGTTAAAAATTGAAGAGAAGACCGAAGAAAATATGGATGGAGGTGATACGAAAAGATATGGATTCTAGAGGTTTAAATGAGGAGATATTACTTGATAGAAATAAATGGAGACGGACTATCAAAGTGATCGATCCGCCGTGATTCTTTTTTGGTTCATGTAGCCTACTCCAAATACTTGGGATGAAAGGCTTAGTTGTTGTTGTTGTTTTTCAAAGACACCCATATTAAATACTCAATTTTATAATTTGCCCTCACCGAAATTTTTATCTTTTTATTATGAGTATTAGAATTATTAAAGATAAATGGCTCAATAATTATGTGAAGATGATATTTTGTTTTTTAACTAAATAAAATATTTTTATTTAATTTTAAACTCAAAAAATCAAAGACAAAATTTATTGAAGATGATATTTGTATTATAATATCTTAAATTTGCATAGAAACTAGATAATTATAATATGAGTTATAAAATAGAAATATTTATACTAGTGCTGTAATGCCATACATTTATATGTGAGTTATTCAGTAAAACATGATATTTTTTGGATCAAGAGCCCTGCACCCTCGACAGAAGCGCTTTGCCCCCTGTACCTCCAACGAGCTGTCCAAATAGCTCATCTCTTGAATAACTCCGCTCCTCTTGGTTCAGATAGCCGGGTCCACCCTTGTTTAGAGATACAAAATTCTATGTTTAGGTATAAGATCTAAGGAAATAAAAGATTTATTACAATCCTAACCATAAAGTTTGAATAACGGAACAACGTGAGACATCAATTATAAGTCACCAAAGAAAGCAATAAAAAAAGTCAGTCTTCTCCTTCTAATGATTACTTTAAGAAATCACCTATTGAGATCCTTCTTCTTCCTTAATGAAATAACCCGTACCCGCACAATGTGTTTATTTATAATATAATAATATTTTATTATTATGATAATACTCTTTATTTTGTATAGCTTAGCTTTTAAAAGATTGAACTAAAATATAAATTATTTTAAAAAAATATTAAAACCAAAATTTTAAATTTCTAAAATTTATTCGCTCTTTTATAAAGTCCAATCCCTTTTTTTGTGGCGTAAAACTTAAATAAAAAATATTTATTAAAATGTGACTTTAAAGGATTCGATTCTTTAAACTCTCATTTATGCACCAAGTTACATGCCCAAACCATGCACCCAACCAAGTCACATGCCCAAACCACTAGGCTATGTTGGTAGGTTGTTATATTGATCATCAGTTTTCTTTCTAAATCTAATTTTCTATTTATCTTCTTCAACCTTCAACCTCCTAACTCATTTTCTCCATTAATTTAATGATGAAACTTTCAATTTAACTTTCCTTTTTAATTCTTAAAAATTAAAATATCTAAATTAAATTAGAGTCTTTCATATCTTAAAACTTCCAAATTTGAAACCTATATAAAATCACATTTTTAACCCATTTCAAACCTAGAGTCCATCCTCTAAAATTCTCTCTCTCTCAACTTGCTAGAGCAACTCACAGGAGCTGCCATTGGAATCCCCACAGTTATCGTAGCCGTTGCTAGAGCTGCCACTACTTTGCCGAAGAGCCACCTTCTTCCAGCTCTTTCCACTTTTTTTGGATTTTCATTCGTTTGTCTAATGATGAGAAATAAACTCTCTTTTCTTATTGGTTATAAATTATTTTAATGAATCCTATGTTGGCTCACCCACAATCCAATAATTCTAATAACTTAAATATCCACCATCTTATAAACCTAATAAAACAGATTCAAGGTCGCTTCTTAATTTCAAACATGTTAATACTAATTAACTTTAAAACTATTTTTTATTGTGTTATAAATATAGAAAAATCTCTAAAAATCATCTAAATTAATATTAAGTTATTTTTAATATTTTTAGAATGATTTTGTGTGTAGATTGCTCTTTGTGATGATAATTAATCAATATCGGGACATGAATCAAGGTAAGTTCATTTTTAGACTTATTAATCATTCTATTTTATGTAATTATTGTTTTAATTATATTTATTTTGTATAAATTGATTTTTTATTTTATAAAAATTCATCAATTATTTATTATTGTTCCTGTTATAAAAAACCTATTGCCTTTGTTATGAAGCTATCATTAAATTTGTTAAATCACATTGTATAGCAAGATTTTAGAATATTTGATATATCCAATATTTGATAAATCACGTAAAAGTTATAATCATAGAAAAATATTATCTGTAATATTATCTTGTGTCTGTATCTAGGCAAGTTGTCTTAAATATTAGTTATATAATTAAAGAACGAGCGTTGCACAGAAAACCTCCCAACATTCGTACACTTACCTGACCGATTTTTATCTATGTTATATTAAATCAGTAAATTTTTGATTTAGCTAATTTTGATCTATTCAATAAAGTATAAATCGAATGAACCAATGAACCTTGTTTTAAATAAACTAATAAAACCGAATTAAAATATTACATGTGATTCATATAACAAGAATTTAGAACTAACATAAATATACTAGAATAATACTGGGTTAGCAAAAAACTGGATGATGGAAAAATAATTCACTTTTACTATAACATATGAAGTTGTACAACTATAATATGTGAAGTTGTACAACTGAATTTTTTGCACACTATGAGTGTGTGATGATTTGCTGATTGTACCTTATTATTTTTATTTGCTTGATGGCTGGTCTAATTCAACACCGAACAATCCATGTAATAATTTTCTAGGTTTGTACATGATATAATTGAAACAATGACATCCCATCAATTAGCTTTCCTATTTACATAACATCATAAATAAAAATACGCTTGTTATAAAATTGACTATTCTAGATGATATTATATTTAATCTATGACTGCTAATATTGTTTTTATAGATTAATATAATATTTTCTAAAACTTATTTTATTATCATAACTGGACATAACTAATAGTGTAATATTACATAGGCTTTTAATTGTTTTTATATATACTATATTGGTTGTGATTTGATGATTTGGGTGTGAATGTCTAGACTTATCAATAGATACACCAGAGTTGATGTAGGCGTATGATGAAGAGAAGGTTGAAACTCAATAGAGAATTAGAGTTATATTATTTTCTCTTATTTAGTTTTGATTATTTTTTTGACTATATCCAAACTTTGTTCCAGTTAATAAAAAGTAAATTTTTTGTTAAATTTTTGTATCATAATTGTTGAGTATTATTGTGGCAAATTTATTATTATTCAATCGGAGACAGGAGAAACCAAATTTATTACTGGTTCTTTTGTACATACTCTATACCATATATCGAAAGCAGGGCATGACACTCGACCTATGCATCCTAGTTTGATGGTCCCCTTCCTCAGTCACCTACAAAGCAATATCATTTGGCTATGTCAATTAGGACGTTAGAATAATCTAGCAAGTGTTACAAAACAAGAAGAAGATCATGCATTCATGTTATGCATGTAAATAGTGAAACAAAATGAATGGAAAACTTTCTCACTAAAAAACTGTATGTAAAAATATGTCATGAATGAAAATATTACTCTTGTCTTGTCTATGTCAGGGATAACAGTGTAAATAACTCTCAAAGTAAACCGAAGTAATATGTATAAAAGATGCATGTCATAATAATCACTATTATATCATTATAAATTAAGTTGAAAATCTCTAGAGGAAAAAACCACATGTTTAAAGAGGGTCTGTATATGTCCAACACCATGACCCTCAAGGTATTGTCCCAGGATATAACTCAAGGTACTTACGAATGATGGACGAGCATACGCTCTGGCCTCGAAATCCCATAATATGATATGATGGTGATCTAGTAATCATCACAACCTCTATAAAGAGGTTCTTAAATTTTAGTTGCATAATTTGAAAAGATGAACCTCCCAAAATGTGTTCAAAAATTCTCCTTTTAGTTCTCCCATAACCCTATTTGTTTTATTTTCACATTTTAAGCATATAAAGAAATCATGTAAACATGCAAATCATGCAAATAATTTAGTGAGGATCAATTGATCTATATACAAGGGAAGGACCAATTGGCTTCATTGTCCCATCTAATGAGGCTAATACTACTTGTGAGTGGTAATTAGAGTCAGCTAATCTCTTTATTAGAGGTGTCTCAACACCATACAAATAATCCAATAAGAGATGTGGGACTAACTGTAAATTTAATACAAATACGAGATAGCTTTCTAATCTAACGCTCCCCTAAAGTTAGAGCATAAATATCAATTATACCAAACTTGCTACACAAATTAGAAAATGCTGTCTCTCTCTTCAAAAGTATAGATTAAATTGAAATGGAATAGTGGCAGCAGCAGTAGTAGCAATTGACTAGATGAATCATTTGAATCATTAGAGCATACCAGTATTCGAGCAAAAGCAGGAGATAAAGTTCTTTCTTAGAAGCAGTAGTAGGCAATACAAAAATTTCTTTTTAGAAGCACTAGTAGGCAGATATATTTCTTTCTTAAAATTAGTAGTAAGTAATAGATAAATTTTTTTCTTAGAAGCAGTAGTAGGCATCATGTGAACTTCTTTCATAGAATCAATCTTATGCAGCAAATAAATTTATTTTATAGAAGCAGTAGTGGGTAATAGATAAACTTCTTTATTAGAAGCAGTAGTAGGCTAATAAACTTATTTTATAAAAATAGTAGTATATGTTCATACTACTTTCTTAGAAACAATAGTATGCAACAGATAAATTTATTTTTTAGAAGTAGTAGTGGATAATAGATAAACTTCTTTATCAGAAGTAGTAGTAGACTAATAAGCTTCTTTCGTAACAGCAGTAGTATATGTTCATACTACTTTCTTAGAAGCAGTAGTATGTAGCAGATAAACTTTTTTCTTAGAAGTAGTAGTAGACAACAAATAAACTTCTTCCTTAGAATCAATATTAGACAGATAAATTTCTTTCATAGAAACAGTAATAGGCAATAGATAAATTTCTTTAATAGAAGTAATAGTAGGAGTGGAGTCGGAGTTAGCATTGAATTTTTGACATGACTGAAAGTCAGAATTGGAGTTGGCATAGGAATCAAACTAGTGACGCGATTATGGAGTCAGAGTAGGAATTGACATCAAACCAATGATATGATTGCAGGGTGGATCAGAGTCAGAATTAGAGTTGGAGTCGGAGCTGGAGTCGGAAGTCGATTAGGATGGTTGAGATTCAGATTCCTGGACATAACTTTTTTGAATTCTTCTCTTTCCCCGAGCTGCTATATTTTAGAGATGGATTAGAGTTATGAATCCAGAAAGACAATATCGAGTTGGGGGTTTAAGCTTCATGATCTTTTCTTATGGCTGCAGATCTCCTAGATCAGTGGCATGTGGATCAAAACTGTCATTCAAGCAATGAACCGAGTTAAGAGAATTATCGAGAGGATAAAGACGGCAGTGAGAAATAGGCAATGGAGGTAGTCGATGATAAACTCCCACTATAAGAAACCTTGAGATTGACAATAGAGATCTATTTCATATCGCGCTTTTTAATCAGAGCTAGCTAATCTCTTTATTATAAGTCAAGATATTTACAGGTGCCTCAAAACCATACAAATAATCCAATAATAGATATGGATTTAACCCTAAACTAAATCCAAACATAAATTAGTTTCCTAATCTAACAGTAATCTAATAAATTTTATCATATTCATTTTAGAGAAGGTTCTGGAACGTTCTAACTTGAGCAACTTTTCATTGCTCACGTGATTGAATTTTTCTTGTGAGCAAAAGGAAGCCAATGGTTTTTGTTGTGGTGCTCGACGTGAAAGAGTTATAGTCTAAACATGGTGCTCAACGTGAAAGAGGTATAGTATAAACAAAGAAAGTTGAGTTACCAATCCAAACATAATTGTCAATGATTTTATTTGAGTATAAATCTAGAGATGGGAAAGTGGTTTAGTTTTAGTTGATTTAGCATCAACAACTTACATCCACAGGTAGCTATTTCAATTATCAATAGATTTGCTAGATTAAACAAACAAATAAATAAGGTTAAGTATGGAGAGTCTACATGAGTGAAGGCTTAATATCCAAAGTAAAACACGCACTTGTCTCGATTTAGTAGAAAATTCTCAAAATCTAGCCAAACTTCCACTCCAAAAATTGACTCTCAACAATCGGAATCTCCTTGCTCCCCCTCTTCTCTTTTTTTTCTTTTTTTTTCATGAATGAAATTGCCATGCTCCCCCTTCTTTTCTTCTCTTTTTTTCTCATTTTTTTTGGTATGTCAAGTGAGAATTGGAAAAGAGAGAATAGGTCATTGGCTAGTTAGGTAGGATAGAGTTGGTTGAGTGTGTTGGGGAATTTTGAAATCTAAACTCAATCAATTTATCATTACAGTTAAATTGAATTCAAGTACTAAAATGCATAAAATTGCCATGAAGCCACTGACAACGTCCTTTATAGAGCCTTCTCCATGACTTTGGAGAAGGAAGCAAGGAGTTGGTACAATAGACTCTCCTCTGGATCCATCCACTTCTACCTCGCGAGTTTATTCAATAGTTAACCGCAAGCAAAATTATGAAGAAGAGAGTTGTATCCCTCCTTGGAGTAGAGCAAGCACTTGGAGAGTCATTCTGCAACTTTTTTGAAGAACTTCAATGAGGAGATGCTCAACATAGAGGAATGTTCCTCCGATATAGTTCTCGGTATCCTAATCAATAGGTAGAGGCACACTAAGCTTCGAAGCCCACATCACTGCCCGAGCTCCTTGAGCAGTTCGATATTAGATAAATCTGACCTTCCCTTTAAGAGCTGAGTCTCTAGGAGGGTGAAGGAGCTAGTGGTTAAGAAGTCTAAAGCACCGAGAAAATCCTTGCTGGGAGTATGCCCTAGTCGACAATACACCCCTTGAACACACCTTGGATCCAAATTCTGAACCAGATTCAGAAAGAGGGGTTCCTCATTCGACCGTCACTACCAATCAAAATGCCTATGGATAAGAGGGCTTTCCGACTATTTGGTTACTCATTAGGATGTCAAACATGGCATTGAACATTCCCACCAGCTCGAAAAGGATATCAAGAACCTCATTCAATGAGGCCACCTTAAGAACTTCATCAACAAAGAGAATATGAAGAAACAACTAGCTAGCCCTTACCTAAAAATCCTAATTGAGGGGATAAACGGGCTGGACAATAAGGCGGGAAAGTTATACTATAAGGTGCAACATATCAAAAGGGGGAAGCTAATAGACCATCTAGTGACCTGCCTAATTAAGTACTCGTCTTTCTGCCCCATGAGAACATGTCATTATGTTTATTTAGCATTTTGGCTAAAAGCAAGAATTTAGACCTAACATAAATATACTAGAATAATACTAGGTTAGAGAAAAACTAGATAATGAAAATGATAGAAAAATAATTTACTTTGACTATTGTTGGCAGTGAAAATTTCTGAATAAAAAGAGTTTTCCACAACAGAACGCGGAGCAATCCATAGCTCCGCGTCTGGCTATTTTTAGCCTCGCGTTTGAGTAAACGCGGAGATGTTCTATAGCTCCGCTTTAGCTCCGCGCACTGGTTATTTAGCGCCACGTTTTGATGCGATTAAAGCTCCGCGTGAGCAGATAACCAGAATCTCAAATTGATTGAGATTATGATTTGGGCTTATCCAAACACCAAATCAAATCCAATCAGAATTCTAAATTAAGAGATTTAAATCAATATTAAATATTTGATTGGAATCCTTGATGAGAGCAAATTCTATTCAGATAGAAACTCTCTCAAATCTTCCCGGGGCTATAAATACCTTCCTGGTGAAACCCTAGGGATCTTCTTGGTCTTCTTTTCTTTCGGCTTTGGTCTTCTTCTTCTTTTCGGCAATCCAGAGATCCGAGATCATCTTCTTTCTTCTTCTCAGCTGAGTTGATCCTTCGGCAAATCAAGTACGCAAGAGAGTCTTGAAGCCTTTTTGTGATCATCATTGTCTTGGAGAATTCAAGTACGTGAGAGAGCCTGAGTTCGGGAAAGACAGAGAAGAAGATCGTCTACAGTCAGCCGATTTCTTCAAGAGAGAAGAAGTTCGACGTACCGATCGTCAACAGGAACTATTATAGATCCCATCGCCACTGATCCCACGAATTATTGTAAAAGAGAGAGATTGAACTATAAAATCCTCTCGTTTGTTCTTCTATATATATCTTGTTCACTTTCATTGTAATTTAAGTTAATTCGATGGAAGGAAGCAAAGGAACTTTTGCGGTAAACAAACTGGCAACCACAGTGGGAACCATCTCTTTCACTGATGAAGAGATTATGGTGCAATCGGACATCGACATGATCGAATCTGAAGTAGACACGCTGGTTGTAGAAATCGACCAGCAGAAGTACGAGGAGTTCCTCTCCTCCGGATCAGGTGACTTGGATGAGACACGGCACTATCGCCGTATGTACTCCAATGTCCGAGTGACGGGTAGAAAGGTATCCACCGAGAGACAGGGATCCTTGGAGACTACGGTTATAGTGCCGGAGTCCACACAAGAAGTCCTAGCCGAGGAAGAGCTTCCGACGGCCGAAGAAGACCTAGGGACTGGATTGACCAGAACCCAACTCTGAAACAGGAACCGCAGAGAGAGGCGTAGAGCCCTCAAAGCCCACTTTGAATGCGGAGCTAACACTAGAGGACGCAAGACTATGGTCCCTCACAAACTGGCTCGCGCTACCCGCGAGACCAGACTCTACTGCGTTAAACGCGAAGATACAACTTGCCTTAAAAGTAAGGAAAAGCCAGCGTGTGATTTTCCACGCGAGGCTATTGCTGAGCCTAGCGAGAGACGCGAAGCCAGTAAGGGTTGCGCTAGTCGCAGAATACCCAACACTCGCGAGTTACGCGAGTATAAAAATTATTTAAAGCCACGTGTGATTTTCTACGCGAGGCTATTGCTGAGCCTAGCGAGAGACGCGAAACCAGTAAGGGTTGCGCTAGTCACAGAATACCCAACACTCGCGAGTTACGCGGGTATAAAAATTCTTTAAAGCCAGCGTGTGATTCTCCACGCAAGGCTGATACTGAGCCAAGCGAGAAAACACGAGGCCAGTACTGATTGCGAGAAACGCAAGACTTATGACACTCGCGAGAGACGCGAGGACGATTGGTAAATAGTTGTCAGTCGTAAAAATCGTACTAGGCGCGAAGCTATGATCTGCGTTAAATGCAAAGATAAGCCAGCGTGCAAGAACTTCCCTTCACGCGAGGCAATTATCTCAGAAGCTAAACTTCTGAAAACACACCAAGCCAGTGAGAGACGCGAGGCTAGTGTGGATAAGCACGGAGCTATTCTTCAGGCCCGCAATATGAAACGCGAGGCTATTCCTAAGCCCCGCAAGGATCGGTCCGACCCCAGAGTCAGGGTTGATCAGTCAAAGAAGTTTCAATGGGTTCCCAGACCTTCTCAAGAGTTGAATGGACCTCCTGACTCCACGGCTAAAGGCACTGATCTCAGGGAGCATCTCTCCAGGAAGAGAAGCGTAGAACAACTTCAAGCAGAACCTATCTGTCACTGCCAGCAACTAATGACCACAGTGTCCGCTGTAATGGACAACTGTGGCTGCAGCAAGAGCAGGGTATCTGCGTTTGATCGATTAATCGAGCCGAACAAGAACCCTGCGAAGAAACTAAAGACTACTTCCCTGAGGCAATGGAGAGCTGTAACCTCCAACATGGTGGGGAAAGGAAAGAAAATTATAGAGACGGATGATGATTCAGAATCGAGCGATGAAGAACCTCATCGTGTTACTCGACTAAAATCTGGAGCCGTCCCGCCTCGAAATTATAAGAGGCTCGCAGGGGGTTTTTATGATGAGGACAGTGATAATTCAGCCATAGCCTCACCTCGTTCCTCCGCGTCATCTCGACTACAGAAGTTAGCATCGCACATGGCAGATAAATCTGATGATATCAATCAGAGATTTGAAGCTCAAGAAAGAATGATTCGAGAGCAACAGAAAACGATTGAAGACCTTAAGATGCTACTTTTAAAAGTTGTCGAGAATAATGCTAAACAGGGCAAGAAGACTTCAAATGAAGAAGAACAGGAGGACAAAGCCCACTCGATGCACGAGGACGAGGACATATTTTCTTTCCATGATCCGCATGGAGAAAAGATTGAAAAATTGCAAAATCAACTCGAAGCTTTGATGCATAAAAAAGAGTTGAAGGAGTTAGGGGTCTCTAGACTATATCCACCAGAATGGGATGTGGTGCCGTATCCTCCAAAGTATAAGCCGCTCAAGTTGGAGCCCTATGACGGGAAGGGATCGCCCAGTCAGCACATCTACTACTTCTTGTCCCAAGCTGGACATTTGGTGGGAAATGACCCCGTTATGACCAAGATTTTCGCAAGTACTTTGCGAGGGCCTGCCTTTACCTGGTTCATGCAGTTGCCCCCAGGTACCATTAATACCTGGTTGGATGTAGAGAAATTATTTCTCTCACGTTTCTTTGAGGATGATACTGAGATTACGGTTCATTCCCTCCTTGCAACCAGACAAGGAGAACAAGAAACGGTCAAAGATTTCATAGAAAGGTTCCGAGAGAAGTCCGTGCATTGCAAACACGGAATGATCCAGGAAACTCTTGTCGAAACTTGTCGACACAACCTTAAGACTAATGTACTCCTCAAAATGGGGGCAGTAGAGTCCAAGACGTGGAGGGACCTGCTCAAACAAGGAGAGCAAGTTGATTAGCCAAGTTGAAGAGTCCCGTGGGACAAGAAGTGCTGGGGATAGTAAGTCATATACCCAAAACAACAGCAATAAGAATGAAGGGAAAGCAGAGATGTCGTCAGAAGCTGCTCCTCAGAAAACCAGCCCTCCGCTGGAGGCGAAGCCTCAAGGTCAGCAAGGATCAAGGCAAAGTAGACCGCAGCAAGAAAGGAATTACACTTTCAAGGCAGAACAGATGCCTACCCTCTTTCACTTGCTCCAAAAGAAAGGAATGTTGAAGCTTTCGGAAAATAAGAAGCCAGAAGACATTGGCAAATCTAAAGATCCTAACTATTGTCTCTATCACCGGAATGTGGGGCATCCTACTAGGGATTGTTTTCCCCTTAAGAACAGAATCCAAGCACTAATAGAAGCTGGAGTTCTGACGCTTAAGGAAGAGCAGAAGAAGGTCACTGCCAATATGACAACCATAGTGGTTGAACTCATGAGTTCCCCGCAGGAGTGACCCCAATCTCTAAAGGTAAGATGGTTACGAAGAATCTTGACCCTCACAACAAAGCCCAAGAAGGACTTGTTCCTGTGACGACCCAAAAGGGGGAAGTCATGTGGGTTCATCCCGATTTGATAGAGGATGAGCAATGGACTACTACAGGAAGTCAAAAGAAGAAGCGGGCTGTTAACGCTATCTCTGCAGATATAAAAGAAGAATATATAGCTTCGGGAACCTTCATAAGTTCTGAAGAGGAACCCGAAACTATGGCCACTCATCAAGATGGGGCAGGGCCTTCCGGTACCCGATCCGGGAAGACATATCTTAAGGACTACACTAGAGTAGATCTGAAAGATATCTATGCGGAGCTTGTGAAACCCGCAAATCAGAAAGGGCCTCGTTACCAGAGGAGACCTATCAGAGATGAAGGAGATAAAGAGTCTACCTTCAAGTTCGATATAATTACTCAGCTGGCCAACATCCCAGCACGAGTAACACTTTATGAATTGTTGAGACTATCAAAATCAACACGTAAAGCGTTACGAGAGGCCTTGACAGACTCTGAGTCATTCTTAGCTCAGATAGTCGAGCCGGCTAATGAAGAACAAGACCCTTGCTCCCATTGTCATCAAGTGAGGAGGCAGGTCCCACAGATTATCTTCTCTCCAGAAGACATGCAGGTGAGGAATATAAAGCACAACAGGCCTTTATATTTCACCGGATATGTCGGATCCACAAAGGTGGACCGAATTCAGATTGATCCGGGTTCTGCATTAAGTGTCGTGTCCAGAAGGTTGATGCAGCTGTTAGGGATTTTTCTCCGTCGCCTGACGCCAACCAACACAACTATATACGGGTTCAATGCCAACAATAGCCGGCCCCTTGGAAAAATCCGACTCCGATGTCAAATTGGGGACTTGAGGACAGAGGCTACATGTTATGTCATCGATGCAAACACCTCCTACAACATTTTGTTGGGGTGGCCGTGGATCCATGCTCACATGATAGTCCCGTCGACCCTCCACCAATGCATGAAATATTGCGATGAGGAAGGAGAGGTCCGGACGCTAATTGCCGACAAGCAACCATTCAAGGGACTGGAGAATTACTTTACAGATGCTGCACTCTATAAACCAGCCCATGAAGCCTCCAATGACGATCCTGACGAACTTCCAAAGCCCGATGATAGTGGCAATGAAGCCGATACTCAGTACGAGCTTCTTGGAGAAGATGATGGTGGTGATTATAAAATCAACCCTTATTTAGATTTCAGTTCGAGTCTTAATAATATAGTGAATGTAATAGAAAGTGAGTGGGTTACTAATGAAGACATAAAGTTAGTCTACGAGTATGCTGTAGCTACTGAGTCTGAACCCTCTTGTACTTCCACTGAAGTGGATGGCCTATCCGAACTTGAAGTTCTGGCGGCATATCATTTGCCACTTAGGTCATCCCTCCTTTCTCGGTCTAAAATAGTTGAGGAAAAAGATCTTTACTTCGAAGTGCCTCCTCGGAGAGGATCCCAAAGGCCGATTATGTTCGGTAAGGTAATTACATCACCCCGGCGAAAGCAAAGCAGCGAAAGTGATGAACAAACATCACGACAATTTCATCTGTATGAACAGAAATCCCGGCAGATAATGGAGAAGATGGGTTATAATTTTACCCAGAAGCCGGGATTGAACTTCGGGAAGGGGCGACGCAATCTTATACCCTCGATCAGACCGAAAGGAAAGAGCCCCGATTATTATCAAAAGACTCGCAGAGGCTTGGGCTATATATCTACTCCCCCCTCATCACCACTAAAAGATGAAGAGAGCTCTTCGGCCAAAGAAGATACTTCTTCACCCAACCATGATTCGGATATAAGCACCGGTGCTTGGTTTCAGTCCTTAACGGCCAATATGGTTTCAGCCGCATTAGAAAGCGACGAGGAACCAATCGATGTCCAAGATGATTCCTGGGCTAAGCATATGGACACCCTCTGGGACGTCCGCTTCGAGCAGCGTGATCCGCCCACTGAAGACAAATTGATACAGGTCAATATGGGAACGGAAGAAAACCTGAAATCCATCTTCATAAGCGACACGCTAACTCCATTAGAAAAGGAGGAGCTTATATCTCTTATCAAAGAGTATATAGACGTGTTCGCATGGAATTTTAAAGACATGCCTGGGCTTGACCCTCAAGTAGCCACACACTGGTTAAATATAAAAGAAGATGCTAAACCTGTTAAACAACAACAGAGGCATTTTCGACCCGAGTTGATGGAGGCAATAGTTGTTGAGGTCAACAAACTTATAAAATCCGGATTCATCCGTGAAGAACAACATCCGGATTGGGTTGCCAACATAGTGCCAGTTCGTAAAAAGAACGGCAAAATCCGGATATGTATCGACTTTCGGGATCTCAATGCTGCATGTCCCAAAGATGAGTTTCCACTTCCCATCACCGACGTGATGATAGACAATACTTGTAGCTACGAGAGGATGTCCTTTATGGATGGCTTCTCAGGATATAACAAGATCAAAATGAACCCGGATGATGAAAAGCATACAGCTTTCAGAACACCGTTGGGGGTATACTGCTATACGGGGATGCCATTTGGGCTGAAGAATGCAGGTGCCACTTATCAACGTGCGATGAGCACTATATTCAAAGAACATCTGCGCAAGACAGTAGAGTGCTACGTGGATGACTTGGCGGTCAAAAGTAAAAATAAAGAGGACCACCTTCAGGACTTAAGAATGGTCTTCGATCTCATGAGGAGACATCATTTAAGATGAATCCCACTAAGTCATTTATGGGGGTATCGAGTGGGAAGTTCCTTGGATTTATAATAACTTCAAAAGGAATTTTCCTCGACTCTGAGAAGGTAAAAGTAATTAGCGAGATGCCGCCTCCCGCAATCTTAAAGAATTGAGGGGGTTACAAGGGAAACTTGCCTATATTCGGCGCTTCATTTCCAACTTATCAGGGCGATGCCAGCCATTTTCTCGACTTATGAAGAAGGGGGTTTCTTTTGTATGGGATGAGGCATGTCAACGGGCCTTTGATGACCTTAAAGAATACCTCACCAAACCTCCCGTTCTTATGGCGCCAGTCCCCGGGCAGCCCTTCCTTATATATGTAAGGGCCATGGATAATGCCTTAGGAGCATTACTTGCTCAATATACACAGCCATGAGCATGCCCTCTATTATCTAAGCAGGACAATGATCGGAGCCGAACAGCGGTACACCCCGATTGAAAAAGAATGTTTAGCCCTAATGTTCGCTGTTCAGAAAATGCGACACTATCTTTCTGGGCAAACAATTCATGTCATATCACGGGTTAATCCCCTGAAGATTCTGATGACAAAATCGGGATCCTTAAATGGCCGGTTGGCAAAATGGGCATTATTGCTATCGCCATATGATATGCATTTTGTCCCTCAAAAAGCTACGAAGGGACATGCAATCGCCGATTTTCTTGCAGACCATCCAATCGGGTCTAATTCCAAACAGACGTCAGAGGTTAACGCAGTTAGCAAGGAACAACCATGGCAAATGTTCTTTGATGGTGCTGCCAGACGATCTGCTGCTAGAGTGGGGGATGTGCTAATCTCCCCACATAGACATATATTGCCTAACGGTTACTCATTGACAGAACCGTGCACGAATAATGTGGCGGAATATAACGCACTCATTATCGGCTTGAAAATGGCTTTACAACTGGGGGTGAATTATCTAGAGGCATATGGAGACTCTAAACTCATCGTCAATCAGATGACGGGCGAGTATGAGGTCAGACATGAAGCCCTCATCCCCTATTATCAGCTAGCCATTGAACTAGCTGGCTATTTTGAGCAATTCTACATCTCTCATATACCTCGGAATGAGAATGTATATGCAGATGCCCTTGCCGCATTAGCTGCAACATTGGCAATCCCGCCAGGTGAGGTTAAAAGCATCACCATTGAAAGCAGAGAGCTCCTTCACCCAGATACTCTTCTTCAAAATAAAGAAGTGTACCAAGTAGGCCTAACCCTGGAGTCCCGTGATTGGCGATTTCCGTTTGTGGATTATGTTTTACATGGGATATTACCAGAAGATCCTAAGGAAGCCACCTCGATAAAGAGGAAGGCCCAAAGATTTTATTATGATCATAAAATTCAGACTTTATATAGAAAGTCAAGAGATGGTCTGCTGCTACGCTGTATATCAAAAGCAGAAGCAGAAGAAGTGCTGAGAGAAACACACGATGGAGTATGTGGAGCTCATCAGTCCGGTCCAAAACTTGGAGACCGTATAAGAAGGCTGGGATACTACTGGCCAAACATGATCTCGGAAGCAATGGCATACGCTAAACGGTGCCATGCATGCCAGATACATGCTAATTTTATCAACCCCAAGAATACTTGCACAATACCGTCGCAAGTTGGCCATTTGAGGCATGGTGAATGGATATTGTGGGGCCTATAACTCCCCCGTCATCCCGAGGACATCGGTTTATTCTGGCAATAACCGATTATTTTTCAAAATGGACCGAAGCTGTGCCCATGAAAGAGGTGAAGACGACAGATGTGATCAAATTCGTCAAGCATCATGTCATTTACCGCTTTGGCATCCCTCGACGGATTATTCATGATAATGGTCCACAATTCATCAGTCAGGGATTCTCCAGATTCTGCAATAAGTTCAGAATCAAAGATATCGCTTCAACGCCATATAACCCTGCAGCTAATGGGTTGGCCGAAGCTTTCAACAAGACGATTATTAAACTCCTTCGGAAGTTCGTCTCTTCTAATAAACGAGATTGGGATGAAAAGCTAGGAGAGTGCCTGTGGGCATATCGCACCACTGTTCGCACCCCTACGAAAAGTACTCCATTCTCTTTGGTCTATGGAAGCGAGGCCGTCTTACCTCTCGAAGTCTAGATTCCTTCATTAAGAGTGGATTTAGCCACAAAGATGACGACAGAAGAGCGCCATCAGCAAAGATTGCAAGAATTAGAGGCGTTGAATGAAAAGCGTCTCAGGGCTCAACAACAAATTGAGTTGTATCAAGCCCGAATTTCTCAAACGTTCAATAAGAACGTTAAACCGAGGACCTTTAAATAAGGAGACTTGGTCTTGGCTGTTAAAAGGCCAATGGTTCTAACTCACAAGACAAAGGGTAAATTTGAGCCCAAGTGGGAAGGACCGTTCATTGTGGAGACAGTCTACTCCAGTAGAGCTTATCGCTTGATGAATCAAAACGGCGATAGGATGATGATGCCGATCAATGGCAAATTTCTGAAGAAATACTATGCTTGATATCCCTGGAAGTATAAATCTTCAATTTATCCAAGTTACGTAGATCATCACTTGGATTTCTTCTATTTTGGTGATCTCTAACCAATAAAACCTGGTGTGCTTGGTTCTCAAGTTTGAACCACCTCCAGTCTTCTCTTAGGCATGCGCAGTTTGGCTCCTCTGACCTAAAACCTGGTGTGCTTGGTTCTCAAAGTTTGAACCACCTCCAGTCTTCTCTTAGGCATGCACAGTTTAGCGCTTCTGAGCTAAAACCTGGTGTGCTTGGTTCTCAAGTTTGAACCACCTCCAGTCTTCTCTTAGGCATGCGCAGTTTGGCGCCTCTGACCTAAAACCTGGTGTGCTTGGTTCTCAAGTTTGAACCGCCTCCAGTCTTCTCTTAGGCATGCGCAGTTTGGCACCTCTGACCTAAACCTGGTGTGTTTAGTTTTCAAGTTTGAACAACCTCCAGTTTTCTCTTAGGCATGCGCAGTTTGGCGCCTCTGACATAAACCTGGTGTGTTTGGTGTGCCCAGTTCAAGTTACGCAAGAGAGCCTTGAACCGCCTCCAGTTTGGTTCTCAAGTTTGAACCACCATCAGTCTTTTTTTGGGCATGCACAGTTTGGCGCCTCTGACCCAAACCTGGTGTGCTTAGTTCTCAAGTTTGAACGGCCTCCAGTCTTTCTTTTAAGCATGTGCAATTAAGCGCTTCTGAATTAAAAGGTACAAAAATACCCGGCGCCAACTAGGCAATGGGTAGAGAACCAGTTTCTCGCCAACCCCTTCATACTGGGGGTAAAAAGTATGAATTACCTAACACCGATAAGGTTAAGGGGAGAGGAAAAGTTTGGAATTTAAGCCCAAACGAAATCCTCGACAACTCACCATGTTGAGGGGAATAATATGGCTAGCCCAACTCAAACGGTAGTTGGTAAAGGCTAATCAATTCCGTTGATAGCTGGGTGTTTGCTAAAAATCCCATAAACCCTGTCATGTTAAAATTCTTACCTCTGACAGTATGATTTGGAAAATTGCGCATAAACGATACCGAGATAAATCGTTTTGACGACATGTTATTTGTTGGGCAAGCAAATTTGTTTTGAAACCGGCAAATAAAAGAGTCAAAAGAATCATCTTTATTAAAAAGGTGAAGATGCAAAAAGAATTTCAAAAAAAATAAATCATCATCGAAGGTTATCTCTCTCCTGTTTACGAAGTTCTTATTACAAGGAAGATAAAAGCGTAAAGAGAGATAAAACTATTAGCCTCCCAGGAGTCTCAATTTGTTTATTGTCTCGTCCAAATTTCTACGATGAGAAGTCTCCACGGTTTGCTGAGCTTGCCTACGCAACTCATCATCACTAATTGTAAGTTGTTGCTGACGAGATTCTTCTATGGCACGATTCCTGGCCGTCTCTTCCTACTGAATCTGCTCCTACTGGATAAGCAACATCTCCCGCTTCTTGACAGACTCTCCTAATCGGAGTTCATTTTCTATCAAGATGGCCCGAGCTCTGGCGATCGTCTCCTGGGCTTTAGAGATGGCCGCCTGACTTTCCCCAATTCCAAAGTCTACCCTCCGCAGGTCGCCGAGAACGGATTCCCGACTGGCCTGAAGCTCTGTCAGCTCCGGAGACCATTTCTCCTCCTGCTGCCTTAAAGTATTTCTTCGAGATAAGGATTCTGCCCGAAGCTGCGCCAGCTCTATCTCAGTGATCGCCTCCACATCAGCCTGACGGAGTGTGTGTAGCGTGGTCACCTGCTCTTCTAAGGCTGCAAGGCGGGCCCGGTATGGAGCTGCTCGATCTTGTCCACCGAATTCTTCAACATTCCCTAGATAGTGGAATAACAGTGGACGTGCAAAGTTGAAGAAATCGTGACCGGCAAGAACCATCTCGACACATCTTCTCAACAAACGCATAAAATCCTCGACAGTGCAGCTGAAAAGTTCTTCAAGAGGATTTGCAGTGTCAATAGGCAAAGCAGGTAATGCCAAGGAAGGTGTCGTAGACAAGGGAGTAGTAGTTGCTGGAATTTGAGAAGAAGAAGCCCGTCCCTGCATTAAATTCATAATATGGGAGACCAGTAGAGCCAGTGCAGATCTGGAAGAGCTGGAGACCCCAGACGAAGTACCGTCAGTACAGATCACTTGGGAATCCCCACCAACAGGAAGAGAAGATGGGATCACTTCGCCTGAAGCTCCTCCGGTGGGAGAAGCATCTTCAAACGAGAATTTCAAATTCTCCTCCTCTCCTGCTGGAAGACTTGAAGCCGGGGGAGTTGCAGGTGTCTCAGCAGCCATGACAACAGATGACGTTAGAATCGCTGACTGAGAAACAGAAGGAACACCAACTACCGTTGGAAAAGTCTCCCCGGAGCAAGCTGGTGGTGTTGGAGACGGCATACTTGGAGACGGTGTGGCCTCTCTTGCAGTAGCTGCGATAATAATTTCTGTTCTCTCATCGCTCCCCAGTTCATCAATCGGGGGAATTGAAGAAGGAACATAGGCAGGAGTCGGCGTGGAGTAATCAGCCGCAAACTCGCCAGCAGAGCTACCCACACCACCAACGGAGCCGGAATGGTCCATCTTGTCATCAGACTCTATCTAGGTAGTCGAGTGCATCGGCGAAAGAAGTTGATCACCTGCATTTTAAAGAAACAAGAAGACTGGTGTTACAGTAAAAGAATAATGGGTAAAAGGTAAAACGCTAAGAACTATACCTGGGGATACAAGTCTAGTTGTCGGACTTGAAGGGAGAGCCATTGTCGTTTCCAACAATGTACCCGTCTCGCTACCCGTTGGTTGCGCCATAGGTTGTACAGCAGGAGGACCCGAAACCTCAGTGACACTTGGAGCTTTAGCAGGTTCATCCTCCCTTGCTGAAACTGGGGGTAGAGCTGAAGCCAACAAGTCTGAAGCAAGTTTGACAGCCACTTCTTGGGGGGCTATCAAAGTCTCCTGCCCCAACTTTTGCTTCTTACAGGGCCTTTTCTTTAAGGCACCGCGGCGTTTGAGAGATGGACTCCAGGGTTGAGTAACGACAGGTTGGGGAGCACCTCCAACGTCAGGGTTGTTGTCATCACCGGCGTCATCATCGTCAGACTCGCTGGCGTCTGAAGGCTCAGCCGCGGCACCAAGGAATTCTTCCATCCCTTTTATTCTCACCCTCGAAGCACCTTGGCGGCTAATGTAGAGAGCTTCAATCTCTTTGCAACAACTGCGATTAAGAGAGAAGCCAGAAATATCAGCATTTGCAATGCTGAACCAGTTGCAGAAGCAGAGAGTTGTGACTAATTCTGGCATCTTCTGGGGCAAGGAGAATTCAGCCTCGGTTCCACCCGCTACAAAATGGAACCAGCCACGAGCGCCTTCATATAAATTCCCCTCGTAGGCAAGATTTTTATTTGGATTGCCCACATAAAGTTGGGAATATCCAAACTGGCGAGCAAAGCGACTTGGAGTGTACGGCTCAATCAGATACCTGACATCCCGTCGATATACCAGGTGCCCAGGTCCGATGTTGAGGAGCCACCAGAACGCTCCTGCAGATAAAGTAGTGAACTTATCTGCTCCCATGGCGTCCTTCAGTCTCAATCCATATCCTCCGCCGGGAAAGTCAGGAAAACACCGGAAGATCTCGTAATTCTGAAAGCTACGAAGAGTCTTCCGAATCTGGGACATATAATTATGCGTCCATGAAGAGCGTTCATACAGCTCTACAAAGAAGCACTTTTCGCCCGAACGACGCTCTGGTGCACTCATTAAAGATGGACAATGCAAGATGAGCCACGCCATTAAATAGATATAGGGCAGCTCCACCCTAGGGTTTGGAGTTTTCGGCTAGGCAGTCTCTTTCGACTTGCCCTTTCCTCTTTCCCTTGACCTTAATAGTGGGGAGGAAATTACGACAGAGCACTCTCAGTCCATACTGTAAATTGCATACCATGGCGGGAAGAAGTCCAAGGGGTCGGCCATATGCGAGAAGAACTGCTGGATATACTACGGTCACTGCAATTGCTTCTTTGGGCAACGACGGCACGACACATCTCTTCAGCCACAGCATTAGAAATCCGGCAATGAGACCTCTGTTGGAGATCGGGAACTGGGCTTGATAATGATAGCTCTTGAATGAAGTGCCGGGATCATATCCGTTCTCATTGGATTCCGTGGTATAATACAAACGGTAATGGCCCCTGGCTACACGTTGGTCAATCTCTGGATGGGGACAGGAGAATGACCATGGATAATGGTCGAGCTATCCTTAGAGTTTAAATTGGCAAAGAGATATTCAGCCCAATGACCGATACCGTGATTACGCGCACCCGTCAAGTCAGCGCAAATATGATAATGACACATCATCTCCCAGTATGTGGCATAGATGCGCTCATCCTTAGCCATCAACATGTTTAACTCCTCGGTGGAAGGGATGTATTCTTCATAGGGGATTTCACCCATGGAAAGCCCGGAAACCTCGAACATCGCGTGAAGAGCGAACCCTAGCTCACCCACTGGTGTAAAGAGAGTGAAAGTCTCAGGGTTGTCACCTCCAGGAGGCAGTAGAAATGATAAGCACTCTGGGGGAACCCGAATTGGGTATTCCTGATGGCTTTATATAAGCCGATATCCTTTAAGATGGGCTCGTGGGAATCCAACATGTACTGAACAAGGTGAGCCCACGACATATTACTAGAAGAATGAACCCAGCCAGGCATCCTGAAGTTGCTAGCCGGGTACTGACCATCCTTCGCTAGGAACTCACTTAAGAAAGTTCGTGTGCGGGATGGGACTTCTCCTACTGGAAGCTCCTTGCCAAATCGGCCTGAAAGCAAACCAGTAATGCATCTGGGGGAACCATCTTGATAGGGCCCTTGTGCACCAAATTTGCCTGTTGGGATGCCATCTTGCTCCTGAGTTAGTCCCCACTTTAATTCGAGAGGCATCACCAGTCGCTGAAGATAAACTAAGGAATAGCCATGATTCATTCTGGGCAGAAACATTAAAGCTTCGCCCGAGTTATAGAGCCACTCGCACTCCTCTTCAAAGAGGATCTCATCTGATTGATCCATTTGGTCTCCGAAGAGGAATGCGTGCTTCTCCATCGCCTTTCTGTTCACATCTTCGAAAGCCGCATCAGTTATGATCTCCCTTGCAGTGGTAGGATGATACTTGATCAACTTCTCCTTGTGATCCTTCGGGTCTGGCTTGTACGAGGGCAGGATGGTAGTGAAACGGAATTGGCCTGAAGGATCAGAGCCTCCAGCAGAGCCGAAGTAGTTCTTGTGGGGAAGAGATTCCATCGAATACCCTACTGCACAAAGAAACAACAGAGTTAGAGAAGTTTCTCTAAGGCGACAAAATTTCTCTAAGTATGGACGCGCGAAGCTAAAAATTAGAACGTGCGAAGCTAAAAATAGTGCCGCGCGAAGCTAAAGATTAGACCGCGCAGAAGTTAAAATAGCCTCGCGTTTCAGCGCGACTGCTACTTAAAATAGCCTCGCGTTTCTACGCGACTGCTAGTTAAAATAGCCTCGCGTTTCAGCGCGACAGCTATTCCAAATAGCCCGCGCTTCAAAACGCGAGGATGACGCGATAACTTCGCGTGAGAAGAAAGCCAGAGACTTCTCTTCTTCTCCAAGCCTTATGGCCGGAGTACGGCGATCTCGCCGATGAAAGGAATGGTTGTTAGTCAAAATAAGGCCAAATCACTCTAAAAATTTCCTAAAGAGTCTCGATAGAGAGATCCTTACCCCCAATGGACGAAATGTGGGCCGGCGCGTTGCCACTATGGCCGCTGCCACCACTGCTCGCGCCAACCGTCGATGACGGAGCCGCGCGGGAAGTAGCATGAGTCTTGGGCGCCATTTCTCAGAAAAGTCGAGGAAAATCGATCGGAAATTGGGAGAAAATCGGTCAGAGAACGTTAGGGTCGTCTGAGCTCTGATCGTCTAAATTTCTAGGGTTTTTGGAAAATTCTCAAGAGAAGTGAGAAGAAAAGAGATAGAAATTTTATTTAAAAAGAGGGAAACCGCCTCTTGGAGTTCGGCACGGATTTTGGAGAAAATGACTGACCGGTTATTCCCCAAAACGCGGAACAGATAATCCCACGTGGCGATGATGAAAATGTGAAGCTACTTAGCTTCGTGCAGTTCCGCGCAACCACTCAGAGCGCGAAGTTATTTAACTCCGCGGAACTGTTCAAAATGCGAGGTTAACTGGCGTTTTAGCTTCGCGTTCTTATAAAAAAACTTGGGTTTTTGGACGAGTGAAGAGGATCCTTATTCGATCATATCGGTATTAATGATCTAAATTACGCAGAAGAGCCTTAGATTATTTTTACCAAAATTATTGACCATCTATTTATTGAGCAAGCAAAATTATTGAAGCCAACAGATAGAGAGGAAAATAATTTGTCTTTATTAATGAAATGAAGAAATTACAAAGAAGGAGTTATAGCTCTCCCGAAAGCTTTTTCATGATCATCAACTCATCAATACATCGACTCATCAATAACTTAACGGTGAGATTTCTCTCTACGGGGTGTTGAAGCTCAGTTCTCTGATTCACATGCAAAAGATCTCCTCTGCAAATGTCATTTTGGACCTGTCATCTGAAATGAAGCACGAGAGGAAAGGGAAGTGCTGCATCGAAGCACAAGCTGAACTGCAAGTGCCGCAATTCTGAACTGCAAGTATTGCAATTCTGAACTGCAAGCGCTGCAGACCCTCACTTGAGCTTGAAGCTCCTTCAATAGTCCATCTCCAGGAGCCAGAGCTTGAAACCTGCAACTATATTGTAAAGCATATGCTCTTGACTTCCTTAGAATTACTTTTGCTGATGAAGATCGATGGACGCACATACATTCCTCTTCAGAAAGGATTGGACTTACTGCAAAAGGAACAGAGTTTCCAAAAGAGTGAAAATGCGGAGCTAAGCTAACTCCGTGCACAGTTGAAGAAATAGCCTCGCGATTTAAACGCAGAGGATGACGCGATAACTTCGCGTAAAGGAGGGACAAAGTTTCTCTCTGCTGTTTCCTTCTCTTTCATGGCCATCGCGACTGCTAATCAAAGATAGCCTCGCAATTCATCGCGACTGCTAATCAAAGATAGCCTCGCAATTCATCGCGACTGCTAATAAAAGATAGCCTCGCAATTCATCGCGACTGCTAATCAAAGATAGCCTCGCAGATTCATCGCGACTGCTAATCAAAGATAGCCTTGCAATTCATCGCGACTACTAATCAAAGATAGCCTCGCAATTCATCGCGACTGCTAATCAAAGATAGCCTCGCAATTCATCGCGACTGCTAATCATAGATAGCCTCGCAAATTCATCGCGATTGCTACTTTAAAATAGCCCCGTGTTTCAAGCGCAGGGATGACGCGATAACTTCGCGTAGAGAAAGAACAGAGTTCCTCTCTGTCTTCTTCTTCTCCTTTGAGCCTTGCGGCCGGAGAGCGGCGATCTCGCCGACAAGATAAGCAATCGTCCAGATTAAACCAAGCCAAAATATCTCAGAATGGTTCTTAGAAAACCAAGAGATGAGGTTTTTACCTTCGGAAGATACTGCATAGACTGGTTCGCCGTCGCGTTTACTTCCATGGCCGCTGACATTAACGCCGGCCGCTGTGCACGAAGCCAAACTCTTATGGAGCGACATCCTAATGACGAAAATCTATGAAGAGTTAAAAGGGGATCAATTGAAGATCGCTCATTGGCATCGCTCACTCTATTGCCGGAGTTGCCTGAGCTCTGAACTTTCAGAAACTCCTCAGAAAATTCTGCGGGTGAAGTGAAGAGGAAGACGACCCGGGAGCTCTATTTAAATGGGATTTCCGCCTCTTGGTATTCGGTGCAGAAGTTTAGAGTAATTAATGAAGTAATTACTCATTTCACTAAAGACGAAGTGAAGCTGATTAGCTCCGCGTAGGCGGGCTAAACCGGAGATAGACTTGGTATTCTAACTCCGCGTTTCAATTTAAGTATCCAAAGTATTTCAAAATTTGCTAAGTTCTAAGCCATTTTGAAAACTTTGGAGGGGGTTCTGTTGGCAGTGAAAATTTCTGAATAAAAAGAGTTTTCCACAACAGAACGCGGAGCTAATCCATAGCTCCGCGTCTGGCTATTTTTAGCCTCGCATTTGAGTAAACGCGAAGATGTTCTATAGCTCCGCGTTAGCTCTGCGCACTGGTTATTTAGTGCCGCGTTTTGATGAGATTAAAGCTCCGCGTGAGCAGATAACCAGAATCTCAAATTGATTGAGATTATGATTTGGGCTTCTCCAAACACCAAATCAAGTCCAATCAGAATTCTAAATTAAGAGATTTAAATCAATATTAAATATTTGATTGGAATCCTTGATGAGAGCAAATTCTATTCAGATAGAAACTCTCTCAAATCTTCCCGGGGCTATAAATACCTTCCTGGTGAAACCCTAGGGGTCTTCTTGGTCTTCTTTTCTTTCGGCTTTGGTCTTCTTCTTCTTTTCGGCAATCCAGAGATCCGAGATCATCTCCTTTCTTCTTCTCAGCTGAGTTGATCCTTCGGCAAATCAAGTACGCAAGAGAGCCTTGAAGCCTTTTTGTGATCATCATTGTCTTGGAGAATTCAAGTACGCGAGAGAGCCTTGAGTTCGGAAAAGACAAAGAAGAAGATCGTCTACAGTCAGCCGATTTCTTCAAGAGAGAAGAAGTTCGACGTACCGATCGTCAACAGGAACTATTATAGATCCCATTGCCACTGAACCCAGGAATTATTGTAAAAGAGAGAGATTGAACTATAAAATCCTCTCGTTTGTTCTTATATATATATCTTGTTCTCTTTCATTGTAATTTAAGTTAATTCGATAGAAGGAAGCAAAGGAACTTTTGCGGCGAACAACTATAACATGTGAAGTTGTACAACTGAATCTTTCGCATACTATGAGTACGTGATAATTTGCTGGATTATACCTTATTATTTTTATTTGCTTGATGGATGGTCTGATTCAACACCGAACAATCCATATAACAATTTTATAGGTTTGTATAGGAGATAATTGAAACAGTGACATCCCATCAGTTAGTTTTCCTATTTACATAACATCATAGATAAAAATACCCCTGTTATAAAATTGACTATTCTAGATGATATTATATTTAATCTATGACTGCTAATATTATTTTTACAGATTAATATAATATTTTCTAAAACTTATTTTATTATCATAATTGGACATAACTAATAGTGTAATATTACATATATTTTTTCCATTGTTTTTATATATACTATATTGGTTACTATTTGACGATTTGGGTGTGAATGTCTAGACTTATCAATAGACACACCAGAGCTGTTGTAGGTGTATGTTGAAGAGAAGGTTGAAACTCAATAGAGAATTAGAGTTATATTATTTTCTCTTATTTAGTTTCAATTATTTTTTTGACTATATCCAAACTTTGTTACAGTTAATAAAAAGTAAATTTTTTGTTAAATTTTTGTATCATAATTGTTAAGTATTATTGTGGCAAATTTGTTGTTATTCAATCGGAGGCTTGAGCATATTCAAACCAAATATATTGTTGGTCTTTGGTACATACTCGTATACCATATATCAAAAGCGGGGCATGACACTGGACCTATGCATCCTAGTTTGATGGTCCTCTTCCTCAGTCACCTACAAAGCAAAATCATTTGGCCATGTCAGTTAGAACGTTAGAATGATCTAGCAAGTGTTACAAAACAAAAAGAAGATCATGCATTCACGTTATGCATGTAAATAGTGAAACAAAATGAATGGACAATTTACTCACTAAAAAATGGTATGTAAAAATATGTCATGAATGAAAACATTACTCTTGTGTTGTCTATGTCAGGGATAACAGTGTAAATAACTGTCAAAGTAAACTAAAGTAATATGTATAAAAGATGCATTTCATAATAATCACTATTATATCATTATAAATTAAGTTGATAATCTCTGGAGGAAAAATCCACATGTTTTAAGAAGGTCCGTATATGTTCAACACGATCCTCAAGGTATTGTCCCAGGATATAACTCTAGATACTTACGAATGATGGACGAGCATACGCTCTGGCCTCGAAATCCAATAATATGATATGATGGTGATCTAGTAATCATCACAACCTCTATAAATAGGTTCTTAAATTTTAGTTGCATAATTTGAAAAGATGAACCTCCCAAAATGTGTTCAGTAATTCTCCTATAAGTTCTCCCATAACCCTATTTGTTTTATTTTCATATTTTAAGCATATAAAGAAATCATGTAAACATACAAATCATGCAAATAATTTAGTGAGGATCAATTAATCTATATACAAGGGATGGACCAATTGGCTTCATTGTCCCATCTAATGAGGCTAATACTACTTGTAAGTGGTAATTAGAGTTAGCCAATCTCTTTATTATAGGTGTCTCAACATCATACAAATAATCCAACAAGAGATGTGGGACTAACTATAAATTTAATACAAATACGAGATAGTTTTCTAATCTAACGCTTCCCTAAACTTAGAGCATAAATATCAATTACACCAAACTTTCTACAGAAATTAGAAAACACTGTCGCTCTCTTCAAAATAATAGATTAAATTGAAATGGATGAGTGGCAGCAACAATAGTAGCAATTGACGATACTAGTAGTAGATGAATCATGTGAATCATTAGAGCATACCCATGTTCGGGCAAAAGCAGGAGATAAAATTCTTTCTTAGAAGCAGTAGCAGGCAGCAGATAAATTTCTTTTTAGAAGCACTAGTAGGCAGATATATTTCTTTCTAAGAATCAGTAGTAAGTAACAAATAAACTTTTTTCTTAGAAGTAAAAGTAGGCATCATATAAACTTCTTTATTAGAAGCAATCTTATGCAGTAAATTAACTTATTTCATGGAAGCAGTATTGGGTAACAGATAAACTTCTTTATTAGAAGCAGTATGTGACTGATAAACTTATTTCATAAAAATAGTAGTATATGTTCATACTACTTTCTTAGAAATAGTAGTATGCAACAAATAAATGTATTTCTTAGAAGTAGTAGTGGACAATATATAAACTTCTTTATCAGAAGTAGTAGTAGATTGATAAGCTTCTCTCGTAAAAACAGTATTATATGTTCGTACTACTTTCTTAGAAGCAGTAGTATGTAGCAGATAACTTCTTTCTTAGAAATAGTTGTAGATAGCAAATAAATTTCTTCCTTAGAATCAATATTAGACAGATAAATTTGTTTCATATAAGCAATAGTAGGCAATAGATAAATTTCTTTCATAAAAGCAATAGTAGGAGTGGAGTCAGGTTAGCATCGAATTTTTGACATGACTGAAAGTTAGAATTGGAGTTGGCATGGGAATCAAACTAGTGACGTGATTATGGAGTCAGAGTAGGAATCAACATCAAACCAATGATACGATTGCAAGGTGGATCAGAGTTGGAATTGGAGTTGGAGTCGGAATTAGAGTCGGAGTTAGAGTCGAAAGTCGATTAGGATGGTTGAGATTCAGATTCCTGGACATAACTTCTCAGAATTCTTCTCTTTCCCCGAGCTGCTATATTTTAGATATGGATTAGAGTTATGAATTCGGAAAGACAATATCGAGTTGGGGGTTTGAGCTTCATGATCTTCTTCTTATGGCTGCAGATCTCCTAGATTTCGACATGTGGATCAGAACTGTTATTCAAGCAATAAACTAAGTTAAGAGAATTATCGAGAGGATAAAGACGGCGGTGAGAAAGAGGCAGAGGAGGAAGACGGCGATAAACTCCCACTATAAAAAACCTTGAGATTGACAACTGAGATCTATTTCATAGCACGCTCCATAATTAGAGCCAGCTGATATCTTTATTATAAGTCAAGAGATATATTTATTTATAGGTGCCTCAACACTATACAAATAATCCAATAATAGATATGGATTTAACCCTAAACTAAATCCAAACATAAATTAGTTTCCTAATCTAATAGTAATCTAATAAATTTTATCAAATTCATTTTAGAGAAGCTTCTGGAATGTTCTAACTTGAGCAACTTTTCATTGCTCACGTGATTGAATTTTTCCTATGAGCCACAGGAAGCCAATGGTTTTTGTTGTGGTGCTCGACGTGAAAGAGTCATAGTATAAACATGGTGCTAATCGTGAAAGAGGTATAGTATAAACAAAGAAAGTTGAGTTACCAATCCAAACATAATTGTCAATGATTTTATTTGAGTATAAATCTAGAGATGGGAAAGTGGTTTAGTTTTAGTTGATTTAGCATCAACAACTTACATCCACAGGTAGCTATTTCAATTATCAATAGATTTGCTAGATTAAACAAACAAATAAATAAGGTTAAGTATGGAGAGTCTACATGAGTGAAGGCTTAATAGCCAAAGTAAAACACGCACTTGTCTCGATTTAGTAGAAAATTCTCAAAAGCTAGCCAAACTTCCACTCCAAAAATTGACTGTCAACAATTAGAATCTCCTTGCTCCCCCTCTTCTCTTTTTCTTTTATTTTTTCATGAACGAAATTGCCATGCTCCCCCTCTTTTCTTCTCTTTTTTTCTCATTTTCTTTTGGTATGTCAAGTGTGTTGTGGTTGTTGGGGAATTTTGAAATCTAAAGTCAATCCATTTCTCATTAAAGTTAAATTGAATTCAAGTACTAAAATGTATAAAATTGTCTTGAGGCCACTGACAACGTCCTTTATAGAGCCTTCTCCATGACTTTGGAGAAGGAAGCAAGGAGTTGGTACAGTAGACTCTCCTCTGGATCCATCCACTCCTACCTCGCGAGTTTATTCAATAGTTAACCGCCAGCAAAATCATGAAGAAGAGTGTTGTATCCCTCCTAGGAGTAGAGCAAGCACTTGGAGAGTCATTCTGCAACTTTTTTAAAGAACTTCAATGAGGAGATGCTCAACATAGAGGAATGTTCCTCCGATATAGTTCTCGCTATCCTAATCAATAGGTAGAGGCACACTAAGCTTCGAAGCCCACATCACTGCCCGAGCTCCTTGAGCAGTTCGATATTAGATAAATATGACCTTCCTTTTAAGAGCCGAGTCTCCAGGCGGGTGAAGGAGCTAGTGGTTAAGAAGCCTAAAGCACCGAGAAAATCCTTGCTGGGAGTATGCCCAAGTCGACGAATACACCCCGTAAACACACGTTGGGTCCAAATTCTGAACCAGATTCAGAAAGAGGGGTTCCTCATTCGACCATCACTGCCGATCAAAATGCCTATGGATAAGCGGGCTTTCCAACTATTTTGTTACTCATTAGGATGTCAAACATGGCACTGAAGATTCCTACCAGCTCCAAAAGAATATCAAGAACCTCATTCATTGAGGCCACCTTAAGAACTTCATTAACAAAGAGAATACGAAGAAACTACTAGCTACCCCTTCCCTAAAAATCCTAGTTGACGGGATAAACGGGCTGGACAACAAGGCGGGAAAGTTATACTATAAGGTGTAACATATCAAAAGGGGGAGGCTAATAGACCATCTAGTGACATGCCTAATTAAGTACTCGTCTTTCTCCCCCATGAGAACATGGCATTATTTTTATTTAACATTTTGGCTCAAAGTCCAATATGCACTCGGTCCTCTAAATAAAAATTCCCCATGTTTTCTTATTTGATGAAATAAATGGTGTCATCAGTGCATTGCTCTTGTACGATGACATACTCAGCTAATATCCCACCTATTTTCTCGGTAAAATGCTCGCTCACTTGGCCAAAGCCCCCTTAGGCAATGAATATTCACTTACTCAGTAAATGCCCATCGATTCAGCGAAATGCCCAACTATTCCACGAAACGCCCACTCACTTAGTGAAATCCCTCATGCAATGAATGTCCACTTACTCAGTAAATGCCTACCTATTCAGTAAAATGCCTACTCACTTGGTAAAAACCCTATTATGCAGTGAATGTCCACTTCCTTAATGAAATACCCACCTATTCGGTAAAATACCCTCTAATTTGGCAAAAGCCCTCATATGCAACAAATATCCACTTATTCAAAATACCCACCTATTCAGCGAACATGCCTACGAACTTATTAAAAGCATTCGACAAAAGTTCACGGCATGAGCTTGCCAATCCAATAGACATAAGATCACTAAGTAGAGTCTGTGGCTTGAACATGGTGCAAAAGGCATAAGCTCGCCGACAAGCCCGTAACTTGCCTAAGATCTAAGCCCGAGCTTGGGGGCTCTTGGCTCTATGGCTTCCTTTTTCTCACCATCCTCAAGTAATGCCAACACAATCCACTAGCAGAAACAACCATAACAATTCAGCTTTGGGTTGCAGTAGGTACTAGCAAATGCCCAACATGGCTCTATATCGTGCCTAGCTTTTTGGCTTTCATGTCTAATGCAACTATATGTTCCCACCAAGTATTTTGTCCCTACATCTACTAAAAGCGACAACCTACCCCAAGTACTTGGGATAAAAGACTTAATTATTGTTGTTATCTACTAAAAGCAACATATGAATTGCCAACAAAAGTGAAGTGAAACTATGCAAACAAAATCTGAAAAAGCGGACTACACAATGTTCAATTATATATTCATTTATATTAAAAAAAACTGATTACAAAGTCTGGGGTGACAACCCGGCCTAACATTACAATTCAAAAATGAGTAAAAATGCTCTTATTGAAATAGAAAAGAGAAGAAGACTTGACTACCAAGTTGAAGAAAAGTTGTTCTCTACTCTAAGCATGCTATTTCAGTCAAAATGGACTAACCTACACGTAAAGGCTGAGCCACTCGAGAAGGTGTCCTTTCACTCTATATCATTAGTGCTAAAGCAAAACGCTGGAAGACTTCAATCTCCTAACGTCTCCAAGATGAGAGTTTGACATCTACGAATCAAAAAAACTTGTGATGCTTTTCTCTGAGGAGGGAAAATATTTCAGAATTAGGTGACCTACCTACCTCCCTAGAACCCAACAATGAATTCATCGAATGACCTCTTCAAGGAAAAATTGAAGTCAACTCGATGATTGATTCTATCAGATGGCAAAACGCAAGATCAGTTCCACTGTTTCATACACCCATTTTGGTGTAGTTCCTACATCCATGATGAGATAAACAAAGATTATCTCTAGCTATTTTTAGAACCCCCTGGGGACTTATGACATGTCATCTCCTCAAGGTAGCTTTATCCATATGAATGGTTGAATTCGTGGTAGCGGATCTTAACCATACAGTCAGACCGCTTGAGACAATCTCCATGTGCCATAGGCAATCTTCCCTATTACAAGATTTTATGTACCTGTAGTAATGGCACTACCTCAATTATCAAGGCAACAATTAAAGAGGCAATTTAATGTCTAAAGCATTAAGTGATCTTGGCCATGTCCTCTTTAAAGAGCTAACACCAAGTCACCTTGGACAATGCAACAAGGGCAAAGGCTACTCCTTGAGCTCAGTAGGCCGAATTCAAGAATGGAGAGTTATATTGATATATAAATTTATGCAAGTTGGACTCTCGGTGGAGTCCCACCAGGTGACAGCCCAATAGGCAAAAAGCCCACGAAAGCCAAAGGTAACTGAATCTTGGATAGAATCAAATATTTATCAAATTTGCCATAAAACCTATATTGGGATCTAATCTACATGAAAAGAGAGGATTCTAAGATTGACTATAGCCCCTTTTCTTCAATAGTCCTCCATTGTAATACACTCCTACCCCATGAGAGAGGAGATAGATCCTGAAGCAAAAAGGCGATCCAAGACTTGCAAAGAGAGAGAGAGTCATTTTAAGTGATACTTGTCTCATCAATATAATACTCACTGAAAGGCCATTCCCTTCGAGGATGTAGGTCGAGATCTCTCTCGACTGAACCTCGTTATCTCTTTATGTTTTCTTTTTGTAATTTTTTCCCTCATTTTTTAATTTTTGCCTAGTTCCATCTGAACAAACCTAACTGGAAAGATCTTAATGAAAATAGGGATAATCAACGTCAATGATACTCTTAATAAGCATAGGAGACAGTAAGTTAGTGTTAGTAATGGCAGTTACGTGGTATTTAATAAGGATAATCAATTAATGAGCTCTCAAATAAGTTGTTAACTGTCATCTGTCTTGCTTAAATAACTTTCTGCAATCTAATTGTCTATCCAATATAAAAGTGATGGCAAATTAACAATATAAAAAGATATTTGAGAGTACTAGGCAATTAGCAATATAAAACTATCGAATAGACAAGTAACAATAAATTTGAGAGTGGTCAATAGATAACAATATAGAAAATTATAATTATATTTGAAATGGGTGGTAACAACAAAATCATTCTTCTGAATGTTAATGTTCTCTCATGATGTGTGATTTTTAAATAACCTTTGTCGATTTAACCTTTGTTATCTTTTGTGATTTTATACTGAAGATCTCTTTTTAAGATGTTTTCTTATTTTTGATAAATTTATTGATAGGAAAATTTGCATATGTTTATTATGAAAATAAAGTTTTCTAATTTGGTTTTGTTGTATCTCTTCCTTCATAAGAGGGTAAATTTATTTGGTAAATATTGGGGGCATAATTTAGTCTTAGAATTTATAAATTTAGATATTATATTTTTTTTCAATTATTTGATATATTTGAGAACGGTGAATAGTTGACAACATAAGTAGTAAACTGACAATTAATAATATAATTAAGAGCATAATGTAGTTAGTAATTTTTAAAAGCGATAAACAATTAACAATTTTTGAGATCAATGACCAGCTAGCACTGACTAACTTTTTCTAAATACCACCTAACTGAGTACCATTAATACTAAATACCTCTTACTGATTACCACCTAACTGATTGCCACTAGTAGTAATGAACTACTCTTACTAAATACCACCTAATTGGTTACCACTAATACTAATTGATTATCCTCTATGTTTATTAAATGACTACCTAACATTAACTATCCTTTATTGACTATACCTATCTGACTACCCTATATTGAATATCTTAACTAATTGCCAATAATTGACTATCTCGAACTATGTACTCCTAATAGTTTACCCTAATAATATATGCTTAACTAATTGTTTAGACCTCATTGTCTATCAATATCTTCCATATTTTTTTTGTTATAACAATTTATCATTAATTATCTATCAATGCATCCATAAAACTTATTAATTGGTGCCTGAAGGTTGAGTCGACAAGCTAGTGAATTAGAGGAAGTGGGAAGCAATTGTTTGGGCAAGTTATATTCAATCGATATAGTCTATGCATATGTGCCGCTACTCCATGGTTGAGTTGAGGAAAGAATTTTTGTTGAGAATTCACCCCCACTCCATTGCTGATCAAAAACTTTATGACCTGGTAGAAGGTGGATGACACAACTTCGACTGTATTTATAGAAAATCATTCTAAAATCATATTATACAGATAAGGTACATCTATGATGGTATAATTAACTTTCAAGATCACCTTCCACGAGGCTTCACCAAAGGAGGTGTGGAGTGTGTTGTTCTTGTTGCGGGGGTCTAGACGCTATGGAACCAGTAAGTGACCCAACTTCAACATCAAGTTCTTGCTTGTCAATTCCTATCTGCTAGAAAGCACTGATGAAAATAATGTTGCAAGAGATTCCCGTGTCGATGGAAACCTACCTTATCTCAGTTTTGGAGATATTTAGGGTTTTTATGATCACATCATCATGGCAAAGTTTGACTCAAGCTAGGTCTTTGTCTGAGAGGGCAATTGGCTCTCTATAGTGCTTTGGAATGTAATCGACAGTATTAACAGTATGGGTGTATCATTTCCTAACTAAGTTATTGATTTCTCCTATCATATTATCACCATTTATGGCTAGTACAAGCAACGCGACTTTTGTAGGTATGTCATAGGTTTGAGAATCCAGAGGTGGACTTGCCAAATGCTTCTTTACTTTCTCATTATAAAAAAAATTCTTGAGAAAACCTCATTGGATGAGGCTTCATAAGAAAAATTCTTGAGATAAGAAAAATTCTTTATAAAAATTTTTATGCTACGTCCGACATCACAGTATTATTTGCATAAGTGCTTTGAGCCCCTTCTGCCTAGAGGAGTTCAGAAAGATGGTGGTGGCTAAAAGGGAATTCCCTCCTCTCATGGGCTTTCTTCTCAGAGGATTCTGATGCCCTTCAAAAATCTCTATTCTAAAAAGCCATTTCAGATTCCTCTTGTCAAATATACTTGTAGAAATGTTTTAGTAGATTCAACAAGGAAGTTGACTTTTGATTTCCGATGGAGTAACTCAATCTAACATGTCAAACTCTAGTGATTAGGGTTGCAAGGACAATGTCGAAAGAACATTCCTTAGTTAGGAACTTTGCTTCATTAGACCACTAAAAGAAGTCCCTAAGCGACTTGCCACGTGTTTGTTCTTTATCAAGGGGAGAGGCAATGCTCTTCTTAGTGCTTATTCTTATGGCAAATTGTTGGATAAACTCATAGGGTAGCCAGTGAAAGGAGTAGATTGATATGACAGGAAGCCTATCATACCAACCTCTCATCCCTCTCTCTAGAGCCATGGTTGGAGCTTTACAATGGCACTGTAGTTATGATCTGTCGGATTCATTATCCTATCATACTTTCGCCCAGATTTAGGAGCTTAAATTTCGACTCCCATCATACTTTCTATCTAGAGTCATGATTGGAGCTTAAACTTGGGAAAGCAGCTCGTGCTCCACGAACTCGGAGTCCGAGTCAGTAGGAGTTTTTCTTTGTTGCACTATTGTTGACTCATCTTCAACCATTGTCTTGACAGAGCTTGGTAGTTTGTAATTGCTCAGACTTGCTTATAAAAAGTGGCACATTATCTTATCTCCCATGGGCACCTTTAGGCCTAATCAGCACTCCTATAGTTGTTCTGCTTTTACCCCATTGCTCAAGGTTGGGTTTTAAACCAATGCTTCAGTGAGCTTGGTGATCTTCTTGGTGAATTCTAAAAATTTTGTCTAGATAACGGGACAAACAAATCAGATTGGTGTGAGGAACTTGCAGTCACTCTTGTCCTCTTCTGGCGTAGGAGCTTGGCAACTTGCCTGGCCTTTTGATCGAATATTTACCATGGTTGAAATATTGTTTTCCACATATGGCACCAAATGTTCATATCAAATTCGCTTGGGTTCGAGGTTGACTTAAAAAGGCAAATAGGTCGAACACCAATGGCGAGTAACATGAGAAATCAGCACAATTGGATAAAAAGGACAAGTGTTTAACAAGGTTCAACCGTGATGGAAGCAAGCCTACATCCTCGGGGGAATTGGCAGTTTTGCAAGTAATTTGTAAGTGAGAAAATTACAACCACTCAATTTCTCATCTCTTAAAGTAACAAGCTACAATTCTCTCATCGATTAGATTAGGTCATTGTTAAGGAGCAGAGGATCGTATGAAGAAAAGAATCATCACCCATACTATGGCAAAATGATGTATATATATTGGAGGATCCCTTGTAAGTTGAGATTTGCAGAGCTAATATATTTAAAATTTGCCTTGTTGAGAGGTTAGTTATTTTCATATTGATATAGATTTGGAAATGGTTTGACTATATGAGAGATTTGATGAATCTTTTAAAGATAGAGAAGTTGAATCGGATTCTTCTTTCTTATCTTGGCAATCGAGGTGGCACTGGATTTCAGCAATAGCGCTGAAAAAGATTCAATAGATTTCTTGCCTTGGCAACTTGTTCTCCTAAAACGTCCAAGACAAGAAACCCATTGAATCTTTTTAAGAGAACAAATTTGAACTCAACATAAGCTCAGAGTAAAAAAAAATTTATTCACTCATTCGAACTCGCTAATTAAGTAAATGCGTGGAACTTGAACAAGAATTTGAGCTCTTTCAATAAATGAATTGCGTGCACGAATAATCCAAAATTTTGTTCATTTTACTACCCTACATACTGACAAGAATCATAGCCCTCTGACCTCATTCAGGCCATCCTCATCCATATCGGAACTAGTCTTATAGTAGATGATGCGTTGGTAAGGGACTACTTCCTTTTATCCACGTGTCTATCCACCCAACCTTCTACATGCCCTCAGTTTTCTACGTCTCTGCCACGTATACTCTCACTCCCCCCCCCAATTTGGTTCCCAACTCCTATAAGTCAGTCTAAACAAAAGAAGAAGAGTCTGCATTAATATATTTGATTCAATTTAATTCTAGCATGTAGAAAAATTGATCTTAAAAGGAGAAGATAAAGAGTCTCTTTTTTCATCAAGGAAGGCGTCAGGTGATGCTGATGGGCAGTCAGCCACTTCACCTTGCCACCAATTTCAGCCATTTGCTATGTTCTTTTAATGAATTTGTAATAGCCTATTATCAGTTGAACGTCTTAGACATTATTGATTGGGTTTAATATAAAGAGTTGTTTTCTTTTCTAATTCTGTTGACAATTTGAATGTTCTTATCTAATCCCTATTGTTATATCTTGATCATTTTGTTTGTCTATTTTAAGCTATTTTGTAATTTACTATCCTATGCGCTTTTCTCAGAAAAGGAAATATCTCTACCATTTGATATAGGATAGTAAGTAAGAATACTCAAATATACTTTTTTTTAGCAACTGTGGTGGGTATTATCCCCCCTCTCAGTGTTTCATTATATAGGCTTTAACGAAACATGCTAGTACATAGTAATAAGTTTAAGTTTGTCTCTCTAGGAGACTAAGTAGCTAATACATATTGATGTTTACACATAAGAGCTTATACAAAAGTGTACTCCCTCCTTGTCACCACTCATATTGTCCCTCCTATGCCTCTCCCCCTGTGGGTCTCCTCCTCTGGTCCTTGATTCATATTGTTGTTGCCACTGGCCATCTCCCCACCCTCTTCCTCAGCTACCAGTGTGAGAAGATCAAATCTTCTTCTCAGATCTTTTCTTTGCTGTCTTTGGCTCCTTGGCAAAACCTCTGCTCCCCGATCCTGTCTTGTCCAAAATTCAATGGAATTAGTAACACAATAAAAGATGCATGCTATGGAAGTGTATTTTACTGTGAAATACGATTATTCCTCTCTAGCCATATATGCCAAAAAAGAGCTGCTATGACCACCCCTTATTGTTATGCCTACAATTTTTCCATATGTTTATTAGCTCCCCTATGTCTTCTCCCCATATACAGTCAGTGTACTTGTTCTTAATAGGTTTCAAGTAACTTTTGTTTAAGTCTTCGAAAAGATTACATGCATGATGGCATAATTTAAAAGAAATTCTTTACTTCCATGCGTGAGTGTAGAGTTCCTACGACCTGCTAACTCCTTAATTATGTGGGCTCTGTTGGGAGCTGCATTGCATTTTGTACTTTAAAAAAGTCATTGTTATTCACAAGTAAAGCATATAATTAAGATGATGCTTGCATTTCCTCTCTTTCATATAGCAATATCTAATGTCTTTCTTCTAATCCTCTCAGTATTGTTCCTGGAGTTCAAGAGGTATATTGCAGGAAATGGGAGAGTAAGCGAGGTCAACCGCTGAAGAGTTCACTCGAAGAGTGGATGAGAAGAAAGAGTTTCTCAAGGAGAGCACAGAGGAGGTTTTGGAAACCGCCAAGAATGCAACGTTTAGAGATACACAAGCAGATAGGGAGAAATACAAAGAAAAGGTTGAAATAGGCAAGTATAACAACATTGGCCGTCTTTAAAGAACATGACCTTGTTTGCTGCTTGAAACTATTAGGTTCTGTACGTATTGCTTGGAATAACCCCTGGAGGAGTTGGAGTTGGTGACTATTACTTAAGATGGCTTATGAGTTTCTATAACATCCCAAATCCCACTAAACCAAAATAATAATAATGATGATGATGATGATGATGATGATGATGATAATAATAATAATAATAATAATAATAATAATAATAATAATAACACAATCTTAACTCTTTTTTAAAAAAAAAATGAATTCATAAAGATAATGCGAATCTGAATCACTAATTTTATTTTATCCTAATAAGTTAACAACCAAGTCTTAATTAATAAATATATCTAAAAGAAAAACTAAAAGATAATACTAATCTTAATACTAACCACCTAACAGCTTATCCCCCTCTCCCAACTTTTTACTCACATTAAAAGAGAATACAATAAAGAAAAAAAAGAACACAAAGAAAAAAATAGAGACAAAGAAAGAAAACAGTGAAGAAACGGGAGAAAAAAAAGGAGACCCAATTTGATTTGATTGGAGTCGTTTTGAGGTAAGTGCTAATTCCAATTTAGTTTTGCCTTTTAACTTTATATATATATATATATATATATATATATATATATATATATATATATATATATATATATATATATATATATATATATATATATATATATATATATATATATATATATATATATATATATATATATATATCTGTGGCATTCAAATGCAAGTACTCTTTTATCCTCATCATTTGTTCATTTCCTTTGTTGTATGTTGCAGTTAATTTAAAACAAGACAAGTGTAGTACTATCACTTTTCTCTATTGCTTTATTTACTTTGGATATAAAAGAGAAAAAAACAAAGTTATTTGCAGTATAGTGAGAGTGATCATATAAAGACTTCATATGTAATCGAATGTGTTCTTGTCTCCTGGCTTAGAGTCTCAAATTAATCAGATTTTGGCAGCATTCTCTCCAAGCATTGGGTGACATCTAGTCTAGTTTGTAGTTGTAGCTTTTCGTCCAATGTTGTAGTTGTAGCTTTCGTCCAATGTAAGTCTAAAAACTATACATATTATATAAACATAATGCATGTTCAACCATCTATCATAAATTCAAATTTTAGATTTTAGACCCAAAAATCAAGATTTATCTATTATATATCTTCGATGTGTATAGGATACATTAAAAATTTAAGATACATCAAAGGAGTCTTCAAGATGTATCAGACTCAGTAGTCAGTTACTTCATGTAGGAATCCTTAAAATGAAAGAAAAAAGTTTAAAGAGAAATCAAAAACGAAAAACAAGCTAGAGAACAACAATTACATTATAAAACAGAAGTTATAGAACAATGTATAAGAGGACATAAGTTGCAGGATGTATTAAAAAAAAATAATAAAATCAATGTTGACAAATACTGCATGTCCAGAAAGATGACCAGCCAAGACCTTTGTAAAAGAGCTAAGAAAGAAGAAAATAAGGCGGAGGTGACAGGGATTCCGCAACAAGGATGCTTAAAAAAAAAATGAAAATCAAAGAGGAAGCAAAATCCCTCTGCTCTGTTGAACAGAGAGGAATTTTTTTAAAAAAATAAAGAGAAAAGGGCTTGCGTAATTTTTTTTTGCGTAATTGTGATATAATTGTTAGTTTGAGTGACCCTAGGAATGTAATATTGTTTATGTTTGTAGGATCCACACAAGACTTTTCTTAAAGAAAATTTTTCCTAATGCAGGATGCAAAAACTGCATATAACTATGATTGCATCTCAATGTAACATTTTGAATTTTCAAATTTTGATGAATTAAATTGATAATTTACATCTTTGTAACAACTTCATCGAGTGACATTTTCCCCCATAACTGAAACCAATATATATACATATGTGTGTTTATTTTGTATTGTCATTTATATGCTTGTTTGTAGAATTGTTATTACATGCTTGTTTGTTGTATTGTTATTCTTAGAATATGAAACAAAATAATAGGGTATGGGAGAACTGAACAGAGGAAGTTGAACAGATATTTTGAGATGATTACATTTTTAGGTTGTGCAGCCGAATTTTAAGGACCTACAATGGAGGTTCTGGGTGATTACTGGATCACCGTCATGTCATGTTATAGGGCTTTGTGGCCGGAGCATATGCCCGTCCATCATTCTTGAGCACTAGCGGTACGTTCTTGGACAGTACCAGGAGTAATGGGATTGTAGTCCCGGCCATGTATGGGACGCTCTTATAATATGTGGCCTTTCCTCCTAACAGCTGTAAATTAATTCATTACAGATGTGAATGATATATATCATGTCTTGCGTACATGTTTAATTCCATTTTTTCTATATAGGCTATAATCTCATTCATAACATGTATATATTAAAACACCCATTGACCATTATCATTCTCAAGATAAGTGTACTTTGACTCATGTTTTACAACTTGTTCAATTTATATTTTGTGATACACTCATGATTTTATAGTTTGATATAACATTTTACTATCATGTAAAATTCCAACACTATTTAATACATGTTTTTATTACTATTGGTTGATTTCTAATTCTCTCCATGACATGTATAATTTAATTCATATTTCACATTCTTTTCAAGATTTAGAATTTTGTGATTCTATCATGAGTTTTATTATTTCATTTAGTTTCATATTTTATTTATATATACACATAGCGTGCCTATGTATTATTATTTCTCCTTTTGTAGTACTTGCTAGGTCATTCTAATGATTCTGATTTGGCACATCTAGATAATTTGCAAGATACCGAGGAGGAGGACCCACCACAGCAGGAACACTATTTCGAGGAGTTAGCAGATAATCAGTAGTGTATATATTGTAAGGCGGAATTTAGAAGATTTTTATTTAGTTTATTCTTTTAGACTCTCACATCCACTTTAGTTTATTATTTCCAAGACTCAAAGTTTAAAGTTGTGATAAGTATTATTCTTCTTTGGAATTAAAAGAATTGCTCATTTTCTATTATTCTTTATGTGCATATGTGTATGATTTTGTAGCAGTAGCATTTAATTTATTAAAAGTACATTAGATTTGGTGTATTTATTTCTGATACATCGCCGAAAGCTACCTGTATATCGGGATGTGGGGCGTTTTAGTATCCTATAGCTCCAGCATATATATATAGATGTGTGTGTGTAATGTTTTATGTAGTGTCATTTTCTATTTTATATCTGAGGTGAGTGATGGTGTTTCCTTCATCTTTTTTTGATTTGATTGCCTCTTGATCTGATTGGTTAAAGAGAAATGAGGGAAGAGTAGTAGGATATGATTTTGAATAGGAAAAAGTAGCAAGATTTAGTTCAAGCTGAAAAAGGACAATGTAAGAAAAATTATCTTGTTGAACCGAGATTGATGATTGGGGCAATGGTCTCCCTTCCAATAAAAAAAAGGGGAAAGAAAAGGAGAGGAAATTATAGAGGTGAAGTTCCTCAGTGAAAAAAAACAAAAAAATGCAGTGGTCAAACAGGAGATATTGCTAAGAGATGGCTAATGGTTTGTAATTGAAGTATAAAAGTTAGAAAGTACTTCCATCTCTTCGTTTCTTGTACCCTTTATATATATATATATATATATTTCTAGTGGGGGGTGGGGGGGGGGGGCGCATTTTGTTATGTTCTCTCTAATAAGTGACATTTAGGGGAAATTCTAAATGTGCACCACAATTGATATAGTGAGCACCATTTTCCCCTATGGTGTAAATCACTTTACCATAGGTTGTGGTGCTCACTAAGTAAAGTGTAGTGCGCATTTAGAATTTCCCGACGTTTTTGGGACGTTTTAGTATTTCTTTTACTTGTCTCTTTTCATCTTATCCTTTCGATAATATGTTTTATTAAAGTTTTACTTAATTTATGAATTATTAGTATTACTAATTTCTAGTTTAGAGTAACAACAATAGCAATGGTAGGTTTATAGGAGAAAATGACACAACGGAAATTTTTACATTTCCTGAGTCCTTAAAAATGTAAAAATCTTGAAAATGTTATTTTTTTTGAGAACATAGGGAGCATATTTTTTTTTCCCCTCAAGTCAAGCACCTCTTGCATCCACACCATCTCTATATATAATTAACTACTTTAGTTGATTATCCACGTTAAAAGCTTTGCTAGGATTCAAGTTTAGAACCAGGATGGTGTCTGTAAGAAATTATTAGGTTAGCATTCTAATTTCAATTCAAATAAATTTTAACTGAGAAGTCATGGAAAATAAATGATTTACAGGAAATATCCAATTAAAAAGTCTACAAACAAGTCTCATAAGAGGCCTAAGACTTCTCATACAAAATTTAGTTGCACATTAAGGATATAAGTCCCACCACAAAGAACCAAACTATTCATCCATCATGCTATATTCATCCATCATCCTATAAATTAACTCAAGATATAATCACTCTAATTTAATTTTAGAATATCTCTCTCTCTCATTTAGCAATATTATTTACTATTTTCAGCTAGCTTCACCTTCTCCATTCACTAGTTTGAGTGTGAGAGGATTTTTTGGTCGGGATGTAGGCTAGACCTTCCCGGCGTGCTTGAGGACAGGTTGTTGGGGAAGTGTTATCAATCTACTTCTTTCAACATCATTTTACTTACTTCAGATCCTTAGTTTTCTTGTAGAAATATTAGGATCATATGTGGGAAAACTATATTGTAGTCTTCTAAAATGGCTAATATCCTACTACAGTTAAAATGAGCCGCTACCTTTTAGGTGGAATGAGATTAAGTTGGCCAACCAACTAGGCTAATAGATTTTAGAATGCGGCATTTGAGGCTTATTCACAATTTAGTAATTCCAATAATTTACTCAATATTTCATGACTTAAATTACTACCTAGGACGGCATCGCTTCTAACCCTTGACCAGCATCCTCGTAAAAAGAGGCTATTTGTTGGTAAAATATATACTAAGTACAGCTATAAATTCTCCAAATTCATTCTCATGATGAAATTAACATCCAAAAGTTGAGACTTCCTCCTAAAAGCTAAGAGAATTGTTTAACAAGGCGGAGGAATATAAGTCATCCTTAATGCAATTAAAGACAACTGCTTTTGTCAACTCTAATATGCCACCATACATGACAAGACCCTCAATCTTTAGCAGCATAATAGAATACAGCATAATAGAATAGACTTCAAAGACCGATATATGAAGAGAGAATGCTTTTGCAAGAGGAAGCTATGCTCGAAATCTAGCCTGCTCATAGTAACTTCCAACATGATTAATAAAGGCAAGCAAATTGAGTGCAAAAGACATAATGGGCGACAAGGTGATAGTTAATATGGTAGAAATTCCTGATGATGATACTAAAAGGCTAGAAGCACAAGATCAGTTGCTGAAAACCCCGCAAGATAGCATCAATGAGATGAAATTGATATTGATGTTGCTACTAGCTAAATAAATGAAGAAGTAGGCATCCAAGTCCAGTTTTTCTTCCAAATTCTACTCATCTGCTAAACCGAGCACATCTTCCAACCCTCATTCTAAAGAATAAGTCACGTCGAAGCATACGGAAATAGAAGGTAACCAAGAATAATCATCTGAATCTTCATCTGCATTATCTAAAGGGGTGAAAATAATCATCCATCTGCATGGAGAAAAGATGAAAGAGATGTAAAATCTTCTCAAGACTCTAATATCCCGAAAAGAATTATAAGAAGTGGGATAGTCAGTCGCTGCCCTATGGAATGTGTTTCCCTCCAAAATTCAAACCCATACATTTGAATTCATTTGATATTAAATCAACACATCTATTACTTTATGTCTCAATTCAGACATTTGTTTGAGAATGATACTATCTTGAAAAAAATGTTTATAGGTATCTTGAATGGTTCTAATACCCCTAATCAACCACCTCCATGTGAATGAGTACACTTTGTATTGATCGTATCAATCCTGTTCGCAGCAGAATTTTTGCTTCCTTCCATTGAATACAACTTAGATTACAACGAAAGTGAACAAAAGAAAGAACAAACGAGAGGATTTATAATTATCGCTCTCTTTTACAATAAAACGTGGGATCTCGTAGCGATGGGATCTATCGAAATAGCTCCTTTGGACGATCTGACATCGATGATCTTCTTCTCACTCAAAGATGACGGCCAACTTGATCTTGATCTTCTCTGGTCTTCATAAATTCAAGACTCTCACGCGTAACTCGAATTCTCTAAGATGCGAAAAAGATCCCTAGGGCTTCCTCAAAGGGGTACTTATAGCCTTAGGCCAATATAAGAGTTTCTATTTAAATAGAATTTGTATCTATCAAGGATTCCAATCAAATATCTTAGTTTTGATTTAAATCTCTTGATTTAGAATTCTGATTGGACTCAATTTGGGTATTTGGATAAGTCCAAATCTCAATCATAATCAATTTATGATTCTAGTTATTTGCTCACGTGGAGCTAATCGAGTCAAAAAGCGGAGCTATCGATTGCTTCGCGTTTTGTTCAACGCAGGGCTAAGAATAGCCAAACGTGGGGCTAAAATAGCCAAACGCGGGGCTAAAATAGCCAAACGCGGGGCTACAAATTTAGCTCCGCGTTATGTTGTGAAAAATCTCATTTACTTAGAAATTTTCACTACTAACAGAACCCCCTCCAAAGTTTTTAAAATGGTTTAGAACTTAGCAAATTTTGAAATATTTTGGATCTTCTAACTGAAACGCGGAGTTAAAATATCCAACTATCTTCGCGTTTTGTTTAACACGCGAGGCTAATAGCCTCGCGTTCTGCTTAGTAAATGCACCGGTTTGCATCGAATACCAAGGGGCGGGTTTTTTTCATTTAAATAGAGTCTTTAACTCTTCTTCTCCCTCACTTCTTTCGAAGAACTCAAGAACTCAGAGCTCAGGCGACCGGCGATCTTTGCAACCCGAACGATTTTCATCGTTTTATCCAAGTTTTCGAACCCAATGGCACCCAAGAAGATCGCAACTTTTTCTCGCGCCTCCTCACCATCGGCGGCCGGCGCTAGCAGCGGCCGGGGCAGTGGCCGTAGTGGCGATGCGGCATATGCCGCACCAATTGGAGGTGAACCCTCTACTTTTGCGGCTTTTTAGGACAATTTTAGAGTGATTTGGCTCAGTTTCAATTGGCCAAACATTTCTTTCACCGGCAAAATCGCCGTACTCCGGCCAAATGGCTTGGAGAAGAAGGAGAAGACCTCTGGTCTTCTTCTACGCGAAACTATCGCGTTATCTTCGCATTTTGAAATGCGAAGTTAATTTTGCTAACTGTCACGTTTATACGCGAGGTTAAAGATTTAGCTTCGCGTTTGTTAACGCGGAGTTATTAACTTAGCTTCGCGTTTTCATCCAAACGCGAAGCTATCATTTTATCTTCGCGTTTCATCCAAACGCGAAGCTATCATTTTATCTTCGCATTTCATTAAAATGCGAGGCTATTTTCTTATTTTCGCGCTGAGTTATCTTTTGCTCCGCGTTTCTATACTCAGAAAAATTTCTAATTCTTGATTTTTCACTTGCAGTTTGCTACTCAATGGACCCACTCTCCCAAAGACATCACTTCGGCTATGTTGTGGGTGCAGACTCGAATACCCAATTTCGTTTCACCACCGTTTTTGTTGCATACAAGCCGGGCTTGAGGGAGCGTAGGGAGAAATTAATCAGGTACGGCCCTGCTACTGCACGGGAGATCGTTACTGATGCTCCCTTTGAAGTCATGAACCGAGAGGCGTTGGAGAAGCTGGCGTTCCTTTTTGGAGACGCGATGGAGCACTTAGATGAGATCTTGTTTGAAGAAGAGGGTAAATGGCTTCATCAGACTGGCGACTTATTGATGTTCCTGCCTGATATGGAACGAAACTACCATCTGGTGTATCTCCAGAGGCTGTCCTCCCATCGCGAGTTAGAATGGGAGCTAACTCGTGAATGCGACGGAGTTGCAATCGGCAAATTTGGTGCAAATGGGGCTTTCCAAGATGGTCCCCCCTAGATATATTACTGGGCTTCTTCCAGGTAGAGTCACCAAGGAGCACCCTGTTGGTGAAGTCCCGACTCATGCTAAGACCTTTCTTAGTGAGTTCTTGGCCAAGGGTGGTCAGTACCCTACCAAAGATTTTCGGATGCTCGGGTGGGTCCATTCATCGGGTAACATGTGGTGGTTTAGGCTTGTCAAATACGTGCTAGACACCCATGAGCAGACTTTGAAGGAAATCGGCTTGTACAAAACTATCAGAAACATCCAGTTTGGCTTGCCTCAAAGTTCATACCACCTTTTCAGCCTACTGGAGATGTATAACCTCGAAACTGGCACATTCTTTACACCCGTGGATGAGTTAGAACTTGCTCTCCACGAGATGTTTGAAGTGTCGGGGTTATCAATGGGCGAGGTTCCTTACGAGAAATATATCCCTACCGCTGAAGAACTGAAGATGTTGAAAGCGAGGGATGAACACATCTACCAAATCTATTGGGAGATGATGTGTCATTACCATATTTGCGCCGACCTAGCTTGAGTAAGGAACCAGGGAATTGGCCATAAGATGTGGGCAGACTATCTCTTCATCAATCTGAAAGAGAGTCTCCCTATGGTTCGTGGACGCCCTTCCATTAGTATTGAAGAAGTGAAGGAGCATATCTCCAACCTAGAAGCCATAACGTATATGACCGAGTCAAATGAAGGAGGGTTTAGTCCTGACACGGTCTTTCAGAGCTTCCATTATTAAGCCCAGTTCCCTATTTCAGAGAAGGGTCTTCTTGCTGGCTTTTTAATGTTGTGGCTGAAGAGGTGTGTCGTCCCCTCATTACCTAAGGAAGTTATTGCCAAGAACGTTGTCTATCCAGCCGTTCTACTGGCCTATGGACGACCATTCGGGCTCTTGCCAGCAATGGTCAGTAACCTCCAGAGCAGACTCCAGACCCTCTATAACAGCTTTATGCCGGTAGAAAAGAACAAGGGCAAAGCTAGAAAGGGTAAAGAAACTGCTACGGTGAAGACACCACACCCCAGGGTGGAAATGCCCTACACATATTTAATGGCGTGGCTAGTCATGCACTTCCCGTCGTTAATGAGTGGTGCGGATTACAACCCGATCGACAAACCGTTCTTCGTAGAGAAGTACGAGCACTCTACTTGGAAGAGCAACTATATGTCGGTAATTCGTAAAACACTCCGCAACCACCAGAACTATGAAATCTTCCGCTGCTTCCTAGATTTCCCTGAAGGAGAGTATGGATCTAAGTTCAAAAATATTCTGGGAGCCAATAACTTTACCAGTTTATCCTCAGGGGCCTTCTGGTGGCTGCTGAATATTCGTCCCGGACACTTGGTATACAGGCAGGACACCATGTGCTATATAGAGCCATATGTTCCTAGCCGATTTGCTCGCCAATTCAGGTATTCTCAGCTCTATATAGGAAATCCGAATAAGGGGCTAGGGTACGAAGGGAACCTGAATGCAGGAGCACGGGGCTGGTTCCATTTCATTGCCGGAGTTGAATTCTCATTGCCCCAAAAGGTTCCAGACTTGAGTATGACTTTGAGTTTTTGCACGTGGTACAGCATTGCAAACGCCGATGACCCAATTTCTCTATCAACCACAGTTGCTGTAAGGAGATAGAGGCCTTCTACTCTCGCCGTAAAGGGGCCAAGAGAGTGAGGGTAAAGGGAATGGACGAGTTCCTCGGCACAGCGGTCGATCCATGAGATGCAGGTGACTCTGACGGTGATGATGGTGCTGATGATGACAGCGACGCTAGTGGTGCTCCCCAGCCTATCACGACTCGTTCCCGGAGTCCAACTATAAAATGCCGCGGGCCCGTAAGGGGTGAGCCAGCTCGGAAGAAAAGGAAGTTGGCTGGGGAAACACTGGTGATCCCCGAAGAGGTAGCGGTCAAGTTCGCCACTGACTTGCTTGCTTCGACTCTGTCATCTGGGCCGTCAGAAGAGAACAGGCTTGCAGAAGTATCCAGTGCTACTGAGGCTACGATCCCGCTGGCCATAGGATCTGCAGAACACACTACGATGCTACCTCTGGGTAGCGAAACGGGTGTGCTTCTGGAGTCAACCACAACTCCACCCTCAAGTTCAACCACAGGACTCGTATCTCCTGGTATGGTTCTTCTCTTTAAATTTTATATTCTAACTTCTTTTCTTTTTCTATATATATATATGTAACACTTCCTATTTGCTTTTTGAGGTGCAGGTAGTCAGCTCCATTCTCCCATGCACTCAACTACCAGGGTGGAGTCCGAGGAGCTGGTGGATTACTCTGGCACAACTGGGTCCGTGGGAGGATTGGATAGTTCTGCGAACGAGTTTGACGCAAACTACTTCACTCCGGCCCCATGCTCAGTTCCTTCACCGACTCCTCCCATTGATGAATTAAGGAGTGATGATAGGACTGATGCTGTCGTGCCCAGGGATGCTCCTCCATCTCCGAGTTTACCGTCTCCAACTCTAGCGGTCTGCTCTGAGGACACCTTCCCCGTCGGTGTTGGCGTGCCCGCTACTCCTCATCCTGCTGTGCAAACGCCATCGACAGTTGTAGCTGCTGAAACATCGGCGACTCCTCTTGCTCCGACTCATTTATCGACAGGGGATGAAGATAACTTGAAGTTTTCGTTTGAGGTTGCTTCTGCTACTGAAGGAGCTTCAGGCGGAGACACACCATCATCCACCCCTGTTGGCAGGGCTGCTTGTCTCCCTAATACCGACGATACCTTAGTTCGGGTTCCCAGTTCTGCCAAGTCATTATTGGCTTTACTGGCCCCGCATGTTATGAGTTTGGTACAGGGGCAAGCTCCTTCGTCGACTCCTGCAGAAACTACTCCTCCCCTGGCTACATCTTCATCAATACTGCCTACACTAAATATAGACACTGTGGACCCACTTGAAAAATTCTTCAACCACAGTGTTAATGATTTTATGCGGTTACTAAGGAGATGTATCGGGATGATCCTGGATGGAAGAGATTTTCTTGATCTCGGACGTCCAATGTTGTTCAATTGTTTGGACAATATTGAAAGGATCCGGGGACGTGACCAAGCAGCTCCTTACTGAGCCTGCCTAGAAGCTTTGGAAGAACAGGTGCAGACGCTAAACACATTTCACCAAGCGGATGTGGAAGCGATCACCGAGATCGAGTTGGCGCGGCTATGGGCAGAGTTGACGGCTCGTCAAGAGGAGTTGAAGCTACAAGAAGAAGGATGGTCGCAGGAGTTGGTGGAGCTACAGGCCAGCCAGGAGTCAATTCTTAGGGGGTTGGAGATGGTGGACTTCGAGATCAAGGGGAGTCATGAGCCATCCTAAGAGCCAAAGAGACTATCGCTAAGGCTCAGGCTATTTTAGAAGCCAGTGAGTCTCGGTTAGGGGAGTCCGCCAGGAGATGGGAAGAACTGATGCTTCAACAAGGACAGCTCGAGCAGGAGGGCATAATAAGGAGTCGTGCTATTGAAGAATCTAGTCAGCGGTTGACCGAGCAACTTGCAATAAATGACGATGATTTGCGCCGGCAAGCTCAACACTTTGTGGAGGAGACTCGTCGTTGAGTTATTGATGAGACGACAAATAAGTTGAAGCTTTTGGGAGAACCATAACTCCCTCTAATTTCATTTATTCTTTATTCTTTGGTAACTTTATTCTTTTGATTTATGAATAAAGATAATTCTTTTGATTCTTTTATCTGTTGGCTACAAATTTTCCTTGCACAACAAATAACTTGTCATAAAGTTTGTTTAAACAATCTAAGGCTCATCTGCGTAACTTAGATTGTTAAAACCAATTAGGTCTAAGACCAACCAGGTCACAATTATTGACCATGGTAAAACTCTTTAATAGAGCAAATTGATGTTTGGTGAGAGCGTTTAACTACTTACACCAGAATGATCGGATCAGGATCATTGACTTAGACAGAGGCGCCTAATTGCACATGCCTTAGTTTGATAAAGAAGTCCAAGTGCTCATATGCGTAACTTGAACAAGTGGATGGTTATACTTCTAGGGATATGAACCAGATGTGATAGTAAATAACTTTTTTTTATGCATAGTATTTTTTTAAAAATTTGCCGTTGATCGGCATCATCATCCTATCGCCATTATGGTTCATTAAGCGATAAGCTCCACTAGAATATACCGTCTCCACGATGAACGGTCCTTCCCACTTGGGTTCAAATTTACCCTTAGTCTTGTGGGTTAGAATCATTGGCCTTTTAATAGCCAGTACCAAGTCTCCTTACTTAAAGGTCCTTGGTTTAACGCTCTTATTGAACGTTTGCGAGACTCGGGCTTGATACAACTCAATTTGTTGTTGAGCCCGGAGATGTTTTTCATCCAATGCTTCTAGTTCTCGCAATCTTTGTTGATGGCGTTCTTCTGTCATCATCTTAGTGGCTAGGGCCACTCTTAATAATGGTATCTGGACTTCAAGAGGCAGGACGGTCTCACTTCCATAGACCAAGGAGAATGGGGTAGCTTTTGTTGGCATGCGAATGGTGGTGCGATAAGCCCACAAACACTCTCCTAGCTTTTCATCCCAGTCTTGTTTGTTGGAGGAGACGAACTTCCAAAGGAGTTTAATAATGTCTTGTTGATGGCTTCGGCCAACCCGTTCGCCGTAGGGTTATATGGCGTTGAAGCAACATCTTTAATTCTGAACTTATCACAGAATCGTGAAAACCCCTGGCTGATGAACTGTTGTCCGTTATCGTGAATGATCCTCCGGGGAATGCCCAAGCGGTAAATGACATGATGTTTAATGAATTTGATAGCATCTGTTGTCTTTGCCTCTCTCATGGGCACGGCTTCGGCCCATTTTGAAAAGTAATCGGTTATTGCGAGAATAAACCGATGTCCCCTAGATGACGGGGGAGTTATTGGCCCCACTATATCCATTCCCCACGCCTCAAATTTCCAGCTAGCAATTGTATTGTAAAAGTATTCTGGGGGTTGATGAATAAAATTAGCGTGCACCTGACATTCATGGCACCGTTTAGCGTATGTCATTGCATCTGTAATCATCTTCGGCCAGTAGTATCCTAGCCGTCTTATGCGGTCTCTGAGTTTTGGACCGGGCTGATGAGCTCCACACACTCCATCATGCGCTTCTCTTAGCACTTCATCGGCTTCTGCTTTTGATATGCAGCGTAGCAGGAGACCATCACTCGACTTTCTGTATAGAGTTTGGAGTGTATGGTCATAGTAAAATCTCTGGGCCTTCCTCTTTATCGAGGCGGCTTCCTTTGGGTCCTCTGGCAGCATCCCATATAAAGCATAATCCACAAACGAAAATCACCAATCACGGGGTTCTAGATTAAGCCTGTCTGGCACACTTCTTTGGTTTGGAATACAGTATTTGGATGGAGAAGTTCTCTGCTACCAATAGTGATACTTTTAGCTGCACCCAGCAGGATTGCCAATGTTGCAGCTAGTGCGACAAGGGCATCTGCATAGACATTCTTGGTCCGAGATATGTGATAGATATAAAACTGTTCAAAATATCCTGCTAACTCGATGGCTAGCTGATGATAGGGGATGAGGGTTTCATGTTTGACTTCATACTCACCTGTCATCTGGTTGAGGATGAGCTTAGAGTCTCCATATGCCTCTAGATAGTTCACCTCCAGTTGTAGAGCTATTTTTAAGCTAATAATGAGCACATTGTATTCTGCCACATTGTTTGTATACGGCCCTGTTAATGAGTAACCGTTAGGCAATATGTGTTTATATAGGGAGATCAGTACAATCCCTACTCTAGCAGCAGACCGTCTGGCAGTACCATCAAAGAACATTTGCCGTGGTTGTTCTTTGCTTGTTGTGTTAACATCTGATATCTGTTTAGAGTTGGACCAAATTGGATGGTCCGTTAGGAAATCGGCGATCGCTTGTCCCTTCATAACTTTTTGAGGAACAAAGTGGATGTCATATGGCGATAGCAATAATGCCCATTTCACCAATCGGCCTTTTAAAGACCCTGGTTTGGTCATTAGGATTTTCAAGGGATTAACCCGTGATATAACATGAATCGTTTGCCCTGAAAGATAGTGTTGTATTTTCTAAACAGCGAACACTAGGGCTAAACATTCTTTTTCAATCGGAGTATACCGATGTTCGGCCCCGATCATTGTTCGGCTTAGGTAATAAAGGGAATGTTCATAGCCATGCTCATTATACTGAGCGAGTAATGCTCCTAACGCATTATCCATGGCCCTTACATATATGAGGAATGGTCGCCCAGGGACAGGTGCCATGAGGACGGGAGGCTTGGTAAAGTATTCTTTGAGGTCGTCAAATGCCTGTTGACATGCCTCATCCCATACAAAGGAAATTCCCTTTTTCATGAGTCTGGAAAACGGCTGGCATCGTCCTGATAGGTTAGAGATAAAACGCCGGATATATGCCAATTTTCCTTATAACCCCCTTAATTCTTTAAGATTTCGGGGAGGCGGCATCTCGTTGATCGCTTTTACTTTTTCAGGATCAAGGAAAATTCCTTCTGAGGTAACTATGAACCCAAGGAATTTCCCGCTGGACACCCCATGAAAGACTTGGCAGCGTTCATCTTCAAGTCACGCATAAGATCGAAAACTATTCTTAGATCCTGAAGATGGTCATCTTTGTTTTTGCTTTTGACTGCCGGGTCATCCACATAACACTCTACCGTTTTGCGCAGATGTTCTTTAAATATAATGCTCATTGCACGTTGGTAGGTGGCACCAGCGTTCTTTAGTCCAAAAGGCATTACTGTATAACAGTACACCCCCAGCGACGTTCTGAAAGCCGTATGCTTTTCATCGTCCGGGTGCATCTTTATCTGATTATAGCCTGAGAAGCCATCCATAAAGGACATCCTCTGGTAATCGCAGGTGTTATCAATTATTACATCGGTAATTGGGAGTGGGAACTCATCCTTAGGGCATGCAGTATTTAGATCCCGAAAATCGATACATATCTGGATCTTGTCGTTCTTCTTACGAACCTGCACTATATTAGCCACCCAATCGGGATGTTGCTCTTCACGGATAAATCCCGATTTTATGTGCTTATTAACCTTGACAACTATCGCCTCCATCAATTCCGGTCGAAAATACCTCTGCTGTTGTTTAACCGGCTTGGCGTCTTCTTTAATATTTAGCCGGTGTGTGGCAATCTGAGAATCAAGACCGGGCATGTATTCATAGCTCCATGCGAACACATCTATGTATTCCTTGATAAGAGATATAAGTTCCTCCTTTTTAAGGAAGTTAGTGTGTCGCTTATGAAAATGGGTTTCGGGTTCTCTTCCGTTCCCATGTTAACTTGTACTAGCTTATCTTCTGTAGGCGGGTCACGCTGTTCAAAGCGGGCATCCCAAAGGGTATCCATGTGCTTAGCCCAGGAATCATCTTGAACATCGATCAGTTCCTCGTCGCTTTCTGGTGCGGCTGAAACCATATTAGCTGTTAAAGATTGAAACCAGGCGCTAGTACTTAGATCCGAGTCATGATCATATGGGTGTAAATCCTCGTTGACCGAAGAGCTTTCTTCGTACATGTATGGCGAAGAGGGAGGAGTAGATACAAAGCCCAACCCCCTTCGAGTTTTCTGATAATAGTCTGGGCTCTTCCCTCTTGGTCTAAACGAGGGTATGAGATTTTGTCGCCCTTTTCCAAAGTTCAATCCTAGTTTTTGGGTAAAATTATAACCCATCTTTTCCATCATTTTTCGGGATATCTATTCATATAGGTGAAATTGAGGTGATGTTTGTTCATCACTTTTACTACTTTGTCTTTAGTTAGGCGACGCGATCACTTTTTCGAAAATTATGGGTTTTTGCGACACCTATCGCGGAGGTACTTCAAAGAAATGACCTCATCCTTTAGTTATGTTTGATCGAGAGAGGAGGGATGATCTGATTGGCAAATGATATGCCGCCAGAACTTCAAGTTCGGACAGGCCATCCGCTTCGTGGAAGTGCAAGAAGGCTCAGACTCTATAGCTACAACAGGCTCTTAGACTAATTTTATATTTCATTAATAATCCACTCATCCTCTGCTATATCAGTTACATTATTATCTAAATTCACTTTAAAATCTATGTGAGGGTTTATCTCATAGTCACCCCCATCCTCCTCTTCGGGAGATTCATACTCGGTATCCGCCTCGTTGCCACTTTCGTCGGGTTCTTGAGGCCTTTTGCAGTTATTATTGGAGACTTCATGGGCCGGCTTGTAGAGCATAACATCCGTGAAGTAGTTTTCTAGTTCTTTGAATGGCTGCCTATCTGCAACTAATGTCCGGACTTCTCCTTATTCATCGCAATACTTTATGCATTGGTGGAAAGTCGAAGGGACTATCATATAGGCGTATATCCATGGTCGCCCCAATAAAATGTTATAAGACGTGTCTGCGTCTATAACATAGCATGTAACCTCCGTTCTCAGATCTCCGATTTGACATCGAAGTCGGATCTTCCCGAGGGACAGCTATCATTAGCATTAAATCCGTATATCGTAGTATTTGTCGGTGTCAGACGATGGGGAGAGATTCCCAATAGCTGCATCAGTCTTCTGGGAATGACGCTTAATGCAGACCCTGGATCGATTTGAATACGGTCCACCTTCGTGGATCTGACATATCCAGTGAAATATAAAGGCCTATTATATTTTATAGTCCTTACCTGCATATCCTATGGAGAGAAAGTAATCTGCGGGACCTGCCTCCTCACTTGATGACAGCAGGGGCAAGAGTCCTGTTCTTCATCGGCTGGCTCGACAATCTGAGCTAAGAAAGATTCAGAGTCTGCCAAAACCACTCTTAACGCTTCGCGAGTTGATTTTGACAATCGCAACAACTCATAGAGCTTGACTCGAGATGGAATATTTGCCAGCTGGGCTATTATATCAAATTTAAATGCAGCCTCTTTGGCTTCATCTCTTGTACGATTTTTCTGAAAACGAAACCCCTTTTGTTTTGCAGGCTTCGCGAGTTCCCCGTATATATTCTTCGGGTCTACTCTAGTGTAGTTTTTGAGGTAGGCTTTACCGGATCGAGTGCCAGAAGGGCCCGTCCCATCTTGATGAGTGGCCATAGTTCCGACCTCCTCTTCAGAGTCAGTGAATGCTCCTGTAATTATGTATTCTTGCTTTATTTTTTCACAAATAGTGTAACGACCACCTTTCGATTATTGCATTTAATTCAATTCTAAAATAATAATAATAATAATAATAATAATAATAATAAAATAAATTAAATTAAAATAAGTTAAAAATCTGGAAAATAAATAAATAAATGAATAAAAGGGGGATTTGTTTAGGATGAGAATCTAGAAACGGTTGAGATCAAAACAAATTCGCAGATTTCCCTTATCCAAAAGATTTGTTATATAAATCTTCAACCAATAAGATTGCATCTCAACCAACAATATCATATCTCAACCTTCCAACCCTTTTAAATTTTAAATAAAGATAAACTAAAGCCCCTCTCCTCTGAAACGCAGAAGAACTTTAGAACGTGCGGGAAGGAGAGAGAAAGGAAGCAAGGAAAGAAAAAGGAGGAAAGAAGGAATTCAGCCAAGGTGAGTTATCTTACTCACTTTAACATGCTACATCTATTTTTTTTATACCTAATGTTTTATTTAATTTAAGGTTTAATCTTGAATAGATAATCCTTAGCGCCAATGTTTTATACACAATGAATGGCAGTGTGCCGTAGCTTAGTTTCCTCTGACACCTTCAAAAAGTCTGTGTTTCAGATGTTTCAGACAAAAAGACATTTGTCATTAGAAGTTATTTATAGCCATCTGTTCATTATGTATACATCTTTTTATTGTTCGTACTAATCTGCACTGTTAGTTAGCTATCTTTACTAGATAAAATTTTACACTGTTGGCTTTGATTTAACTTGGTTTAAATTAGATTTTAGCAAGTCTTATTGTTACATTACATTTGTTAGTAGTTGTATCCAAGTATTAAACTCTCCACTGCTGGGGATTACTTTGTGTGATATTGGATGTCTTTTTAGGAATCGGTGATTTTCTTTTGTATCTTGAAGGTATTTATGCTTGCACTGGCATCGTAAAAGCCAGCTTGTATTTCCTTATCTTTACTATAGATTTAGTATTCTTTCATAGAGATTATCCATGTTTTCCTTGTATAAATCATGCAAGATCATTTTGTAAGCTAATTTCCTTTTTCTCTTTGAAGTAATTTTCATTTTCATGTTAGAAGAAACTTGGGAACTACTGAAAACTCTTGTTATCCAGAATTGTGTTCATTAGTTTTGCTTACATGCATGGTTCCATTCTTTTTTTAGCAGAACCATGCCTCTTTTCCATACTGTATTTAAAAGCATAATAACTACTGACGAGAATGACTAACTCGCCCAGTTCCAGCTGTTTATTTCTTCTTCTCCTTCTTTTTTTTTTCTACTTTTGCATCTGCTGTTGCTTCTTCTTCTTCTCCTTCTTCTTCTTTTCTTGCTTCTGCTTCTTCTTCTTTTCCTGCTTCATTTCCTGCTTCTGCTACTTCTTCTGCTTCTGCTTCTTCTTCTTCTTTACCTGCTTCTGCTTCTTCTTCTTCTTTCCCTGCTTCTGCTTCTTCTTCTTCTTCTTTTCCTGCTTTTGCTTCTTCTTCTTTTCCTGCTTCTGCTACTTCTTCTTTTCCTATTTCTGCTTCTTTTCCTTCTTTTCCTGCTTCTGCTTCTTCTTCTTTTCCGGCTTCTGCTACTTCTTCTTTTCCTGTTTCTGCTTCTTTTCCTTCTTTTCCTGCTTCTGCTTCTTCTTCTTTTCCTGCTTCATTTCTTGCTTCTGCTACTTCTTCTTCTTCTGCTTCTGCTTCTTCTTCTTTTTCTGCTTCTGCTTCTCTCTCTTTTCTCTGTTGGTGGCAATGTAGGATAACTTGGGAAATTCTAAATATGCACACATGTTACTAATGAGCACCATTTCCTCTATACTGTAAATCACTTTGCTATATAGTATGTGGGCGCATGTAGAACTACCTGCAACTTACAGGAATCTTTAGTAAAATCTAAATGCACACATATTTCACTAGTGGACATCATTACACCTATGTTGTAAATCATTTTACTATGTAGTATGGGGTGTGCATTAGAACTGCTTCTTCCTTCTGTTTTTGCTACTGCTACTGTTTCTTTTTCTCATTTCTCTGTTGGGTTGCGATGACAAAACAACTTCGGAAAAATTTTAAATGCGTACATATTTTACTAGTGAGCACCATTTTCCGTATGTTGTAAATCACTTTATGATACATCATATTGGAAATAAAACCCGAAAAGACACCGAAATCATGAAATTGGTGATAGATCATTAACTATTGCATTGTACATTATTGTTTATGGTTACTATTGTTGCCACAGAATATTGAAATTAATGATGATCACCAATCCATTAAACTAAACTGAATGACTTACACTGGAATCTCATACATTGGGACTTGGAAAAAATTTAGGTTCATATGAATTAGATGGCTGGACGTAACTGTGCCACTGTTTCCCATTTTGGGAGGAGCGGGATAGGCTCTGATCATCACTGCGCCACTGTTTCCCATTTTAGGAGGATCGGGATAGGCTCCGATCAAGATTACTGTTCCATTTTTTCGAGAGTAGACGGGGATGCGTTCAGACCAGCTGTATTCATATTTTCCTGAATTTTCAAATACCATAATTAAAAGACATCAACTAAAAATAATAATGATAATGTCTTCTACATTTTATTTGCATGTCTGCCATGATATTGAATTATTATTGTTAATTGTTATGTTAGATCGCTTTACTGATGATCCTGGTTATGCATGACCAGATGCAGATATTTATCAAGAAGTAGATCCTCCAGAAACAGAACAAGATGTGACATACTTTAAGGAACAGGCAGATTTACAGGGGTGATGCAATTTCTAATTTAATTACATCCATTTTAGAAAACTGTAATAAGTGCATATGGCACTTCATTTAGTTTTATGTGAGACAGCTCTTTTATGCAGAAATAATTTATTGTAGTGACATATTGCTGATTTTATTTAGATGAAGTTGTTATCTCTTTGATTTAAAAAAAAATATCATTTATTTATGTATGTTATTCATATTAAATTTCATTGCAACAGTAATGTTTTGTTTTGAGGCTTGTCGAGTTGTCATTCGACGCCGAACGTCTCAGCTTTCCACACTACGGAAAGTGGGGCGTTACAAATAGTATTACTAGTCCGCTTTCTCTCTGGATATTTGAGATGGTCCATTGTTTATCTTGTAATAGATCAAGGTGGACCCATATGACTTCCCCTCTTTGTGTGCTACGGGACAAATCCTTTCTGTGCTTTATTATGCGGGTCATGATTTTTCATGACTAGTTTCCTCTCTGGTATTGGGGTTACCCCTGCAGGGAACTCATGTGTCCCTACCACTAGGGTTGTCATATTAGCAGTACCCTTCTTCTGTTCATCTTTTAGTGTCAAGACTCCAGCTTCTATCAATACTTGGATCCTATTCTTCAGAGGATAACAGTCCCTGGTAGGGTGTCTAACATTCCTGTGATACAGACAATAGTTGGGGTCGTTGGTTTTACCAGCGTCCTCCGGTTTTTAATTTTTCGGGAGTTTCAACATTCCCTTCCTAAGGAGCAGATGAAAGAGTGTAGGCGTCTGTTCTGCCTTAAAAGTATGGTCCTTTCTTGATGGGGCCTATTCTGTCTCGTGCCCTTTTGATTTTGGGGCTTCGGATTTGGAGAGTTCATCTTTTGTGGAGCAGCTTCTAACGCCATCACCGCTTTCCCCTTGTTCTTGTTATTGCTTTGTGTGTGCGGTCTATTGTTCCCAAGATTCCTGGCTCCACCAGTTTCTTCAACTCGGCGGATCAAGTCTTCGGCTTGCTCTCCTTATATGAGCAAATCCTTCCAAGTCTTAGACTCTACGGCCCCCATTTTTAAGAGCACGTTGGTCTTGAGATTATGCCGACACGTCTCCACCAGAGTTTTCTGGACCATTCCGTGTTTACAGTGCACGACTTCTCCCGAAATCTTTCTATAAAGTCTTTTACCGTTTCTTGCTCTCCTTATTTAGTCGCAAGGAGGGAATGAACCGAAATTTCGGTATCATCCTCGAAGAAACGTGAGAGAAATTATTTCTCAACGCCAAACCAGGTATTAATAGTCCTAGGGGCAGCTGCATAAACCATGTGAAGGCAGGCCCTCGTAAGGTACTTGCAAATACCTTAGTCATTACTGGGTCATTGCCCATCAAATGCCATGCTTCGGACAAGAAGTAGTAAATATGTTAACTGGGTGATCCTTTCCCGTCATATGGCTCCAATTTGAGCGGTTTGTATTTCTCGGGGTATGATATCAAATCCCATTCAGGTGGGTATGGTCTTGAGACCCCTGACTCCTTCAATTTCTTCTTGTGCATTAATGCCTCGAGTTGGCTTTGTAACTTCTCGATTTTCTCTTCATGAGGGTCATGAAAAGAATACTTATCCTCGTTCTCATGTGTTGAGTGAGCCTTTTCTTCTTTATCTTCTTCATTCATTTTGTTGAACGGAATTTTTTTGAGTATTTTCGACCACTTTTGAGAGCATCATTTTAAGATCCTCGATCGTCTTTTGTTGATCTCGGATCATTTGTTCTTGGGCCTCAAATCTTTGGTCGATATCGTCAGATCTATTCATCATATGTGATGCTGATTTCTGCAATTTAGACGATGTCAAAGAACGAGGAGAAGTTATGGCCGAATTGTCACTATCGTCGTCATAAGAACCTTTCACAAGTTTCTTATAGTTTCGGGCCGGGATAGCGCCTGACTTAAGTCGAGTAAAATGATGAGGTTTTTCATCACTTGATTCTGAAACATCATTCCTTTCTATGATTTTCTTCCCGTTTTCAACCATGTTAGAAGTTACAATTCTCTATTATTTTTCTCGGGGAACAATTCTTGTCTTTTTAGTAGGGTTTTTGTTCAGCCCAGTTAATCGGTCAAACACTGATACTCTGTTCTTGCTACAGCAACAATTATTCATCACAGCAGATACTGCTGTTATAAGCTGCTTGCAATGACAAGTAAGTTCAGACTGAACTTGATTTATACTTCTTTTCTTGGTTAGATACTCTCTGAGATCAGTGGCCTTAGATATAGAGTCGTGGGGGTCCACTCATCTTTTGAGAGGGTCCAGGGGCCCACTAGAGCTTTTTGGAACCATTGGTGTCAAGTTATAGTCCATTAGTGCGATGATCAACCCTGATTTTGTATTCAGGTTGATTTACGCGGAGCTAAGCAGTAGCCTCGCATTTTGTGACGCGGAGCTGAGAAGTAGCTTCGCGTTTGATAATGCGGGGTTGAGAGTTAGCTTCGCGTTTTGAGACGCGGAGCTGAGATTTAGCTTCGGGATTTGAATCACAAAGCAGAAAGTTAGCTTTGCGTTTTGATACGCTAGCCTCGCGTTTTACGCTGGCTTGACGTTTTCACAGAAATTTATCTTCTGGAATATTAGCCTCGCATGGAAGGAAACTCTTGCACGCTGGCTTATTCTTGAGATTCACGCAAGTCATAACTTCGCGTTTAGCGTGATTTTTGCGATTAACGCAAGTATTAAACGTAAGTTGCAGCTTCGCGTTTATCGCGATATTGGCTGGTCTTGCGATTAACGCGAGCCAGTTTGCAAGGGACTGTAGCCTCGCATTTTGCTGTGAAGTTAGCCTCGTGTTCAATGCGGGTTTTGAGGGCCTTTCGCCTAGCTCTCCGATTTTTGTTTCGGAGTTGGGTTCTACTCAATCCGGTTCCCGAGCTTTCTTTGGTAGGAAAGAGGCTATCCTCTGCTAGGGTTTCCTGCCCAAACGACGGCTCTATGGCCGTGGTCTCCAAGGGTCCCCGATTAACGGTGGATTTCCGATTACCCGATTTACGAGTATTGGAGCGCACGTGACGATAGCGTCGCATTTCGATCAGGTTACCTGACTCAGAGGAGAGATACTCCTCGTACTTCTGCTGGTCGATCTCTACGACTAGCATGTTCACGTCGGATCCGATCCTTTCGATGTCAGATTGCGCCACGATCTCTTCTTTGGCGAAAAAGATGTCTCCCACTGTGTCGCCAGTTTGTTCGCAGCAAAATTTTTGCTTCCTTCCATTAAATACAACTTAGATAACAACGAAAGTGAACAAAAGAAAGAACAAATGAGAGGATTTATAATTATCGCTCTCTTTTACAATAAAACATGGGATCTCGTAGTGATGGGATCTATCGAAGTAGTTCCTTTGGACGATCTGATGTCGATGATCTTCTTCTCACTCGAAGATGATGGCCGACTTGATCTTGATCTTCTCTGGTTTTCACGAATTCAAGACTCTCACGTGTAACTCGAATTCTCTAAGACGCGAAAAAGATCCCTAAGGCTTTCTCAAAGGGGTTTTTATAGCCTTAGACCAATTTGAGAGTTTCTATTTAAATATAATTTGTATCTATCAAGGATTCCAATCAAATATCTTAGTTTTGATTTAAATCTCTTGATTTAAAATTTTGATTGGACTCAATTTGGGTATTTGGATAAGTCCAAATCTCAATCATAATCAATTTATAATTCTAGTTATCTACTCACGCGGAGCTAATCGCATAAAAACATGGAGCTATCAATTAGCTTCGCATTTTGTTCAACTCGGGGCTAAGAATAGCCAAACGCGGGGCTAAAATAGCCAAACGCGGGGCTACAAATTTACTTCCGCGTTCTGTTGTGGAAAATCTCATTTACTTAGAAATTTTCACTACCAACAAATCCATTGATCCATGTATTGATAGTGATCTAATATGGAACTTATTGACTCTACTTTATAATTTTATATATTTTTTCTATATTAATTGTATCAAATTATATTAGTAGGGGCCATCAATGTCTATTTTGACTTTTGGTGAATAAATTTTGAATTCTACAATTTGAATGAGATTTTAATTTCAGAATCATCATGTTATAGAGATTTTCTCAGTTTTTTTGAAAAAAATTTAAAATTTTGACAAAAATATGTTACCAATCTCTAACTGTATTTTTCTCGATATTTTTCTATCTTTTATTCCAGAAATCAGAAAAGTATATCATAAAATTTGTAGTGCTCTTTTATCAGTACTTACTTCATATATCAATTTAGGATCTTATTTGAGATCATCAAAATGTAATCCATCACCAAAAATTAAATTAATTATTTTAATTATTTTATTATTTTGAATGCAATGATTATGTCTCTTGGATTTATTTCTGTCATCATCCAACATCAAGGACATTATTGGGCCCTGAGGTGCTCGGGATTTAATTTAATTAACTCAATTAATGAGTTGGAAGAGATGAAGTAAAAATCTACACCTCGGAATGCAATACCATACACATCTACTCCTGTTGTTCTTCCACTACAGCTACTTCTTCATCAACAAGTTGTGTAGAAGTGGATGCTCTTGAAGATGATTTGCTCCAGCATACTATTAAAATCTTCTTTGATTTTTTGGACCGCTGTATTGACAAGATTCTGAAAGAAAGTTTCTTCTCTTCAATTGCCAATGTTCTTAATATTTATGTGGTTGGCATAGCAAGTGTTGCTGGAGAAGAAAAAGCAAATCCTTATAAACTCATAGTAGCTCAGCTTCAGAATCATGTTGACTCTTTATTGAAGATCCATAGCGTAGATAAGTCAGAAATAATAAAAACCACTTTCCAGAGACCGCTGGAGAATCAACTTAAGTTTTAGAAGGAAATCAGAGCAAAAGTTAATGCTTATAGGACTTGCATTGATAAAAAATCAATTAGATAGTCAATCTCTATGTCTTCAAATAGAGAATACTGCTTCGATTATTGAAGGCCATGATCAAGCCATTGCCAGAACTCAGGAAACCATTGCCAAGGCTCAGACATTTCTTGAAAAGACTTCCAAAGAGTGCAAGGAGACAATGAAGAATTTTGCTGACTTGTCTAAGCAACGTGACAATGTGAACAAAGCCCTCTTGACTGCTCAAGCTTAATTGGAAGCATTGGAATCTGCACAAGTGAATAATACAACTGTCAACGAAGAAGAATTACGTAGACAAGCTACTGTTCAGGCTTATGAAACCATTCAGTTGGAGATAAGCGATGCAGAAGAAAAGATCAAGGCTCTCTTGAATCATTAAATTGTAATGATTTTTCTTTAGTATTCAAAGAGCCGCTGTAATTTTTAATTTTAATAATAAAAATCTTGATCTTGTCGAAGAAACTTTTGTACTTTTGCGCTTGATGGTGAAAACTTGGAACAATTTCTACCTGTTATAAAATTAATGCTTCCGTATTCATCTTTGTGTCAACTTCATGTGTTTGCTCTTAAATACATTTTTGTGCTCAATTCTGTGGACTTCTGCATTCAGATTCGCGAGTTTGCATATAATTGCAACCCTACGCTCAAATCCGCGGGTTTGCATATAATTGTAACCTTGCACTCAGATCCACAAATTTTCAATAACTGCAACCCTGCGTTCAAAATCCGCAAGTTTATAGGTTAACAATAAATTGTCACCAATTTAATTGCCTTTTGATTCAAAGCTCTAAGCATTGCATGATTCATTAATGACTGCAGTCTAATCAAAGATCTCAGCCGAAAATCTCGTTTCCTTTAGTGCAGAGTTCTAAGCATTCCATGCAATAATTAATCTGACTGAGATTCAAGTCAAAGATCTTAATCGATGATTTTGTCTATATATTCTCTTAACCAAAGATTTTGATCATAAAATTCTCTATATAAGACACCAAGCTGTTCTTCAAAAAACTATTCTGACTTAAGAATTTTTCTGAACTCTTTTCTTTTCTAGTTTTTTTAAGGCTATCCTGGCTTGAATTCTTCTTAGGGTTTCTATGAAGAAATCTTCATCTTTTAATCAGCCTGTTTGTATTCAAGCTTTTCCAAATGCTTCTACCATGCTTCCACCAATTCTTTATTCTTCATCTTTCTTTTATTTAATGGAATGAGTTGTGATTGGCATGTAATAAGGCCTTCAGATAATTTAGGCCTATTTGTTCCTGATTTTCTACTAGGTTCATTGGGCAAGGAACATCACATTGAAAAGATCCTTATGACCATAATTATTTTTCTTAACTACGGTAAGTTTTCTTGTTATGAACATAAATCAAGTATATTTCTTTTATGTTTCTTAATAAGTTTCTGGATCTGTTGCAGAATATAACCATAGTTATTTTCCTTAACAATGACCCACACCCTACTGGTTCTTAATTTTTTCCAATATCTTAGGAGAACCAATAAATTTCATGTATTTTTTATAAGAGAAAAGATTTCAGGTGTGTGGCATTGTTAATTTCCTGCCTAGCATCCTTAAAGTAAGGATGGTAAATGGTTGTCAGCAACTTCCAATTTCAACAGTTCCACAAATTTTATACTTGGATTCTTAACCATCGACAGGAGACTACAGAAGCAAATTTTTTATCTTTACTTATGAAGCCATCCTATTAGGGATATTAGATGTTGACGAAAAATTTTAATGTTCCCTTGACTCAATAATTTGTACTCATTTCCATTCATTGTATGATATTAAGCAACTCTTTGTAATATTGATTTGGTAATGAATAATTTTTTTAATTTCAAGAATTTTGTTATCATTCATTCAGAGGTAACTGTTAACTTGATGTATGATTTTGATATTGATCATCAGAGGTAACTATTAACTTGATAAATATTTTGATTTTGATCATAAGAAATAATTGTTAACTTGATGATTATTTTGATTTTGATCATCAGAAATAACTGTTAACTTGACAATTATTGACTTTCCAGAATATTGTTCAGAAGTAATTATTAACTTGACAATATAAAATCATTATTCAAACGACCAAAATGGATGTTGCGGCGAATGAATAAATTTCTTGAATTAAGATAAAAGTAACTATTAACTTTCCTGAATAAGTTAAAATCTACGTTGTTCAGTGACTTATAGTATAATAGCTTTTGAATTGCTAGAGATAATTTTTAATTTAGTAAATTTGGAGGAAAGGAAATTTTGTTTGCCAAAGGTAATTTTAAACTTTGCGAATTTGGAGGAAAAAGAAAATTTTGTTTGCCAGAGATAATTTTTAACTTAGCAAATTTGGAAGAAAAAAAATTTTGTTTGCCAAACGTAATTTTTTACTTAGCAAATTTGGAGGAAAGAAAATTTTGTTTGCCAGAGGTAATAACTTAGCAAATTTGGAGGAAAGAAAATTTTATTTGCTAGAGATAATTTTTTAACTTAGCAAATTTGGAGGAAATAAAATTTTGTTTGTTATAAGTAATTTTTTAACTTAGCAAATTTGGAGGAAAAAAAATTTTGTTTGCCAGAGGTAATTTTTAACTTAGCAAATTTGGAGGAAAGGAAGTAGAGCGCGATTTTACGAATATTCGCACTTTTTAGAATTCAAGACTGCGTTCTAAACTTCTTTTAGTATTAAAATGCAAATTTATGAAATTCGCGTTTTAGGATCCTTTGACTCCAGAATCGTGAATCTCAAATCTGTCAAAGACGGAAATTTATATAAGTTCATGCAATTTTTAGCAAATCTCCAGTTATAAACGGATTTGATTAGTCTTTACCAAATGCCGTTTGTGTTGGGCTAGTCATTCTATTCCCCTCAGCATGATGAGTCGTTGAGAATTTTATTTAGTCCTTAAATACCAAACTTTCCTCTTTTCTAAACCTTAATGGATTAGAGTTACTAATGTTTTTGACCCCCAGCATAAGGTTGTCGAGGATGTTATTTGAACTTTAAATGCCTAACTTTCCTCTATCTTTAGTCATAGAGATATATGATTCACTCGATATTTCATGTTAAAACTTGTTGACAATGGGTTTTTCCTTGTAGATGATTTTGATTTGATTGGTGGACATATTGGTCCTGTCTTGGAGATAGTAGTGTCAAGAATCTGACATATTCATTAATCTCTTTATGGACTTAAAATATTCTGCATTCAAATAGATCAATAATCAAGTTGTAATGTTGAATTTTCCTACTGTTAGAGGAAAAATTCAAGTATGTGTATTAAATGATTTGATACTTCTATATTCTCCTCTTCACGGTATCGGTCGGAGATGTAATTGAGGGTTATAGAAGAAAATATGTATCTTAAACCACTCAACTTTTAACTTCGTTGCTTCTTACTATTACATAAGCTATTTTACCTTTTTTTTGAAAAAAAAAAAAAGGTCTGGGATCTTTCTCTCTAATTAACAGTTAGGAATAATATTTTTTTAGAATTTTTTCACTAATTGACATTATTATTTTTTCACTATTCTGTTTTGCTAACTGATATGCGCCATTAGAATAGACTGCATCAATGACAAAGGGTCCCTCCCATTTTGGCTGGAACTTTCTTTTTGATTTTTGATTAGTTATGATCAGTCTTCTTACTGAAAGGACAAGAACACTTTTCTTTAAAGTTCTCTACTTTACTTTTTTATTTAAGATCTTGAAAATCCGTGCTTGGTAGAGTTCAATGCTTTGTTCGGTTTCAAGACGTTTATTATCCAGAGCTTCCAATTCTAGAAGTCTCTGTCGATGTCTTTCTTTTTGTGTCATTTTAATTGCTAATGCGACTCGTAATGATGGAATTTGAATTTTCAAGGGTAACACTGCTTCAAGCCCATACACCAAAGAAAATGGTGTAGCATTAGTAGGAGTTCTGACAGTAGTTCGATATGCCCAAAGACATTCTCTAAGCTTTCATCCCAATCTCGTTGATTTGATGAAACGAACTTTTTAAAAAGCTTCACAGTGGTTTTATTGAAAGCTTCTGCTAAACCTGGTTAGTATTAGTAGGAGTTATAGCTTGTCCTTTAATTGATTTTTGTGGGATAAAATGCATGTTATATTGCGAAAGCAAAATAGCCCAATTGGATAGCTTTGAATTTAATGACCCTGGCTTAGTCATTAATATTCTAAAGGAATTAACTCTCGATATAATATGAATTATTTGCCGAACTAAATAGGGTCGCATTTTCTATACTACGAACACCAAAACTAGGCATTCTTTTTTCACTGGGTTATATCGATGTTCAGCCCCATCATCATTCTGCTGAGATAATAAATGGCTTGTTCATGCCCAATTTATATTTTTGCACCAATAAAACTCCTAAGGAATGATCCATATCTCTCACATATAACAGGAAACGTATTCTTGAAACTGGAGCTACGAGAACAGGTGGTTTGGTGAGATACTCTTTGATTTCTTCAAAAGCTTTCTGACATGCATCATCCCAAATGAATGATACCTCATTCTTCATCAAACTAATAAAGGTTGATACTTCCTAGATAAATTTGATATGAATCTGCGAATGTACGCCAACCTACCATGTAGTTCTCTCAATTCTTTGAGATTCTTGGAAGGTGACATATCTTAGATTGCTTTAATTTTGTCTGGATCAAGATGAATTCCTTGGGAAGTGATTACAAAGTTAAGAAATTTTCCACTGAAAACTCCCATAAAAGATTTAGTAGGGTTCATCTTAAGCAGGTGTTCCGCATAAGGTCAAACATTATTCTTTGATCATGAAGATGATCATCCTTATTTTTACTTTTAATTACCAGATTATCTACATAGCATTCTACTATTTTTCGTAAATGTTCTTGGAATAACATGTTCATAGAGCGTTGATACGTGGCGCCAGTGTTCTTTAAACCAAATGACATGACTATATAACAGTATACTCTAAGTGGCGTTCTGAAATATGTATGCTTTTCATTATCAAGGTACATCTTGATTTGATTGTATTATGAGAATCCATTCATAAATGACATCGTTTTATAGCCGCAAGTGTTGTCCATCATGACATTTGTAATAGGTTAAGGAAATTCGCCCTTCGTACATGCTTCATTTAAATTTCTAAAATCAATGTAGACCCTGATTTTTTTCGTTCTTTTTAGTTATGGGGACTATATTCGCGATCCAGTCTGGATGTTGTTCTTCGCGAATGAAACTAGAGTTAATTAACTTTTTGATTTTAGCTTCAATCACCTCCATGATTTTAGGACGGAATTGTCGTTGTTGTTATTGTTTTACTGGCTTTACATCCAGTCGGATATTTAATTTATGAACCGCAACTTTTGGGTCAAGCCCTAGCATATTTTCATAATTCCAAGCAAAAACATCAATGTATTATTGAATGAGAGATATCCTCTAAAGATAAATTTTCACTTATAAATATGGGTTTAGAATTAATTTTGTCACCCATATTTATTTGGTTCACTTTATCCTCTATCAGAGGTTCTCGTTGTTCAAACTAAATTTCCCACTTCATATTGAGGTGTTTCGCCTAAGGATCATCCTTGATTAGTTATATTTCGTCAGCGTCTTCTTTTTCTTTATCTGCGGAGACCATATTAACAGAAACCTCATGAAAAATAGCACCAATACTTACATCTGAATCCTAACATGATGATTATGACGAATGAGTTTGATGCTTTTCTTCATATTTCATATTCGAAAGATCTTCAAAAGTGGTAACATATCCCAACCCCCTGCCAATTTTATCGTAGTAATATGGCATTTTTCCTTTTGGAATAAAAGGTTGGAGGATTACTTTCCTCCCTTTTCCAAACTTTAACCCCCTACCTTTGGCTAGGTTGTACCCCATTTTTCCCATTAAATTATGAAAATTTTTATCATAATAGAAGAACTTGGCATCTCCCTATTATTCCTCAGAATCTAAATACTTTCATTTATTCTTGTTATTTGCTTTTCTAAATATTATAGATTTTTTATCTTTATTTTTAGGAGGAATTGGCTGTGTCATTTACATCAAGGCTTCAAGACTTATTACAATAGGTTCTCCATCCCAATTTACATCATCAAATTTTGAATTTTCAGATCCTGATTCAGTATCAGTTTCGTTGTCGCTATCAGATGCCTCCGGAATTGGTTGTCAGCTGTTTCAAATGTGTCTTGATACAGCAACGCATCTGTAAAGTAGTTTTCAACTCCTTTAAAAGGTTGCTTCTCTGCAACCAAGATCTTCATACTTCCATCTTTATCCACATACTTCATGCATTGATGAAGTATAGATGGAACAATGTGACTGATATGAATCCATAGCCTTCCAAGCAGAAGATTATAAGACGTGTCAGTATCTATTATATAGTATGTGACTTCCGTTTTTAGATCACCGATCTTGCACTTCAACTTTATTTTGTCTAGTGGTCTACTACCATTAGTATTGAATCCAAAAAAGGTAGTATTTTGTTGTTGCTAATCTATTCATAGGGACCCCAAGATATCGTAATACCCATCTCGGCATTATACTTAGAGTAGATCCAGGATCAATTTGAATTTGGTCAATCTCTGATGACCCTATGTATCCTTTGCAATACAAAGGAAGATGATGCTTGTTATTCTTGACTTGCATATTTTCTAGAGAGAAGATTATGCAAGAAATCTTTTTAGAAGGATGATGACATACTGTACAGACTTCTTCTTCCTCTTCGACTATTTCTGATGTTTGTGTCAGAAACACTTCAGAATCTTACAGAGCTTTTCTAGTTTGTTTAGAGAGCTTTAGGAGCTCATACAAAGTAATTCGTTCTGGAATATTGGCCAATTGCTCCAATATGTCAAATTGAAGTGGCTTTTAGGAACTTTTTGCAGGTTCTTTGTTTCTATTTTTAAGAGCTTTGTCAAATTTAAGCCCTTTTTGTTTATTCTTTTCTAGAGGCGGTTGAGATTCTACTACTTGATCATAATTCTTCTAGTAATGTTTCCCTAAACGAGTTGCAGAAGGTTTTGGCTGATCATCATTAACCGTCAAAGATTTTTTGACTTCTTCTTCTAAATCTAAGAGAGGAGGAATTTCTGTATCATCTTTAAGAATTACAGTAATAACATTAGAAGTAAAAGATTTTATTTTTGACTTCTTCTTAGATGAACTTGAAGTCCATTGCTTATCTTTAAGGAAGTCTGGATGTACCAACATTATTTCTCCATTAGAAGTTTCAAAAGGACATAACATTTTCTTTTGTTGTTGATGAGGATCATAATTCACAACCCTCATCGTACCTTTAGAAATGAGTTAAACTCCGTCTTGAACAGTTGATTCTATCCAATTAAGAGCTTTTCCAAATCTAAAAGTCACCATATTTAGAGTTACTTTCTTATGATCTTCCCGCAACTTGATAACTTTGGTATCTAGCAGAGCTTGAATCTTATCCTTGAGAATATAACAATTTTCGGTAGGATGATTAATAATTCTATGATACACACAGTAGTTAAGATCATTAACCTTTCTTGCTTCTTTGGGTCATTTTGATTCTGGCAATTTGAACATATTCTTTGTCATGAGCAAATTTAAGATAGTAATGGTATGCTTATTTTTGAAAGAATATTATTTCTGAGGAATCCACGATTGAGGAGGAGCTTTTGGAGAAGATTTTGTAGGATTTGAAGTATCAGTTGCTATTGTCTCTTTCCCCTTGAGTCAAGAAGAATGATATTGTCTAGAATTATTTTGTCTTTATTTTCCTCCTTCAGCCTCAAGCCTTCATGTAATTTTCTCAGCTTCCTCAGCTTGTAATGAAAGATCTTTCCAGGTAGAAAACTTTACAACTCCCACAATGGTAAGAATTTTAGTGGAGAGATTGTGTCTGCAAGTTTCTACCAATGTTTTCTCTGGTATTTCATGTGGATATCTCAAAGAATCATTTCTGAATCTTTTAATGAAATCTCAAGCAGATTCTCCCTTCTTTTGTTTTGTAGCAAGGAGCGCTGGCACTGAGATTTCCATGTCATCTTCATAAAACCTCGTCAAGAAGGCTTTTTTGAAATCATTCCACTAATTGATTGTTCCCGATTCTAATATTCGGAACTATTCAAATGCTAGACCTGTTAAGCTACTAATAAAGACTTGCGTAATGATTGGATCATTCCCAGTTAAGTGACCCATCTAAGATTTGAAATATTAAAAGTGTTGATTCGGCAATCCTTTACCATCAAATGATTTGAGCTTCAGTGATTTGTAATTTTTCAGGAATGGTAAACTTTCCCATTTTACCGGATATGGCCTTAAAACCCAGCTCTTGCAAATCATTCTAATGCATGAGAGCATTCAGTTGATTTTGAAAACTCTCCATCCAAGCAGTATTTGCATTTTCTTCCTGATTTGGATTTCCTTCTTGGTGATGAAGTGTACAGAACGATTATCTTTTTCTTCACGATGGTCTTCATTATTTTCATTATTATTTCTAGGAAGAATGCAAGATTCATCTTCTGTATTCTTCTCTCTATTTTCCTCGAATCATGAGGAGTTTTAGAAGAAGATTCGCCTTTCACTTTCTTTCATTCTTTTCCTAACTTCAGCAAGACATGCATCATATCTCTGATTTCATTAATAGTATTAATAGTATTTTACTATTATTGGATGGTTTTGTCTTGATCATCCATTCTTTTCATGAACAAATGCGGAATCTTCGACAATCGAGTCTGATGTCTGAGATTCGGCCACAACTGAATTTACTGTTTTTTCTTTATCATCGAAAGAGACTCCAGCCATTCGTCTGTAATCCACAGGCATTGTTACTCCTTTATTGAGGTAGGTATTTCGAAAAACACCTTGCATCTCGTTGAATACACTCCTTAAGCCTAAGAGCATTCAGAGTCAGAAGAATTTGTTATATGGGAACTCTTTATCTTCTTCTTTTCCTTGAAGTTTATCATATTGGATGATACTTTGGGGTATTCAGGTTCAGAAAATTCTTATTTGCTTCATCTCCTCCTTTTAGATGGTTGAAGTGAAGATATTGTAAGTCGATTAAAAACCGACTGTTTAGCAGGAGCCGCAATACAATAACAATGCGGCAACACCGCATTGATCAATCATTCACAATGACATTGAGACACTCGAGATTCTTCTCTCTTTTTGTTGAGAAGTTCCCTAAGGTCTCTTGTATTGGAACTTACTGTCTTATTAATGAAAATGACATCGCCTCCCAATGATATCTTTGGAATAGGATTTTCTATTCACTTAAAAATTCTAGGAGTGAATTTCACTTTAGCTATGGTGGCAGATGGACGGGTTTCTATCGAAATTGAATTCGAACTTTAGAAGCCAGTTCGCAATTTTGATAATCATATTTTTTTGGTACACGAATTTGAGGTCCGCATTTATTTGCGAAACCACGTTTCTGAAAATCACATTTTGTTTCAAAGACACAAGGGTGGGACTCTAATCTTGTTTGTGAAACGCGGATGCAAACTCCACATTTGAAATCATAGATGAACTTGGAATGTGTACGACGTTTCTTGTAAGAAACATGAATAAACCTATCTACATCTCGATCTTTTTTCCTCTCTGGAACCACTACTTCGCTCTTGGGTCTCCATACTTGAACTGGAGGTCTTCGCGTTTGTGGTTCAACGGATTCTCTTTTTCCTGGCTCTGCAGTGAGCATGAGCCTTACTTCTTCTAAGGTTCCTTCTCATTGTACGGGTGAGAGGAATCTTGTTCTCTGGTTCATCTTTTTGATAATCAGAGAATGATCATTTTTCCTTATTAATACGGGGATCCTGATCCATACTATCAAGGAGATCATGTGTAGCAGGCCCTGAGTCTTGTGCTGGTGAAGGAGATGATTCTCCTTTGAGACCAGACTGGTCTAAAGAGTTCATCGACAAGACCGTCGCCTTTGAAGCTTCTTTGGAGGCTGAGCAGTTAGAAACCTTATAGCATTTCTATAAGGAATTAGGGCTTCTGGTGCCAAAAGCGAGAAATTCTTCGTACTTCTCCTTATTGATCTCGATAACGAGTGACTCAATCATGCTGTCAATTGGTATCTTATCGAATCGAGCTACCACCTGTTCATCAAAGATGATAGGGGTCCCTAGTAGAGTCGCCAATCTTCTATTCGCCATAAAAATCATAAATAATTCTTTATTGAATTTTTTTAATAAAAGATTACAATTTTAACTGTTCCTGTTTATAGAAAATGTGAAAAATCTAATTTTCTTTTTGTTTAAAGCTGGGTTCTAGAATAGCTATGGAGGATAATCTTGCTCTCCGTTGACACTCCGTATAAAATTTTAGTTCGTAAGAGATTCGGGATTTTGATAGCACCAGCACTTAAATAGAAAGTGACTCTTTCTATAATATTGATCTCCAGACTCCTGTTATTTATAGAGATTTGGAGACTCTTGACTTGATGTAACTATCTAACTGTTGGTCTCCACGATCTGAGAATTAACTTCTCGCCTTTTGATCTAGTGAATTTGCATTAAATTTTCAGGATTTGTAACTGACGTCTTTAATACTCTAGATCATAACTGAAATGCGGATTGCGTATCTCAAGGTTTAGATTCGCGTTTCCTTTAAATCACAACCAGAATGCAGATTTCAGATCTAAGATTTGCGGCTCCTTTAGATTATATCCAGAACGCGGATCTTAGACTTTAGATTTGCGGCTCTTTTAGATCACAACCAGAATGCAAATCTCAAACTTTAGATTCGCAATTCTTTTTTAATCACAACTAGAACGCGAATCTCAAACTTTAGATTCGCGACTCTTTTAATCACAACTGGAACGCGAATCTCAAACTTTAGATTTGCAGCGGTGTGATGGTAAGTTTGCTGCTTTGACTCCTTTGAAAAATAAAACACAACCCTATGAAGGCTATGTTTTAATTCTTCTTTAACTTACATCCACAAATCTGAATAATGATCCTCATAAATGAAAATTTCGCAAACAGAACTAAACTAATGTGATACCTCAAAGTCAAATAAAACTAATATAGTACATGATAGACCAGAATCATACCTGATACCATGTCATTTGACTTCGTTGCTCTATTGCTAAATTTTATGCTTGTCCACATCCCTAGTCTATTGCATTATTCTTCTTAGCCTGCTAATATGTTTGCTCTAAGGCGGAAATAGTTGTCTATTTTGGTTACTATTCTGATTTTTCTGAGGTTGTTGTTGTTAAGGTACTGGAGGGCGAGGGTTGGTCCTGTGTTCCTTCTCTATAGACAATCACTAATATTGTGCTCACTTGATCCATATTCTATGTATAAGTTGTTAGTATATTATCACTCCTTAATGGTATATCACAACTTCTGACAATGTCTGTAAATGACCATATGCTATGAAGAAGTGACTGGATGCTTTTAAGAATTTCTAGATGAAGTTCCTCCCAATACTTGACTGGCTATTCTCCTTGGTGCAGATGACTAAATTCTTCTTTCTTTTTTCACCACTTATTCTATATCGCGAACCACATTAATAACCTCAGCAAGGACTCTAATATAGAAGTAACCAAAAACTTTTGACTATCTAACCTCAACCCTTGTTAAAAGCGATGTGCAGGGTCCGCCTCGTTTGCTATTATGTAAGGTGCAAATTGACTTAGATGAACAAGTTTTAAAGCATACTCATCGATTGTCCATCCAGTCTACCTCAAGTTAATGAATTGTTGTTCTCTCTCCAATCTACCTCAAGTTAATCGATTGTCCATTTCAGCTAACACAACTCTTTCCATATTCATCGTGGCATCAAGAGTTGAGTTTGTGATTATGGTTCTATCTGCATCAATGGAAATGAAAAGCAAGAACCAGTAATAATAATGTAAGGCTCTATTTTCTATCCATACTTCAACTATTTCTTGCTTGCGCAAATATTATTGCAAGTATTTTATTTTGAAAACACGCTCTATAACTAAATGAACTTGCCAAAGAAGGATATACCTAGTTCTATACATTAAATTTTGAAATACATGGTTTACTAAATTCATCTGAGAACTTTTCTGAAGACAAAAAAACATGCCAAAATAGATTTCGAGCAAATAATTGAGGTACAATACAATGTGTTGATTGTAGATAATAGAAAGTGTTGCGGCAAGTTTATTAATGCTTTGTGTCAACCGAGACTAGCTGGTACAAGTGATAAATATTACACTATTAGAACTTGAAAAGACAAAAGCCTACATCAAATAAGATAATAATCAAGTATCATTTTGTTGACTGTATAAGCAAAAGTGATAGTTATCAATCATATTATTTTCTAACATTTGCCCTAACGAACTTTTAAAGAGATGGTCCAAGTAAGTGTTCTAAAAATCTCACTTTAATAAGTGTAGCAATTGGGATTCACAAACTTTACCTATTGCAAAATGTTGAAACTTTCAAAATTTTAGGGACTGTTTAGTTAGCTATAAGTAATATTACAAGTTGTAACTTATATTACTATAATTAAAGATGTAGCAATGCAAGTTGCTGCAACTTATGCTATTATATTTGGCTTGTGAGATGCAAATGATAACTAGAGTAGCAAAAACTTTTAAATATTTTTTATTTTCAAGAGCTATAAGAAATATCTCATTTATCAATAATATAATCACTATTTGCAAAGGCAAGAGGAAAGGTGTTTTGCACATTTTTTTTACAGCTGCAATTGCTGCAAATGTGTAAATGGTTGTAATTATGGTTTCAAATTTTTACAATCGTAATTGCAACTAAATAACGAAAATGCACACTTGCAGCAAAATTAGTTTCAATTGTAGTTATGTTAGACACTTGCGCAAGTAGTCAAAAATACCCCTTAGTTTCACTTTTAGGCATAGCTTTAATGCAACACCTTTTCTTATAAAATACCTCTCTCCAAGTGAAATAATTCCTCCCCTTACTAAAACTTACCATTGTTCCTCTTACAAACAGCACAGACATCTATTTTGAGATATATTGTTCATTCTATAAGCAAAAAGGAGGCATATGTGATTGGTGAATAAATTAAATAGTTATATTGGTAGATGTAATAATCCACTCTCCGTCCTCTCCCAAGATACAAGTCCTCATCACTTTTGACCTCCATCTTTCAGCTATCTCACTCCCCAAATTCATATTTTTGCTCTCCTTTTTCAGCACACATTTACATACGCTATTCCTAAATTCATGTTTCTGCTCTCCTTTTTCAGCACACACTTACATACACCATTCCTAATGAATCTAGACTTTTGAAATCTGAAATTTTCCTATGGTTTACATAATAAAAGCTGATTTGATCTTACTATTAGTTAAGTGCTGGAAAGAAAAAGGGAATGTATTTAAACTAGGTATATTTGACCATGGGTCTTACTATAAATTCCATAAATAAAATTTGATTTGATTTGATTTATTTGTTAGGTAAGAGTAGATAATGGTTAATGAGTTTTAACTCAAGTGGCATCACTTTAAGTTATGTTGTCAAAAAAATATGTGCATGTGAGTTTGACTAGAAAAAAAAGGGTAAGAATAGATAATGAATGGAGTACTAATATATAGTTTATTTAATTATGAGTATTTATTTGGCAAGAGAGGACCTTTTCATTCTTTTTCTTATGAAAATAACTCTCGTCTTATAATCTTACTCAAGAAAGCTCCAACATTACCAAGCAATAGAAGACATTATATGACAATTAGATTTTCCAAAAAGTTGTTAATTACTAGCACAATAAGCTCCAATAAAAGTTTTATCTATATGTAAGCATGATATTAAAATCACAATATTTTTTATTATCGTTTGTAATTTTTAAAATATGAAATATCTTTTTAAATTTGTAATTTGGATTGTTTAGATATGTTGTTATAATTAAGATATATTTTGAGATAAGAAAATGAATCTGATGAAAAAACAAAAAATGTTCTATAGAAAAAAAAAGGGTAGAGGAGAAAAGATCACGGTAATAAAATTTAAATTCAATATAAAATTATAGTTTTCAAATATTTTAAGATCATGATATTTTTAGTCCTTAATTTACCTACCAAATAATTTCTTAAGTAAAATTAAGATTTCAAATGTCACAAAGATAGCATAATATCTCTTAATACCTGTAATATCAAAATTAAATATTATGTTGCTATAATTAGAGATTTTTATCCGAATATAGTCAAATGTACCCAATTTGAACGTATTTCTTATTTCTTCCACATAATTACCTAACAATCAAACTAAATCAGTTTTTATTATATAAAAATTATAAGGAGGATTTTGACTTACCAAGTCCATATTTATGGCCAGTACACATCCGAATTTGTCATGTCTGGAATAGAAATAGTTATCACATTTAGCTTAGTTTCAGATATAATAAGTCCGGAACTGTTTTAGTAGGAGATTCAGACTCCCAAATTCAGATCATTAAGATTAAAAATTATTTTGAAAATTTATTTTGCTACAAGTCAAATGCTCCAATTTTTTTTTTTTTTTTTTTACTTTATCTACTTTTTATGAACATAAAAATAATTGCAACGCAAATTCTCAATAATTTCATTTGTACTACTCAAACCTGGTCATAGTAACTCTGACCCTCCCAGAGCAAAAGTCGGATGCAGTCCGCTGAAGTGTTCCGTTAACTGATGAACACTCATAACTCGAAATTCAGACTGAAACGACCCAACATGCACATTCTACGAGGCGCCGTTCTCTCGTTCTTTCAACTCCTCCCTCTCTCTCTCTCTAACTCCTCACCTCCCCTCGTCTCTCTCCAAAATTTCCCCAAATTTCTCAAATTCCTGTCGAATGCTGCAATGCCGGCCTCCTCCGCCTCCTCAAGCTTCCCCCCGGGAACCAAAGTCTGGTTCCAAGGCGCGTGGTTCGAGGCCACCGTCATCAGGTACGCCAGGAAGAAGCGCCGGTACACCGTCACCCTCGACTCCCTCGTTACCGAGGACAACCCTCCGAAGCCCCTCGAAGAAACCGTGTTCTACACGTTCGTACGGCCCCGGCCGCCCGGCGGCAGGAGATCATTATTCAAGCTGCATCAGCTCGTCGAGGCGTACCACAACGATGGGTGGTGGAAGGGGGTGGTGATTGAGGTGCCAAGAGGAGCGGATGGTCCTTACACGGTTCGATCTCCGCTCTCAAAGGAGGAGTTTGAGTTTGAGGGGGAGGGGATGAGGGAGCAGCTTGAGTGGGTGAAGGGGAAATGAGTTCCAGTCCAAGATGATGATCAGGTTTATTGGTTTAACTTTTGATCTTTTATTTTTGGAAAATTTTTTGGAATTTTTAGCGATTTGCACAAATTTTTACCTATCAATATGCTTAGATTTTATGGGAATGTTACCAATCATGCATCATTATATTGTATAAATACATGCATGTTGCTATGTAGCAGGGATATCCCTTTTCTTCCTACTTTAGTCTATGCAGAAAACGGCATGGCTTATGGTATGACTGCAAGTAACTTTCAAGGTCCCTTTTCATATAAATTATGTTCCATTTTGACGCATGTGGGTCACGGGGTACCAGACCTGAGTTAGATCCATTTCCAGCCCATTGAGAGTGAGGGTTGGGACTGCACCAGTAACTGCTCTTTTGGGGTTGGTTTGGTTACTATGGTTGATTAGTAGTGATTTCTAATATCTAAATTCCTGTTTTCAAACTAGTCCTTGTCAAGTTTTGCTAGTTCCTTAGGCTCTAAATCTTTTAGACCCATATCCTAATTATTAGGAGTTTCAACTCTATATTGCGATACCCTGCCAAAGTTATCAAATTTGAATATGTATAGTGTACAGTTAACCCTATGTTTTGTATCGCATATCATATTGCATATTGTATCGTAAGATATATTGATTAATGCATAATATGCATGTAATAATCACATAGTAATACAACAACAACTAACAACAACAACTAAGTCTTTTATCCCAAGTATTTGGTGTAGGCTACATGAACCAAAAAAAGAATCACGCCGGATCGATCACTTTGATATTTCTTCTCCATTCATTTCTATCAAGTAATATCTTATTATTTAAACCTCTAGACTCCATATCTTTGCGTATCACCTCCATCCATATTTTTTTCGGTCTTCTCTTTATTTTTTTAACTTGTCTTTTATTGATAAACTCCCCTCTTCGAACTGGTGCACTTATAGGCCTACGTTGCACATGACCAAACCATCGTAAGCGATTTTCTCGCATCTTCTCGTCGATGGGGCTACACCTACATTAGCACGAATATCTTCATTTCTCACTTTATCTCTCCTGGTGTTGCCGTACATCCAACGGAGCATGCGCATCTCTGCTACATTTATCTTTTATGACTGACGTTTCTTTATAGCCCAACATTCCGTACCATATAATAAATCTGGCCTAATAGCAGTCCTATAAAATTTTCCTTTCAATCTTAACGGAATGTTACGGTCGCATAAAGCTCTTATTGCTCTCCTCCATTTCAACCAGCCAGTTTGTATCCTATGGTTAACATCATTATCGATCTCTCCATCATTCTGATTAATAGAACCCAAATATCTAAATTGACTGCTCATTTGTATCTCTTACCTATTCAGTTTTACAGCATTATAGTCTATAGTTCATCGTTTACTAAATTTACACTCCATATACTCTGTTTTAAACCTGCTCAATTTAAAACCTCTAGATTTTAATGTATACCTCCATAATTCTAACTTGGCATTTACCCCTGCTCTTATCTCATCAACTAAGACAATATCATCAGCAAATAGCATACACCAAGGTATCTCATCCTGAATGGCTTTAGTAAGCTCATCCATCACTATAGTAAATAAGAATGGGCTCAATGCCGATCCTTGATGCAATCCAATTGTGATAGAAAAGTCACTTGTTAAACCACCACATGTTCTGATATTGACTACTACTCTATCATACATGTTCTTAATTATATTGATATATTTGATGGAAACTCTTTCCTTCACAGTATCCACCAAAATATCTCTCGTGGAACCTTATCATAGGTTTTCTCTAAGTCAATAAATACCATATGCAAATCTCTATTTCTCTCTCGGAATCGCTCTATAAGTTGATGAAGTAAATGAATAGTTTCTGTCGTCGATCATCTCGGCATAAATCCAAACTGGTTCTCCGATATTTTAACAGTTTGTCACAATTTATATTTAATTATCCTTTCCCAAAGCTTCATAGTATGATACATGAGTTTTATTCCCCGATAGTTAGAACAACTCTGAATGTCGCCCTTATTCTTATACAGAGGTACTAGGGTACTCTTCCTCCATTCATTTGGTATTTTCTTAGTTTGCCAAATCTTGTTAAAAAGATCTGTTAGCCACCTCACACCAATCTCTCCTAAATATCTCTATATTTCTATAGAAATCTCATCTGTACCAACAATTTTTTTTATTTTATCCTCTTCAAAGCCTCTTTTATTTCGGACTCTTTAATTCTGCATATAAAACTACGATTCATATTCTCACATTGAATAGTAAGATCTCCCAAATCTTGAGTAAAACTACCATTATATAATTTATCAAAATAATTTTTTCATGTTTATTTAATCTCTTCTTCTCGAATTAGAACCGTCTGATCCTCATCTTTAATACATTTTACAGTACATAAGTCTTTAGACTTTCTGACACAGGACGGAAGCGAAATTATAATTAGGATTTTGAAAATTAGAATTTTTTTGGATGAAATAAAGAAAATAGATAAATTGGGGAAGAACTTACGGGGTTTGGGAATCCATCCAGGCGAGTCCACGCCCACTCTCTATGAATCCATGAGGAAAGATTTGTTAAGCAAAATCTACGCCAGAAATTTCTCAAGAAATTTTCAAAAATTATTCATCTCTTTCAATTCTCCATATAAAATCCATATATATAGGAAAACCCTAATAAACAAAATCCTAATAGAATCCAAACTCCTAATCCAATCAAATATCCTAATAAAATCCAAATCCTAATAAGATCCAAATCTAATCAAATCTAATCTATTCCCAAATAAAATCTTGATCTCCATCAATTCTCCCCGGCTTCAAAACATGAATCTCCGGTGAATAAAGATGATAATTATCGAGCAAATCCGGAATGAGTTGCTGACTTCTTCGGTGCGCAAGCAAGTGCAATCTGAGTGTGGATGTCGACACCAGCGCACCAAATGACACTGATATCCACCATCAGCAGTCGAAACAATCTTATCATTCAGAATGTCTTTAATCTGATCTATATGATGCTCCTGTGGAGCAGGAGGAGGTTGTGTACGGATGGAAAAATGCCGATGTCCTGGCGAAGCTGATGATGGTAAATCCGGAATAACTGCTGGATAATCAAATGGAGTATGGTATGGAGTTGGGTTTTCGACGTTGAAAACTGAATTGATCCCGAGATTGTGGGGAATCACAAACTTATAAGTATTAGAACCAATCCTCTTTAGAACTTGGTAAGGACCCATACGTCGAATATGAAGCTTCTTCAAGGTTTCTAGAGGAAACCTCTCCGGACGCACTCTATCCATCATCTCATCAACTGCAAATTTCTGCAATTTTTTGTGCGAGACTACTGCAGACTTGTAGTTATTATTATTAATTGCTATTTGCCGACGAATATGATTATGCAAATCATGCAAATGTTATGCAAAAGACTCGGCTGAGGGACTAGGCCTATCACCTATGGGGAGGGGAAGAAAGTCTATAGGTTTTTTAGGTTTATAACCTGCAACTAGCTCAAATGGACTCATCCCAGTAGACCTACTGACTGAACTATTATATGTAAACTCCGTTATAGGCAAAATAAGATTCCACGTGGTTAAATGGTTGCCCACTAAATATCGAAATAAGTCACTTAAGCTACGATTGACAACTTCTGTCTGACCATCTGTCTGTAGGTGATAAGCAGTGGAGAAATTAAGTGTGGTACCCATTTTCTTCCAGAGAGTTCGCCAAAAATGACTTGTGAACCGAACATCTCTGTCAGAAACAATTGACTTAGGAAGGCCATGCAAACGGACTATCTCTTTACAGAACAAGTGTGCAACATGTGATGCATCCGAAGTCTTGTGTTAAGGGATAAAATGTGCCATTTTGAAAATCTATCCACCACGACTAATATTACATCATGTTTCCTAAGTGTGCAAGGGAGTCCTAAAATGAAATCCATGCTAAGATGCTCCCAAAGTGCAAAGGGTATGATTAATGGTATGTAGAATCCTGTATTCTGCTTCCTATTTTTAGCTACCTAACAAACTCGACAATGCGATACAACTCGCGCAACATCACATTTAATATTTGGCCAATAAAATCGGTTCTCTATAGTTTTATCTCGACAAAAATGACCAGCGATCCCTCCCGCATGCATTTCCCAAATCAAATGATCGCGCAAAGAAGTATTGGGAATACATAGACGGTACCTCGAAATAAAAAACCATCAATAATGGTGAAGGCATCTACTATAGTAAGAGGATCCTGTATCAGAGATGAATAGATGTCACCAAAATCCCGACAAGTAGGATAGTCTTGAATGATTTGCTCAAATCCGATAACTTTTGCACTCATTGTCTATAAAATGCAAAGTTTCCTACTTAAGACAACGATCTTATTTTCAGTTCCGGCACAGTGTTTGAATACAAAATTGTACTCTTGAATAAACTCAAGCCACTTGATGTGTTGATGCCCTACTTTCTTTTGGGAATTGATATAGCGTAGAGCTTGATGGTCTGAATATATAATGAACTCTTTTGGTAACAAATAGTGATGCCAATGATGCAAACATTGCACTACTGTATAAAACTCTCGATCATAAACATTTGTTTCGTCTCATTCAACTTTTCGCTAAAAAAGGCGACAGAATGATTTTCTTGGCTCAAAATACCACCTATATCTACGCCTGATGCATTACATGCTACCTCAAAAACCTTCGAGAAATCTGGACCGGAGCAGTGGTCAATTTCTCCTTAATTTTCTCGAAAGCATGAGTAGCAGATTTAGTCCATTGAAACTCCCCTTTTTTAAGACAATTAGTGATCGAAGCCATGATGGTACTAAATCTCCTAACAAACCTCCTATAAAATGTGGCCAGACCATGGAAGCTCTTGGCCTCATGGATCGTACAAGGAGTAGGCCATTCTCTTATGGCCTTAACTTTGTCAGGGTCTGCTGCTACTCCGTCTTTTGAGACAATGAACCCAAGAAAGTGAACAGAGGAAACTAAAAATGCACATTTCTTCAAATTGACAAATAGTTTTCCTTACGAAGAGTTTCTAAAATCTGTGTCAAACGAGAAAGATACTCTTTTTGGGTTCGACTAAAGACGAGAATGTCATCAAAATAGATAACAAACTTGCCTAAGAAAGAACACAATATCTGGGTCATAACTCATAAATGTGCTGGGTGCGTTAGATAAACCGAAAGGTATGACCAACCATTCATACAATCTGTCCTTAATTTTAAAGGTAGTTTTCTATTCATCACCTTCACGGATACGAATCTGATAATATCCGCTTCGAAGATCTATCTTCAAAAAGATTTGAGAGCCAACCATCATATTTAATAAGTCATCAAATTTAGGAATGAGAAACCTATACTCGATGGTAGTTCTGTTGATGGCGCGACTGTCAACGTACATCTTCCAGCTACCGTCTTTTTTAGGTGTGAGTAGAGCGGTAACGGCACAAGGACTGAAACTCTCTCTAATAAAACCTTTCTACAATAACTCATCAACCTGTCTTCTCAACTCAGCGTGCTCATCAGGATTCATCGGCAAATTGGACCCTAACACGAAATCAATGGCATGCTGAATGTCCCAAAGGGGAGGAAGTTCATCAGGTAACTTATCGGGCATGATAACCTGAAAATCAGTGAGAATCTGATGAATCTCACGGTGGTAAATGACAGGTGACTAGAAGACTCTCCTAAAGTAATTACCGCATACACTAGTCCCTCTTCTAGGCTCTCCTTGAGGAACTGTGATCGACTTACCAAGTGAAAAGACTTTTTATGTATCTGGCCTGTGACCTTTTCGCTCTTTGGGCTCTCATATCTAGACTTAGGTAGTGCGAGTTTCAAAATAATTTTCTTCCCATTAAATTTGAATGTATGTGTTTGACTTGCCAAAACTCTTCACATCTAAGTCATACAATTATGGCCTACCAAGCAAGATATGTGTGACAGTCATATCTAACACATCGCACCAAAACTGATTTTGATAGCTTGACATCTGGATAGGTACTAGATAACACTGGGTAATAGATTGAGTAATTTTATCTATCCATATTACGTTGTATGGTTGTGGATGGGGTTCAGTTTTGAGGCCCATTTTTTCAACAGCTGTTATTGAGATTATATTCACACAACTATCCCGTTAATCATCACTCGATAACTCTTTCCTCCGTGTGTGATGTACATGGTGAAAATACTAGATCTACGTCAATCTTCATCTTTCGCTTTAGTGTAAAGACACCTAATGACGCCCAAGCGCACATTTGAAATGACTATTTTCTCGTCTAACTCACTAGCGTTTCCTACTAGTTCATATACTTCTTCCTCAAGATCATCATCATTATATTCTCCTTCTATGAGTAAAGCTCTAGTGGGATACTGTGAATCTTTGTGGCCATACTCGTGACACCTAAAACACTACGCCTTTCGTGCCCTGTTTAGATGACTCACCCATTATTGCTTTACCCTTAAAGTCTTTGTTGAATTGGGTGTTAGGTCTCTTGTTATCTTCAGAAAGGTATCTGGACTGCCCTCCGACGCTAGAAATAAACTTGCGGTCAGTAGAAAATTTGAGAGAGTATTCTATATCTTCTGCTAATTGACAAGTTTGAGTAAGGGAACTTATATTCCGAAAATAGATATGCATGGCTCGTTGTATGTCAGCGCGTAGCCCAGAACGAAATCTAGATATCGCCTGGTATCGGTCCTCTTGCAAATCACACCGAAGTGTCAATTCATCAAATTGAGTCATGTACTTTTGGACCGTCATGCTCCCCTGGCAAAGATTGTGTAACCTATCTAAAATATGACTCCTAAATGTGACTGGAAAATACCTCTCTTTAAATCTAGCTTTCAGTCATTCCAAGTCTCTATCGCATCCAAATACCTATCACACTCTCTTTCTACCGATGTCCAATATATCCTAGCGGGTCCTATCAGTCGCATCCGAGCAAATCGTATTTTACACTCTTTAGGCATGTCATACCAATCGAAATAGTAACCAATCGAAATAGTAATCCATGTCTGCGAGCCAGTCACTAAAAACTTTAGGGTTGTGATTGCCGTCGAATGTAGGAGGTTCTACTTTTATCCTATGTGTGATGTCATCTACAACACGTCTAGTTCTAGGGACACTCATCTCTATTCCTTTCATTTCGATCTCTTGGTCCTCTATATTGATTGTGATTCATTTCGTTATATTCATTACTATAAATTTGATTATTTTGTTCTTCTAGGTTGTCCATTTGTTGTTGTAGTGCATCCCAATCGTTTATTAACAATTTTAAAATTTTCCATTTGTTCAGTGATAGTTTTTAATTGTTTCATCATGATTTCTAACTTTTCATCATGCAATGCAATTTTCTAGACTCAGTCAAATTCTATATGCGTGCACTATATGATCAAATAAAATTTTCTAAGATTTAGTCTCTAAAATGCAAGGAAATGGATCCTAAAATGTATATATGTACGCAAGCAATGAGTTGGCAAATAATTATTAGTAATTCTAATTAACAATCTTATGCAGAATTTTACAAAAATAATTGTAAAATTTTGCTGAAGAAAATTGGTTAGTTTAGAGATTACCTAAATACCGAAGAAGTTCGTGTACTTGTAGTGGTCCCTTGGAATTTTTTGAAGTTGGCTCGCCTACTGAAAAGTCCTGAAATCCTACCACAATTGTTGGAAACAAATCCAGGAAAACAACGTTTCGAATCTGACTCGAATTGGACTTCGAACGGGCTCCGAATCACTTTTCTCTTCTCTACTGCACTGGTCATCTGTTCTGCTGCTATTGCTTACTGCACAACTGTTGTGCTTCCTGTTGTTGCCGCGCTACTGCTGCTGTGCTGCTGCCGCACTGCCACTGCCGCGCTGCCTGTTGCCGCGTTGCCGCTGCTGTGCTGCCGCCGCGCTGCCACTGTTGCGCTGCTGCCGCTATTGCACGCTGCCGCTGCTGCGCGCTGTCGCGCTGCTGTGCGCTGCTGCTGATGTCGCACTGCTGTGTGCTGCCATTGCTGCGTGCTGTTGCTGCTGCGCGTTGCCGCTACTGCACGCTGTCGCACTGTTGCGTGCTGCCGCTGATGTCGAGCTGCGGCGCGCTGTCGTTGCTGCTGCGTGCTGTTGCTGCTGCGCGCTACTGCTGATGTCGCGCTGCTGCGCGCTGTTGTTGCTGCGCGTTGCTGCTGCTCCTGCTTGTTGTTGATGCTATTATTGCAATGGATTCACCGGAGAGGGAAGAGAAGGTTGGAGCCGGAGAAGGTGATGAGGGAGAAGATGTAGAAGAGGAGATGAGTCCGAAGAGAAAGGGGCTGAACTTGGAGAGTTTGGGTTGGATCTGGTCTGGTAGAGAGGTTGTTTAGGTGGGGAGTTTGGATTGAGTTGGGGGGAAAACGGGTTGGGGAAGAAGATAGGACAAAGAAAGTTTTTTTTTTTTAGATTTGATCTGAACTATTTTTTTTAGATCTGTACTTTTTTTTGGATCTTTTTTTTTCCGATCTTTTTTTTTCAAAAAAACTGAAATAAAAGAGGATGGAAATGTGGAAGAAGAAGATGGTGATGGAGAAGAAAATCTAGGTTCTGATACCAAATTTGACGCAGGACAAAAGCGAAATTAGGGTTAGGGTTTTGAAAATTAGGGGTTTTTTGGATGAATTGGGAAAAATAGATAAATTGGAGAAGAACTTATGGGGTTTGGGAATCCATCTAGGCGAGTCCATGCCCATTCCATGAATCCACGAGGAAAGATTTGTTCAAGCGAAATTCACGCCAGAAATTTTCAAAAATTATTCATCTCTTTCAATTCTCCATAGAAAATCTATATATATAGGAAAATCCTAACAAACAAAATCCTAATAGAATCCAAACTCCTAATCCAATCAAATATCCTAATAAAATCCAAATCATAATAAGATCCAAATCTAATCAGATCTAATTTATTTCCAAATCAAATCCTGATCTCCATCACTTTCTCTTATTCGAGCAATTCTATATATTTCATTTTCTGTCTCTTTATTATCCAACTTCTCGTACACTTGTTTATATAATTTAGTTTTTGCATCTGGAACAGCTTTCTTAGCCTCTTTCTTTGCTAGTTTATACTTCTCAAAACTTATTCCATTATTATTATTCTTCTTCAAATCTCTATAAATGTCTCGCTTGATCTTAATAGCATTTTTTACCTTTTTATTCCACCATGATGTATCCTTACATGGTGGAACACTGCCTCTCGACTCACCGAATATATCTTTAGCTATCCTTTTAATGCAGCTAGCTATTTTGTTTCATGTTATATTAGGATCATCATGGTCCCTCCAATCTGTTTCTTGTACTACTCTATCTACAAAAACTTTTTGATTACCTTCTAATCATAACCACTTAATCTTAGAATCTAATTTACACTTAACCTTTCTCAGTTTTTGTTTAATATGAATATCTAAAACTAAGAGTTTATGTAGAGTAACTACACTCTCAGCTGGCACTACCTTATAATCGATACAACTAGCTCTATCTACCCTCCTAATTAAAAGGAAATCTATTTGACTTGCATTCGATCTACTTTTAAAAGTAACTAAGTAAGAAACTCTCATTTTAAACCAAGTATTCGCTAAAATTAAATCATAAGACAAAGCAAAATTTAAAATTGAGTGACCTACTTCATTTTTTTTTCCAAAACTAAATCCTCCATGTGCACTATCAAACCCATTACAACTAGTTCCTACATGTCCATTGAGATCACTACCAATAAATAGTTTTTCTCTAGCGGGTATTCCTTATACTATCTCATCTAGGTCCTCCCAAAATTGATGTTTACTGGATTCATCAAGTACTACTTGTGGTGCATAGGCGCTAATGTTAAAAATCTTTCCATCTAAAATAAATTTAACTAATAAAATTCTATCACCCTTCCTCCATTACATCTCGAAGTAATTGCTTATCTATAATTACACATACCCCATTACGATTTCTATCTCTACCCATATACCAAAGGTTATAACCCCAAGGCTCTATGACTTTAGCTTTCTCACCTACCTACTTAGTCTCCTGCACGCACAAAATATTAACCTTCTTTCTAATCATAGCATTAACTAACTCTGCTAATTTATCTGTAAGAGAACTTATATTTCATGATGCCAACCGAAATTTATGTTTATGAGCTAACTTCTTTACTCTCACCCGCTCATTAAAATGTGAGAACCCTCTTATATTTGACACCACATCCGGGTGCCGATGTAGCACGTCGCTTCTGGACAACGACCTAGCAACCCTCACACATTTTTTACTATATCCGGGCTCTGATATAGTGCGTCGCTCAGGAGGGAACGCCCCAACGAAATTCATATTTTGGCTTATGTCATAATATGTGACAATATTTTACGTTGGCTGTCACTGACCTACCACAACCTTCCTCCTTTATCCTGGCTTGGGACAGGCAGTGCATAGCACTGGCGGAGTTAATAATCACATAGTAATATATAATATAATAAATATATGAGCAAATTTAATGTACAAGTTAACAAATAACCAAAGACAAATATTAAAACTGGTAATATGGTAAATATAAATCAATAGCTAGATATAAATACATAATTAATCAAAATTATACAACATTACTAAATATATTACTAAACTAACTTGAGTTGAAAATGACATTCATTTTCCTCCAGACAAGCTTCTCTTTTAGTATACTCTTACTTTCTTTTTTTTTTTTCCTCATTTATTATTTACAATTGCATTCAAATTAAGAGGCCTATCAATAATTGAAAAATAATCTACTAGAGACTAGATATCAGGAATAATAACTATTTGATAAAATTTATTATTATATCTTCTCTCCCTTTCCTCTTTAGTAGATCTATTGTTCATTTTTTAGATTAAAATACGAATTAAAATCTATCCGAGCAACACCTTTCACTATGCAAAGGTCTTATTTCTAATCAATCCATTCATAATCAAATTTTATATCTAATAGTCAAAGTCGATCATATATTTCTTCAATCTGTTACTTTTTTTGTTATCTCAGTTTTGGTTATATGTTATTTTTACAAAAACTACAACATAAGCATAAGTTCATTGTCCGTTCAAAAAAAAACATAAAAGTAATATAGCATCAATTAGTCATCTCTTATAAATATATCACTATCATCATCCTTAAGAACTTCATTTTAATTTCTTCATCTTCTCAAATCTATGCGAATTATTCCTTTTATTGAGATTTTAGCATATAATAAATAAGGCCATTAGATACTTGATTGAAAATTAGTAATTAAATAATTTAATTGACTATAATTAAATAATTAATAATATGCGCCTTTTGATGATTTGTTTAAATTATTTTATCAACTAAAATAAGATTTTTTAAACTTTGATTTTTTCTGTTATTAAATGACTATACCTTTTAGGAATTTGTATCCCATTTTTAACTCCAAAAGTTTATTTGAATGAGTTTAAATCTATTTATAAGTCAAGTTAGCGTATTGTAATTTATCGTATATCGTAAGATATGTTTATCATGGGATACACTTACTATATCGTAAGATACATAATTCAGTAGTACCGCAGATAAAATACGTATCAATTTTTTTGTGAATCATATCATATCGTACGATATGTATCGCATATCGTAGGATATTGAAAATTGTATACCCTAGTTTTCTATTCTTTGGGGGTCAAACTTGGATAGGCTCTTGGACCAGTAATTTAGCTCATTCTCTAGGTTTGGTGTTTATAGTATACTGATGCTCGTTATAACCTCCAAACCTTAAAACATGGACCAAAATCATGGGCCTCTCTGGATCAAAGCTTTGTACTTAAAGGTTTGGTGGTGATGAGTTGTGATGCATAGGATGTCCACTTTTGACCTAACTCGACATTGATTGTACCCGTGAAAATGCTCTTATGAGTAGCTAAATTTCATTCATGGGTTAGGAGTTGTTTTTGGGTGATTGCAAAAACTTTAATAACATTTACACTTGAAAACTCATAAATTATTTAAAATTGATTATAAAGGAGATATTCTCTTTACATTCCAATAGAATTACAAGCTCGCAACCATTTTCCTCCATTGACGATCGGACAAGTTTTGGTAGGCATGGAGATCTCGGAGAAAGGAAGAACTTCGCTTTCTGTCGGCTTTAGCCCTTCTTAATAGCTTAATTTGATAGACTCTTCTTGAGTACAGCTAGATTGTGAAGATCTTAAAGGAAAAAAGAGGAGGGAGCTTTTTTGCTCAATGTAGGCTTTTGCTCCCGTAAAGGCTCTAGTTTTTTTGTTTTGGACGATTGCCCTTCTTGAAGATTGATGTTAAAAATCTAATATTTATAGTCTTAACTAGGTCAATAGTCTCTTTATCAATCCCAACTGCAAGATATATAGCTAGTATAAACCAGCACCCATAGATTACAAAAACCTAGAAAATTGCTCAGACGTCAGGGACACTGGTGTCCTAGATGAGGCATTGATATCTCCGCTAAAATCACAAAACATTGTTACTGAGGCATCTATGCCTTATGTGTAGAGTATGTAAAATTACTCTGAAAAATTCTGGGAACATCGGTGTCCCGATATATTTTGAATCTCTAGGCTCTCATATCGCATGGTGAAAAGTACAAAAATTGATTTAGTAAGCTCGTCGGGCAATGGTGTAGGTGATGTGAAATATTAACTGCAAGCGCATACTGTCGGTGTAGCGCTTTACAGGTCGTTCCCATAGGAATCTAAAGTATTTTGCTATTCTTCATAAGGAATTGTTCATAGAGGCACTCCTAGTTCTCAACTTTGAATTAGATAGGTGTAAAATGAATGGTTTTTCAATAATAGAACAAGTAAGACCTCTTGATCGATGAATAAATGTCTAAAAATTACATGATTTTTTATGCACCACCTGTTTAGAGTATGGACATCATAATTAATAGTTCGGATCTTCCACATAAATCCTGATTTAGGGTAAGTTCTAATGGAGACACCTTTGGTACGCTATTTCTATATATATGTATTTGAAAGGTAAACAAGCACAAGCTCATGCATGTGCACGCATACAAAGACATACACACATACAAGCACAAATTGCCCAAGTTAAATCCCCTTGTCAACATCTGCGGGAAGTAAACCTGAGACCTCTCTTCCATGAGCAAGTGGTGTTACTGTCAGCTCACCCACTTTCACTAACTGAAAAAATATTTTTGGTATACTAACTAGACAAATGAATTTTTGACTTTTGAAATGTTGAAAGAACTACTTTTGGAACACTTAGCATCATGTTTAGTTTCATCTAATGATATGATTTCTTCTGCAATATATTCAAGGCCTAACGATTTTTTAAAGCTAATGTTACCTCTAATAATAGATCTACAACTGCATTATGTTTTCCACTTCAACTAAATCCATCTCTTATTATTGGCTTGTGATGCATTGTATATTTATGCATTTAGAAGTAATAACCACTAGGCTTCCTAATCACCATTTATTCTTGTATGATTTATTAATTTTCCCTGTAGGAAAAAAGTTTGATGTTTGGTGTGGGAAGTCAAGTAGAAGTAAGCCTAGATAAGGAGAACTATGGAACAAGTTGGGTTGTTGGTACTATCTTAAAGGTGATCGGCAAGAGCTACTTCTTGGTGGAGTACAAGAGTCTAACAGAAAGTGATGATAGGAAAAGGAGACTTCTCAAGGAGATTGTTGATCTCGAATATATTAGGCCCTCCCCACTCTCTTCCCCAAAGTTTCATAGTTTTAATGTCTTGGACGAAGTGGAGGCGTTCCAAAAGAATGGATGGCTAGTTGGAGTGGTTGCTAGTATTCTTCCAGGGTCAAGGTACATTGTCAAGTCCAAGCACCAGGATGAAGAGATTGAGCTTGATAAGGATTTACTAAGGCCTCACTTTTATTGGACTATGAAGCGTTGGGCTCATGTATTGAATAATTCTTACCAGTTCTTAGACTCGCATGTGTTTTTTATATTCCATTTTGGATTTATGTCCCGAACCTAGGGATATAGCAATTCTTAGTTCCATGTTGTTTGTTATTTTGAATTTATGTGCTGAACCACAGAATAATTTGATCATTGTTCTTAATTACCATGTAACTGAATGCATATGTATTGGTTCATGTCGCAAATTAGAAAGTAGGATCTTATATAAATCTCTGTCACAACCCTTAATTTGAAAAGTAGAAATCTAATTAAGTCTGTGTCAAATTAGAAACTAGAATCTTGTATATTGTATGGAAGCTTAACCCTCCTGCCACCTTCCTTTCTCTCTCTTGCTTTTTGTTCTCCCTGTTCCTCTTCCTCTCATGAAAGATGGGCATATCAGAGGAAGGAATTTTTATATGTATTGGTTTTAAAAAAGGGAACCAAGAAGTGTGATTTAGTAGCAATGCAACTATGAATTGATAGGCTTTAGATGATGGGAAAATTGTCCATTGAGATGGCAGTCGTGTCACAAAAACACCATTCTGATTTATCTGTTTGAGAATTATTCTAGGTAAGAATTATTCTGCTGAAACTAATTCTTTCAGAACTGAAGAAATAAACACAGAACGAATATTGTCATTGTTGATCCTCAACAACAAGCTTTCCTTAATTACCTCATTGAAAAGTGAGGGGAAAAGTAAGAAAACTATGTCCCCATTAAAGGGCATAGTGACATTTTAAACAATTTTATTAAATGAATGTAGCTTAATTATATTTATTTGAATAAAAAATCAACTTATAGTTTCTGCAGGCATTCTTCATGTAATGTTGTTTTGAACTTTTTATCTCGAAGCTTTGGAGAGTATTATTTTCCATGCTTGCTCATGAATCTCTATGTTCATGTGTGCACACCCTGTGCTAGTACTTTGATGAGGTTCATTGTCTGCAATAGATTCTCCAATGTACTAACCGATACATTTGCTGTTTTCTTTTTTATTTTTTAATTCTGGTTTTATGTTTCAGAAGAAAGGTAAAAAAACACCTGTTTCAAGTGAAAAGAAACAAGCTGATCACAAAATGAAATTTCATGCAGTCGAAAGATCAAAATGTTCTCTTTCTGTACTAGCTTATGATAGTGATGATGAAGTTGCTGGTGACTATGATGCTTATGATAGTGATGATGCCCTTGCATCCTTGGAGTTGAATGGATTTAATGTTAGTGGGGTGCGTTCTCTCCTTGAGAAATTGCTTGTGATAAAATGTAATGCAAGTCAGTTTGTGGCGAAACAAGTACTCATGGAAGGGCAAATAAAGGAGAAAGAGAACGAGATACATCAACTTGATCTATCAATTGCTCAGCAAAATAAAGATAGATTGGAACTGGAAATAAGCATGCAGCGCTGTCAAGAAAAAATATCGCTCACGCTTACAGAGAAGAATACCAGGGAATCTGTGGTTTCTCAGTTGAAATTGGACCTGAAAAATGCTGGTGAAGCATATCTTTCATCCGCAATGCAATTTAAGAGTATTATAAATGATCCATGGTAAATGAAACTAGTTTATATTTGTTGCAGGTGGTACTGTCTATGTTCAGGCAAAATATATAGCTCCTCAACTATTATTACCTCTATGTGTTATGTCTGTGTAAACTCCATGGTGCATGTTATGTGTAATATCGCGAATCCATATAACAAGTTGAAGCATATATTGGAACAGTATCCTTTTGCACTTTGTCTGGCTTCAACCTCGAGGAATGCAGATCGTGAAAGGTAAATGCATTTGCTATTTGTCATGAGATGTTCATTCTGTATGGCAACATTGTGCTTTGATGGGGATGATTTAGGTATGGGGAATTAGGAGAAGTTTATACCGAGCAAGCCTATGCTGCTGGAGATCCATGTATGGTTTTGGTAGTTTGATGCTGGTGCAGTGTTTGTGAAGCTGATTCCGGAGTATCATTTATTTTGGTTGCGGAAGGAACTTTACTTTGAGATTAGCATTTATTTTGCATTTTATCATGCTGCAGAACTCAGAGTTTCATTTTGTTCATCTTCAGGAAGTTCCAATAATATGTCTGCTTGCTTTCACTATAACAAAGCTTGTGTACTGATGAGGTTTGTTTGGGAACCGCTGCTAGTTTCCCATAAAAGCATGGGCCAGGAGCATGCCCAAATGAAGAAAACAGGAAAACAGGAGTCAGATGCCACCTTAGTCGGGAAGTAAACCCAAGATTGTTCTGTTGAGTATACAATACTTTGTGATGTGTTTGATGCTAACACTATAGATTACTTAAAATGAAAGAAAAAGTAGGAATTGATTGCATAGAGATTGATTAATACTAAAAATAAACTTTAAATAAACTAGAGAATTAAGCTGGCGTAGATGGATTAACGCCTCCAAGAATGAATTACTGGTGATCACTTACTTTATATTAGTTATATAGGTCATGTGGTCTTATACAACCGGAAAATAACACATAAATAAAGTTATAATATTTATAATTGGCTAGTTTGCCTATATGAATTTTCGAGATATCGAGATAATCCTAAACATTATCTATGAATAACAGAAATAACCGTTTAAAGTCTAAACATGCACTATGTGCAAAAAGCCTATGGTATATAAAAAACTTAGCTGCTGTACCGTCAAAGTATAAACTATCAAAATCTCAAAAATTATATTTAATACCAAACAAGATAGTTAGGAAAGCAAATATCATATAAAAACAATTAAGCATAGAAAATTAATAACTTATACAAGAGTTTGCCAACTCATCCAAAGCCAATGAAAAATTTAGCCACTCAATACTCTTCATAACCATTGAATAATCATAAGAAGTTCTTTTATTAAATATTTATGAGAGTACAAAAACTTAAAATCTCAAAAACTCTCTAAAACCCTAAAATCTCTCTTCTAATTATCTAATCACTCTACTTTTTTATTTTTAAAGTACAATGGGTATTTATAGACTCCTTATAGGGTTTAATCCATATATACAAGAGTTTTATCATATAGGAAATTCAGTGTCTTTAGAAACTTCATATTTGCATATCTGGCCGATGAGTTGTCGATAGCGGCTTTGACAGCCCCTCTTAGGTTGCCCTACATTGCTTAAAATTTAGTTGGCTATTGACAGTGTTGCCAGGCAATTGTTGATAACCAAGCCTAGCAATTGTTACTGAACTGCTATTATGCATGTATACGCTTCTCGTTCGATTTCATTTCATCTAAAACCCTGTAAAAGGATCATAAAATACTATTAAAATATCAAAGTGGAGGATTAAAGTAAGAATTCGTGTTGGATTGGCACAACATAAATAAGAAATTTAGATAAAAAAAAATAAGGAAAAGGTAGAGGCAAAATATGAATACAACAAGAAAAGAACAAATTTTCAGTAACTAATTACCCAAAATAGAAAATTTTGAGTAACTAATATAAATAGTAAATCATTACTTTTCTATATTAATCATCAAAATTGGATTACGGGTGCATAAATAGATACAAAATATAATACTTTTCTCTCGTAATCATTAAGTTTTTCTAGTCTCTTAGCAAACTAAGCTAATAAAAAAAAATCATAACTAAAGAAAATAAAAATAAAATTCTAACTTACTTTCTTAAGAATCATGATTATACTTAGCACGTACAAAAAAGCCTTTAATCCTCTAGATTACCCACTGGACAAGTGTTGTTTCATGAGAGTTTTTAGCGATGTTACGTACAAACATAAAGAAATATAGGTGTAAGGAAAGAAATAAAATAAAAAATAAGTATAATTGTAAAATAAAGAAATTTAAGAAAACTAAAAACTAAAAGGAAATAAAGGAATTCCTTTTGTATCATTTTCTTTCCTTATCAAGCTCAATTAAAACATTTGTGCACTCCTATACACCCTTGTGATTGTGTATATAAGGCAATTATATTTCAAACTTCAGTCAAATTCATGGGACTCATTTCATCTCTTCTCTTTTTTTTTTCCTTTTTTTGCTTATAAACATTCACCGTTCATGTGAACGTTTATGCTTCCTGAAGCACAAATGTGCAATTACTAAGCTTATATTTATGAGAAAAGTACATAAGTATGAATGCATATTATTCGTGAGGCACAAAAATCCAACTACTTAACACTTATTTTATTTATTTCTTTACTTTTTTTTTGTAGAAAATCTTTGCCTTAATACTAGATTCACTTCAAATTTTTTTTTTTTTAAACGATGATAGGTTTTCCTTATAATTCTCTTATAGTTCATCTCTTCAAGTCAGCGTGCCTGTGCATTGTGATAGGTTTTCCATCACAAAGCTCCTCCAAAAGTTCATCTCTTCAAGTCAGCATGACTGAGACAAAATTAGGAGAGTGCCTGTGCGCTTACCGAATCACAATCTGCACTCCGACTAAAACTACACCATTCTCCTTGTTGTATGACTACGAGGTTGTCTTTCCACTTGAAATCCAAATCCCGCTCTACAAGTCGCACTGGCTACATGAATAATGATTGAAGAAAAGCATAGACAGTGATCTCAAGAATTGGAAGCACTATATGAGAAATGCTTGAAAGCACAATAACAAATCTATTTACATCAAGCACTGATCTCAAAGTCATTAACAAAAAAGTCAAATAAAGGACTTTCAAAGAATCCAATCTAGTTAAAAGACCATTGATCATAACCCATAAGACCAATGGTAATTTGAATCCAAATGGAGAGAGCCATTCGTGGTAGAGACGGTCTACTCGAATAGAGCTTACCGTCTAATCAAGCAGGATAGTGACATAATGATGTTGCTGATCAATGGCAAATTCTTTAAGAAATACTACATATAGTAGTACAACATCACCCAATGGTCACTATACAAAATTGAAACTCTCATCAACCCTAATATACTGGGGGTAAGAGTATGAATATCAATGACCCAGAGCTCAAAGGCAATGGGAAGAGAAAATGTTTGACCTCTAAGCAAAATCCTCGATAACTCATCATGCTGAAGGGAATAGTATGACTAACCCAATGCAAATGGCGATTGGTAAAGACATACCAAATCCGTTCATAGCTGGGAATTCGCTAAAAATCCAATCACAAATCTGTCACAACATCCTGATTTAATTATAAGGATACATCACAACCTAAAGCGGTAAAAGCAAAGGGGAAAGGAAATCAAACTCTTGACAACTCACCATGCTGAGATAAAAAACATGAATAACCCATAACCACAAAGGCAAAGGGGAGAGAAAATCAAATTCTTGACAACTCATCATGCTGAGGTAAAATTATGAACTGCTCAATGCTTATAAAGTAAAGAGAAGAGGAAATTAATATTCTCACCATCCCTATCATACTTAGGGTAAGAGTATGAAGTCAACTACTCAAAGCCTTAGAGGCATATGAAAGAGGAAATGTGTGGCATGTAAGTCCAAACAAAATCCTTGCCAACCTATTATAATAGAAAGCAATGTGCGAACAGCCCAACGCCTTTGAGGCTAGGGGCAAGAGAAGACTAAAATCCTCGACTAGTCCTATCATACTAGGGGTAGAAACATGAACATTAATAACCTGGTGCCCAAAAGGTAAAGTGAAGAGAGAATATTTGGCATTTAAGCCCAAATAAAACCCTCGACAAACTCATTATGCTGAGAGGAATAGCATGGCTAGCCCAATGCAAATGACGATTGGTATAAGCACACCAAATCCATTGATAAATAGGGATTTTCTAAAAATTGCGTGGACCTATCATGTTAATGTTTTATCTCTGACAGCGAAATTTGAATCATCTCACCTATATAATTTCATACAATCAAACTTGTCATATTATGCTCTTATCTATGACAACGAAATTTAAATCATCTCACACACTACAATGAACAAGCTCTTTAGTGATCCTAACTCAATCATCTCGCCATGTGTGACTATGTGCCTTTGCCAACCCGACTCTGTCTGTCAGCCAGATGAGTCATCCCATAGTCCTAACCCGATCATCTCGGCATGTGAAACTATGCTTCTTTACCAATCGGCTCTGTTTGTCATCCAGACGAGTCACCCCATGTCCTAACTTAATCATCTCAGCATGTATGACTATGCACATCTGCCAACCAGCTCTGTCTGTCAGCTAGATGAGTCACCCCATAATCCTAATTCGATCATCTCGGCATGTGTAACTATGCACCTTTACCAACCAGCTCTGTCTGTCATCTAGACGAGTCACCCCATGATCCTAACCTGATCATCTTGACATTTATGACTATACTCCTCTGCTAATTCAGCTCTGTCTATCAGTCAGACGAATCATCCCATGATCCTAACCCAATCATCTCGGCATATATTACTATGTGCCTCTACCAACTAGCTCTGTCTGTCATCTAAATGAGTCACTCCATGATCCTAATTGGATAATCTCAGCATGTGTGACCATGTGCCTCTGTCAACTGGTTTTGTTTGTCATCCAGATGAGTCACTCCATGACTCCTACCCAATCATCTTGGCATGTGTGACTATGCGCCTCTGCCAACTAGCTCTATCTATCATCTAGGAAAGCCATCCCATAATTCTAGCCTGATCATCTTGGCATGTGTGACAATGCGCCTCTGTCTATGGCCAGTCACTACAATCAAAATACTTAGCTTGTTGAGGAAAAAAGAAGGAATAAGGTGCAAAATTCATTATCCATTGCAAAACAGAAAGAGAGTTAAAAGGTCAAAATAAAGAAAAAGATTCGAGGGGTTTAGCTATCACGAGAGCCTTCAATCTCTCCTACATCACATCCAAATTTTGTTAACGATACTGCTCTATCTCGTTGATTCGCTGGGTAGGTTAAGTTCGAGAGTCTTCTAGAGTCTTATTTCCTATAATTACCTCATGTTGAATTGGAGCTTGCTGATGGTTTTAACCTTTGCAGCACAATAGAAGCATGAAGCTAATAGCTTTGAGTAATAAAGCCAGATAACCTCAAGTTGATATTCCATGAAAAAAAAGTCAGATGCCACCAAAAAGATCTATTAAGAAGATTAATCAAAGGATACCCTCAAAATACTACATCAATAAGATCACACAAGACTATTATATTAATGATCACCTCTAATAGTTATTGATGATTCAATTGCTATTATACTACGATCATTGAACAACTCATCGATAAATGAACAGTTCAAGCTCATAATAAAATCACAACAAAAGAGTCCAAAGTATTTCGAAACTCGTTATAAACTGACGATGTGATTTCAAAAAATTTGGAGGGAATCCTGTTGATGGGAAAAAAATTGATGAGGAGGGGGCCTACATCTACCGATATCTCAAAAAATCCTAACAAAATCTCAAAGTGGGTAGAGATCTCAGATCTAATTTAAACTTAATCTAATCAAATTGGAAATCTCAGAGATTCTGTCAAATTCTCTACTAATTGAATCTCTTGATCGAATCAAAACCATATACATTAAACTAAATCAGAACAAGAAACCAAATATTTGATTGTATTAAATCAAATATTTGATTGGATTACAATATAACTGTATCCTCATCTACAAGCAGGTGATCTAACCACCTCATGTTTATATGCAGGCATCATAAGGCATTGTAAAAGACACCTTAGTGGAGACCCAAGATCAATCATTTGACGTACTCTCGAGTGCATACCGGTTATGTGGCCAAATTTATGTGTCTAGGCTCGTTCAAGAAAACAAGCAAACTAGTCGTCGCTATACTGGCATGTTGTTTCCATCTACGATGGATAGTCAACGAGGGTCGAAGAAAACCTCATAGCCACGTGAAGAGCCCATGATTATATAAAAATGAGAGATAAATGCATAAATCTCCCTGCTTGTTTTCTATTTTGGTTGTAATTTTTTTCATTGTAATTTTGAGATCATTGTAATTTAATGGCAATGGCAACGAAGAAAAATCCAAATTTCATTGAAAACACCTTCAACACTATTACTCAACTGACAAAAAATCCTTATTCACAAACTTATAACTTTGGTTGGAGGAACCATCCAACTCTTCAATGGAAGTAGAATCCTCAATAGCAATTTAATCATCAAAATAAGCCACTAACTAATCTAAACCATAACAATATCTCCAACCTTCTAATCAACCTTTAGTATACCAACTGATGAGTATCATATATTGTATTTTTCCTCTCATACTTTATCTATTTTTGTATATAAATAAATACTACTCAGGTATTTTTAGTGTCTTTTGCAGGTAATCCGAATTATATAAAAAGAAGGCATGAAACCAGAGTTGGACTAGGAAATCAAACGCCGAAAAGTTTCTAAAGCGGGCGAGACTACAACATCAAAGTACTGTAGGAAGTAGAAGTCAAATACAGTCAAGCAAGTAAAGAGTACAAGAGAAGATACTTCTGTAGAAGAAACAATAGCCCAATTGATCATAGCTGAGCCGCTAATTGGCGATTTATACCGCCAAATAGCCGCCAAACCGTGGCCTTCTCAGAGGGATTTTCGTCGTGGGCTTAAATGTAAATTTGTAGTTTTTGTGATTCTGATAGAAATAGGGTTTAGTTTCCGAGGCCTATTTAGGGGCCGACCCTTGTATTTTGAGAGGATTCTGGAATTTTTTATTCGATTTTTCTGATCAATAAAGTTAGGGTTTTTGCTGAAGGTCGACGGCCACAACACCGTGTCCAGAGGTAAACCATTGTTCTTGAGATTTTTAATTGCTTTCTAGATAAAGTTTATTTTTAGTTTAGTTTTTACCGCTTTCTAGATTAGGGTTTATCATTTTATGAATAAAAATTTGATCTTCCTTAGTAAAAATCATGAGTAGCTAATTAGATCAGCTCTAGGATGTAGATGAAGCTAAGATCCACCATGCAATTATTTTCTAATATTTTTCTTCTTAAATAAAATTAATAAAGACATGATTTTTCAAATGAAAGATTAAAATACAAGGACCCGAAGATTAGAACTTTGATAGGTTATACTTGAATTAGGATTCTTGATAATCTATGCTTAGTTAGGGTTTGGGGTTACTGGTTTTGTCTTTTTCTTTGAATTATCTAAAAGATTTAGTTTATTTTTATAAGAAGTAGTATCTTTTGATGAGTTATACTTGCACAACACTTAATAGATCATGCTTAGGGCACTTTAAGTAAAAATTAAACTAAAAAAATTGAATTTTTATGATAGAAGAAAATAATAGAAGTAAGAACATGGTTGGAAATTAGTGGATTCTAGATCCTACGCTACTTAGATTAATCCGAGTTCAACATAGAACCTTTGGTTAGTCCGTTGAACTATAGAGAAAGTAAGAATGCAGAAACACCTTAGATCCCTGTGAGACGACCTGTACAGCGTTACAACAATACTGTGCGCTTGCAGTAAATATAACACATCAAGTTTTTGGCGCCGTTGCAGGGGATCGACGGTGTTTTTCTTACTTTTTCTAGCATTTTACGGGTAGTGTGTGAGTGTGCAGGAAATAGACATTGCAGAGACAGGAAGATTTAAAGGATAGGAAGAACCTCTGAAACAAGTGGAGGACACTTTGGTCCCAGGAAAACGGCTGAAGAGGTATTGCAGAGTAGTTTCTATTGGCCAACTCTTTTCAAGGACGCAGTGGAATATTGCAAAGCATGCACACGATGCCAATTCGTAGGCAAAATTTCACGGCGCAATATGATGCCTCTGCAACCCATCATGGAGGTCAAAATCTTTGATGTATGGGGTATAGATTTTATGGGACCGTTACCCAACTCGTTTAGAAACTAATACATATTAGTCGCTGTCGATTATATTTCCAAATGGGTAGAGGCAATAGCCACAAAATCGAATGACAACAAAGTCGTTGTCAAGTTCTTGAAAGAGAATATCTTTTCTCGATTTGGCGTTCCTCGAGCTATTATTAGTGATAATAGTACCCATTTTACCAACCGATCATTTGAGGCGCTTATGCGAAAATATTCCATTACCCACAAATTAGCTACACCGTATCATCCGCAAACTAGTGGGCAAGTGGAAGTTTCCAATCGCCAAATCAAACTGATATTGGAGAAGACAGTAAATCACAATAGAAAAGATTGGTCTTGTAAACTAGCGGATGCATTATGGGCCTACTGTACTGCTTATAATACTAATCTAGGTATGTCTCCATATCGTTTGATATTTGAAAAAACGTGTCATTTACCGGTGGAGTTTGAGAATAAGGCATTATGGGCAATAAAATTTCTAAATTTTGAGCTCGAAAAAGCTGGCGAGCAGCGGAAACTACAACTGAATGAGCTTGATGAGATTAGACGGGATGCATACGAGAGTGCTAAGATTTATAAAGAGAAAAATAAAGTGTTTCATAACAAAGCGATCATTCGCAAGTCATTTACACCTGGACAAAAAGTTCTCTTATATAATTCGAAACTACATTTATTCCCAGGAAAATTGAGGTCAAGATGGAGTGGACCGTACATAGTACGGACGGTGCACCATCACGGTGCAATTGATCTCGAGGATCCTAAAATTGGTAATTTATTTAAAGTAAACGGTCACCGATTAAAACTATTTTTAGAACCTCGAGTGAGCAATAATGTAGAGGTCGTGACACTTCACGATCCAATCTATGCATGAAGGCATGTAGTTATTTGTATAATAGCATGTATATTATGTATATTATGTTACTAACATGATGCAAGGTTTTAAAGCAAAACTAGGGAAAGATGAGGAGTTGATTGTAATTTTTCATCCTTATATAAACCTAAGCAGCCCTCATCTTCCCCAAATCCATTCTTCCAAAACCCTAGCTGCCCCCTTCCCTTCCCCATTTCCTCCTTTGGTTTTTGCTTCTCTCTTTGCAGGATGGTGTAGGATCTTCAATTTTTTCTCCGACCAGTGGTGCTCCAAAGTCCATCTCACGCGAATAGAGACTCTCCCCGAAGCTCTCGGCCAAATTTGCAGACCGAGCCGCTAAATAGCGGCTTCCACCACCGTTCAGAGGCCTTTTCCTGGATTTTGCCCCTGAAACTTCATGGGAGGTACTCTTCTTCTCTTCTCTATTTACTGGTTTGATCAGATTTCAAATTTGTAATTACAGTACGATATAATGGGTAGATTTGCTTGTGAGAAGTTTTTCGGAGAAATTTTTGCGGCATTTAGTGTTTATTCACCGCTGCGATCGAAACTCTGGGTTGGAATTACCTCATATATTCACCTAATGCATTTTACATCCCAGAGTTGGTGGAGGAATTTTATGCGAGTTTTGCAAAATCCGACATTTCGGACGATCGCAAAACCATAAACCTCCATTGGCGCGGCCAATTATATAAAATGCACGCAGCGGCCATCTCGGCTTCTACATGTATCCTCCTTCACACCGGGAATCACACTCCCGGCAGAATTGAGGATTACCTTACACGGATGGGCCCAAACTGCAAAATAACACGGGATAAAGGGATCAGCAGCAAGACACTCTATCGCAATATTCACGCAACTTGCCGCTGGGTCCACACTAATGTTATGGGCATTACACATATGTCATCTTTTTACACGCCCACACTTTATGTTGTTGATTGTGTTATGCGACAAGTTACTCACTTCTGTATGTGCACACAGTTACTCGACACTATTATTATGCTTAGATGCGGTCGAGGACTAGTTTGCCTCTGCCGTGTTTAATCACACAGTTGTGTCGCAAGTTTATATCTAGTGCCGAATTTGACGCATACACACCCTCACGCATGTTTATTGCTACCGAACATATTTCAGTGACATATCATGCTGCTGTTTCAGAAGATTGGAACAGACATGCTGATGACGAGAATATATATGCCACTGATTTGACATAAGAGGAGGAAGATGATGCCTTCTTTGACCAAGACTTGCCAGCCGATCCCACTGAGCAAATCAATATTGTCTGGCAAGGTCTTGGAAAAATTTGGCACCGGTTGAAAGAGATTGATAGGAGTGAGTCTTCTACAACACGAGCACGTCCTGCACCCGGTGAGTCTAGTAGAAGGCAAAGAGGACGGCACCAATGATTTGTGTATGAGGGCATACACAAGTTTAGGTGTGGGGGAGTGTATTAGGAGATTTTTATTTTTTTTAGGATTTTTAGGATTTTATTTTTATTTTTATTTTTAGGTTTTTGGGTTTCTTTATTTTACACTTGGGGTATTTTTAGGGTGACCAACAAAAAAAAAATAAAAATGATTAAAAAAATGAAAAAAAAATTTATTTTCATCAATAGATCAAATTAATTACAGATAAAGGAACAAATTTAGATTTGAAATTGGATATGAGAGTAGATTGGACGATACACTTTGAATTTTATGAAAAAAAAGATTAAAATCCAAAAAATAAATATCGCTAACAGTAGTTTTGAGGCAAGTATACATCTATCTTTCACTTCACAATAGTTTATTAGGTTAAGGATAAATATGATAACGAATGAGTAAGTCTTCTCTCTTTAAAAAAAAAGTGAGAATAAAATAATGGGGTGCGCCTGGTATTAAGGCAATGCCTCAAGAGTGAAAAAAGAGTATGATCCAAGTAATCAGATATTTTGCGCCTAAGTAAGCATAAATATTCACATGAAATGTGAAATATTCTTAAAGAGAAAAAAAAGAGAAAAACAAAAGAGTATGAAATGAGTAATCGGGTATGTTGCGCCTAAGCAAGCGTGAATATTCACATGAAAGGTGAAATATTCTTAAAAAGAAAAAAAATTTGTTATAAGAAAGGAGATGAATCATGAGTTAGAATTGGAGTCCAAAACTAAAGTAGACTATCACACATGCACGTAGATGTATAGGAGCCAATAGATTATCAGTTAGTAGGTATTGAAAGATAAGATTTAAATTTTTGATTAAAATGATAAGTGTATCTGATATGACGCTCGATTTAAAAATTGATAATCTAAATGCGTTCTTGAGTTTGTATATTAGTGAGACCAATTGATGAAAATATTAAAAAAAAAAAAGATTTTTTTCTTTCTTGTGTATAAATTTTTTATTTTTCTTGATTTTAGGTTATCATTATTTTTCATTTCTTTATTCCTTAATCTATCTTCTTCATGAATTTTGTGGGTATATTCACTGCAAACCCTCACGAGACAACACTAGTCCACTAGGGCAACCTAGGGGTTTAAAGGCTTGTTGCACGTGCCAAGTGCAATCGTGATTCCTGCGAAAGTGAGTTAGAATTTTTGTTTTTCTTTTTAGGTTTAGGTTTTGCTCGAGGACTAGCAAAAGATAGATGTGGGGGTGTGATGAGTATCATAAATTGTATTTTTTCTCTCATACTTTATCTATTTTTATATATAAATAAATGCTACTCAGGTATTTTTAGTATCTTTTGCAGGTAATCCGAATTATACAAGGAGAAGGCATGAAACCAGAGTTGGACTAGGAAATCAAACACCGAAAAGTTTCTAAAGCGGGCGAGACTACAACATCAAAGTACTGCAGGAAGTAGAAGTCAAATACAGTCAAGCAAGTAAAGAGTACAAGAGAAGATACTTCTGTAGAAGAAACAATAGCCCAATTGATCATAGCTGAGCCGCTAATTGATGGTTTATACCGCCAAATAGCGGCCAAACCGTGGCTTTCTCAGAGGGATTTTCGTTGTGGGCTTAAATGTAAATTTGTAGTTTTTGTGATTCTGCTAGAAATATGGTTTGGTTTCCGAGGCCTATTTAGGGGCCGACCCTTGGATTTTGAGTGGATTCTGGAATTTTTGTATTCGATTTTTCTGATCAATAAAGTTAGGGTTTTTGCTGAAGGTCGACGACCACAACACCGTGTCCAGAGGTAAACCATTGTTCTTGAGATTTTTAATTGCTTTCTAGATAAAGTTTATTGCTTTCTAGTTTAGTTTTTACCACTTTCTAGATTAGGGTTTATCATTTTATGAATAAAAATTTGATCTTCCTTAGTAAAAATCATGAGTAGCTAATTAGATCAGCTCTAGGATGTAGATGAAGCTAAGATCCACCATGCAATTATTTTCTAATATTTTTCTTCTTAAATATAATTAATAAAGACATGATTTTTCAAATGAAAGATTAAAATACAAGGACCCGAAGATTAGAACTTTGATAGGTTATACTTGAATTAGAATTCTTGATAATCTATGCTTAGTTAGGGTTTGGGGTTGCTGGTTTTGTCTTTTTCTTTGAATTATCTAAAAGATTTAGTTTATTTTTATAAGAAGTAGCATCTTTTGATGAGTTATACTTGCACAACACTTGATAGCTCATGCTTAGGGCACTTTAAGTAAAAATTAAACTAAAAAGATTGAATTTTTATGATAGAAGAAAATAATAGAAGTAAGAACATGGTTGGAAATTAGTGGATTCTAGATCCTAGGCTACTTAGATTAATCCGAGTTCAATCTAAAACCTTTGGTTAGTCCGTTAAACTATAGAGAAAGTAAGAACGCAGAAACACCTTAGATCCCTGTGAGACGACCTGTACAGCGCTACAACGATACTGTGCACTTACAGTAAATATAACACATCACCAACTCCGTCGAAGAGGAATCTTAAGGGTAATATTTTACAGATACAACAGAGGATGGATCAAATGATCCAAGCACACAGTTTATTCAGCCGTAACAAAGAATCAACACTTAGAATGTGATAGCCTTCAGTGATATATGATCACAGATAAACCACCTTAGTTTCTCATTACAAATAAAGGTAAAAGATAAGCTACCATTTCAATCAGAGGCCAACACTTTTGGTAAAGTCAAACATATAAAAGCTATTACTTCTTCGAATGATAATGATATACATAAGATATATGCTGCAAATAGTTTGCGAAGTGAAAAACTACTAGATGAGCCCGTTCAAAAGAAAATACTAAGGAGAAATAGGTTGATGATCCAGTACAGCAATCTAAGGGTGACAATTCAAAAGAATCCACTCCCGTAACTTACAAACCACCTATACCACTTTCCCAACTATTGAAAGCTAAATATATTAATACATTTTATGCTGATATTTTCAAAAAAATTTAAATAGGTACATATCAATATTCCTTTGCTAGAAGCAATCAAATAAGTCCCCTCCTGTGCAAAATTCTTGGAGGACTTGTATACAATCAAAAGACGCAATAACATATAAAAGAAAGCATTTCTCACAGAGTATGTAAGTGCATTATTCTGTTTAGAAATGCCTCTTAAATACAAGGATTCTGGATGTCCCACTATTTCATGTGTGATAGATCAATGCAACATTGAAAAAACTTTACTAGATATAGGAGCTAGTATAAAGCCTTTTACCATATTCAATTTACGATTGGGTTTAGATGAACTTAAACATATACCTATCATATTACAATTAGCTGATAGGTTAGAAAGGTATCCTAAAGGCGTCATTTAATATGTTTTAGTGCAAATTAAAATCTTCTTTTTTTTAGTAGATTTTATAGTGTTCGATACTGCACCTGTAAAGAGTTCACGTCTTCACATTCATGTTATCCTCAGACGTCCATTTTTAACCACATCTAATGTGGTTATTAATTATAGGAACAATGTGGTGAAACTATCAATTGGTAATTATGCAGGAGTTTGGTTTACAAAGTATTTTCTAACCTACTACCTCTATGAATATTTTGAAATTGTTCAGATTCCTGGGAAATAAAACATGAAAGCTTGATAATCTTTTATATTCATTGACTTTAGTCTGCTTATCATGTTCATTATCATTGAGTGTGCATGTCATTTTCACTAGAACGCACATGGATATCATCAAAGTATGTCCAATTTACTAGTACACCAGGTGTTGTTTTGGCTAATTTTATGGTTAGCACAACTGATATGCTAGATGTCTAATTTCTTTCAAATATAGTTTTATGTTTGTTAACTGTATTCACAATATGTTGGTTACTTCTTCAGGATAAAGTGGACCAGAAGGAAACATATCAAATGGATGAACCTATGACTATTGTTAATGAAAAAACCTTAAAGAATAAAGAATCAATATAAACAACATACAAAGCAACAAGTTATACATCGTTGAAGGCATATTAGATCCACGCAAAAGGAAAGTAGAGAATAAATGGAGGAAGGCTAACAAACAAAACTCGTTAAACTAGATTGATGCCGACTCTCATTTCAAGGTGGATTTCTGATAAGTGCCATATATTGCATATTTATAGCCTTCATATTACCTATTTTTGTATATAAATAATGCTACTCGGGTATTGTTAGTGTGTTTTTCAGGAATTTTATTCGTACAACGAGATGACATGAAATCAGAGTTGGAGTCAGAAATCAGAGTCCGAAAAGTTTCTAAAGTGAACAAAACTACGAGACTACGATGCTGTAGAGACTCAAAGTCAAATACAGTTAGGAATTTAAAACTTACAAGACAAGAGTTTCACAGGGAAAAAGTTTCAAGATATTTTGGCTTTATTGAGCCGCTATTTAGCTGTTTTCCCCTCCATTTGGGGGCCCAATGTGGGCCCCATACGCCGAATTTTCTCCCGTAGCTTCGTTGTAATTTTGTAGTTTTTCAGTTCTGCTAGAATTAGGGTTTGATTTCCGAAGCATATATATTGGCCCTATCCATGTATTCTAGGGTTTTATGCAGCTGTTAATGTAGATTAGGATTTAGTTTGTACTCGTCTTTCATTAATAAAATTAAGGTTTTGCTGAAGGTGTGGCGGCCATAATACCGTGCTCCAGAGGTAAGCCATTGCTTTTTAATTTTTATTTGTTTTTTAGATAGATTTAATTACTTTCTAGTATAGATTTATTTGCTTTCTAAATTAGATTTTATTGCTTTCTAGAATCATGTGTAACTAATTAGTTTAGCTCTAGGATGTAGATGAAGTTAGGATCCACCATGTAATTGCTCTCTAGTATTTTCTTCTTAAATAAAATAATAAAGACATGATTTTTCTATAAAAAGATTAAAATACAAGAACTCGAAGATTAGGACTTTGATAGGTTATACTTGAATTAGGTTTCTTGATAACCTATGCTTAGTTAGGGTTTGGGGTTGTTGATTTTATCTTTTTCACTAAATTATCTAAAGATTTAGTTTATTTTTATGAAAAGTAGTATCTTTGATGAGTTATACTTGCACACCACTTGATAGCTCATACTTAGAGCATTTTAAATAAAAATTAAACTAAAAAGATTACCTCTTTATGAAAGAAGAAGATAATAAAAGTAAGAATATTGTTGGAAACTAGTGAATTCTAGATTCTAGGCTAATTAGAACAATGAAACTTCAACCTAGAAACTCTTAGTTAATCCGTTAAACTATAGAATAAGTAAGAACTGCAAAACACCTTAGATCTCTGTGTGATGACCTGTTAAGCGCTACAACCGATACTGTGCGCTTGCAGTAATTTATCACATCAAGTTTTTGGAGCCGTTGCCGGGGATCGACGGTGTTTTTCTTGTTTTTTCTAACGTTTTACGGGATTAATAATGTGTGTTGAGTGTGCATGGACTAAAAACTACAGATACAGGAAAAGAAACAAATTCTCTCTTTTGGCCGCTAATTAGCGATATATACCGCTATTTGGCGGTAATTAAGGTACGAAACGCCACAAAATTTTTCTGATATCTGTATTTCGTGTCTCTGGTTCAGTAAAAGTATACAAAAAAAATTTTATCTTTTATTTTTATTTCCTTTCCATCTCTCTCCCTCTCCACCTTTTACCAAAAAAAAAAATTTAAAAAAATATTTCAAAATCAAATTGGTTGCTATCATTATCGTGATCCATATCATAATTATTATCAGTGTCCATGGATAGGAAGTTCGCTAGGATTAGGTCATAATCAAATTCACAACACATATAATGAACCTACGAGCGTTTCTTATATACAAAATTACAATTATGAATGGATGAATAATTCTAATTTTGCATATAATCAAGAGCCATACCAAGAGAGTCCTCCATCTGATCCTTTCTTTATAGGCTATTTATCTTCATGTTCTACATTTAATCATGAACAAGATATTCAATTGAACATATTAGATAAAAGATTAAAAAGATTAGAAGCGAGGTATGCATGTCATGAGAATCTACCTCCAACCACTTCGTATCTGTCATCAAATATGTGCATGGATCCATCATATCATTCTTCAAATTTCACTCATGATCTCGAGATGAAATTATTTGAGAAAAATAAGGAAAATTATGATCATGAGTTTGAGGAACGAAGACATAGAATAGAGGAAGATATGGAAGTTTTGCTAAACTCATCATCTCAAAAATCATCCTCTCAAATTGAATCTTATATGGAAGATCTTCTTAAAACAATTTCTCAAACTAAACTTTTTGGAGATCAACCATCTAATAGTTTGAACATATCTGACTCCAATGAGCAACCACTTCAGTCATCTTTTGAACTAGATATGATTCAAAATGAGTTAAATAATTTTGTGCATGATGAGTCTATAATTCAACATTGTGATCAACCTATTTTAGACCATTGTGAAAATAATTATGATGAAACTGATGATAAAGAAAATATTTTGCTTGATGATTTATCTCATGGTGAGCTTGCTAGTGACACATTATTATTTGATTATTTTGATGAAAATTGTGAAGAAATTTGTGAAGAAAATATTTTAGCCCTTCATAATAACTTGACTAATGATAAGTCCACTAGTATAGCATTTTCTTTTGAGAATTTTGATGACAAGTTTGAAAAAAATTTGCATGACAAGCCTATAGTACTTGAAGATTGGAAGGAACTACAAAAGAAAGAGATTATGGTACCTAATAATTTGGATGGACGATCCAAAATCGAGCTCATGATTCCGCAATATCAAAGTGAGTATGTTATTTCACAAGTTGATAAAACCAAAATACTTACTGCTATGAAAGATGCTCGTGTGTCAAATATCGACGATAAAGGTACGATTTCCAACTTCAAAATTTTATTATTGAATAAAAAAAGGAAAGGTAGAAATAAATTGAGAAAAATCAAAAACAAAATGGAGAGATTAAATGCAAAACTGACAAAAAGGCTAAGTTCATCCATATCAAAACATAAAAGGACACACTATGAGAGTGGAAAGCGATCAAGATGTCGTAACCGTTTGAATTTTCTAATAAGTGTATAATATTTATATAATAATTTTCTTATTTTTTACCACCCTTGGTTTGTGTATGAGGGCATACATGAGTTTAGGTATGCGGGAGTGTGTTAAGATATTTTTTTGTGTTTTTCTAAGATTTTAGTTTTTTTAGAGTTTTTATTTTATTTTTAGATGATTTTTTGGGTTTCTTTATTTTACACTTTGGGTAGTTTTTAAGATAACTAACTGAAAAAAACTGAAAAAAAAATTGAAAAAAATAAATAAAAATTTTTTTACAACAAATTTATGTATTTTATCAATAGATCAATCTAATTACAAATAAAGGAAAAAATTTAGATTTGAAATTGGATAGGAGAGTAGATTGATGATACACTTTGAATTTTATGAAAAAAATTAAAATCTGAAAAATAAATACCGCCAACAGTAGTTTTGAGGCAAGTTTACATCTATTTTTCACTTCACAATAGTTTATTAGGTTAAGAACAAAAATGATAACGATTGAATAAGTCTCTCTCTCTAAAAAAAAGAAAAAAAAGAAAAAAGTGAGAATAAAATAATGGGGTGAGCCTAAGGCAATAGCCTTGAGAGTGATAAAATAATGGGGTGCGCCTGGTATTAAGGCAATAGCCTCAAGAGTGAGAAAAAAGAGTATGATCTGAGTAATCGGGTACTTTGTGCCTAAGTAAGCGTAAATATTCGCATGAAAGGTGAAATATTCTAAAAAAAGAAAAAGAAAAGAGTATGAACTGAGTAATCGGGTATGTTGCGCCTAAGCAAGCGTGAATATTCGCATGAAAGGCGAAATATTCTTAAAAAAAGAGAAAAAAAATATTATGAGAGAGAAGATGAATCATGAGTTAGAGTTGGAGTCCAAAACTGAAGTAGACTATCACACGTGTACGTAGTTGTATACGAGCCAATGCATTATCTGTCAGTGGGTATTGAAAAATAGGATTTAAATTTTTGATTAAAATGATAAGTGTATCTGATATGACACTTGATTTGAAAATTGATAATCTAAATGCCTTCTTGAGTTTGCATTTTAGTGAGATTAATTGATGAAAATATCATTAAAAAAGATTTTTCTTTATTTTGTATAAAATTTTACTTTTCTTATTTTTTGGTTATCCTTATTTTTCTTTTCTTTATTTCTTAATCTATTTTCTTCATGAATTTTGTGGGTATATTCACTGCAAACCCTCATAAGACACAACTCGTCCACTAGGGTAACCTAGGGGTTTAAAGGCTTGTTGTACGTGCTAAGTGCAATCGCGATTCCTGCGAAAGTGAGTTAGTAATTTTTTTTTAGGTTTAGGTTTTGCTCGAGGACTAGCAAAAGATAGGTGTAGGGGTGTGATAAGTGTCATATATTTCATAATTATAGCCTTCATATTACCTATTTTTATATATAAATAATACTACTCGGGTATTATTAGTGTGTTTTTCATGAATTTTATTCGTACAAGGAGATGACATGAAATCAGAGTTGGAGTCGGAAATCAGAGTCCGAAAAGTTTCTAAAGTGAGCAAAACTACGAGACTATGATGTTGCATAGACTCAAAATCAAATACAGTCAGGAATTTAAAACTTACAAGACAAGAGTTTCATGGGGAAAAGTTTCAAGATATTTTGGCTTTATTGAGCCGCTATTTAGCTGTTTTCCTTGCCATTTGGGGGCCCAATGTGGGCCCCATGCGCCGAGTTTTCTCCCGTAGCTTCGTTGTAATTTTATAGTTTTTCAGTTCTACTAGAATTAGGTTTGATTTCCGAAGCATATATATTGGCCGTATCTTTGTATTCTAGGATTTTATGCAGTAGTTAATGTAGATTAGGATTTAGTTTGTACTTGTTTTTCATTAATAAAATTAAGGTTTTACTGAAGGGGTGGCGGCCATAATACCTTGCTCCAAAAGTAAGCCATTGCTTTCTAATTTTTATTTGCTTTTTAGATAGATTTAATTGCTTTCTAGTATAGATTTATTTGCTTTCTAGATTAGATTTTATTGCTTTCTAGAATCATGTGTAGCTAATTAGTTTAGCTCTAGGATGTAGATGAAGTTAGGATCCACCATGTAATTGCTCTCTAGTATTTTCTTCTTAAATAAAATAATAAAGACATGATTTTTCTATAAAAAAGATTAAAATACAAGAACTCGAAAATTAGGACTTTGATAGGTTATACTTGAATTAGTTTTTTTGATAGCCTATGCTTAGTTAGGCTTTGGGGTTGTTGATTTTATCTTTTTCATTGAATTATCTAATAATTTAGTTCGTTTTTATGAAAAGTAGTATTTTTGATGAGTTATACTTGCACACCACTTGATAGCTCATACTTAGGGTACTTTAAATAAAGATTAAACTAAAAAGATCACCTCTTTATGAAAGAAGAAGATAATAAAAGTAAGAACATGGTTGGAAACTAGTGGATTTTAGATCTTAGGCTAATTAGAATAACCAAACTTCAAACTAGAAACTCTTAGTTAATCCGTTAGAGTATAGAATAAGTAAGAATTGCAAAACACCTTAGATCTCTGTGAGACGATCTGTTAAGCGCTACAACCGACACTGTGCGCTTGCAGTAATTTATCACATCAATTTCCACATGAAGGATGCACCTTCCAATATTATTACAGCCAAAGAGGAGGATGATAGCAATGGTAATGCTAATGGAGATATGGCTGATGTTGAAATGGATGCCTAAAGATTTAAATGAAATTAGATGCCTTTACCCATAGAAAATAGTGAGAATGAAATCAATTTTGTATGGAACATGAGGATTTTTTACTTGCTTTTTGTTTGCTCCCTTTCTTGTGTAGGTGAGTAAAGATGCAACAATAATTTATGAAGATGCAACAGTAATATATGAAGATGCAACAATAATTAATGGCTTGGGACCATTTCACTTTGATGGGAAGTCTATAGAGGAAAACTATTTATTTACATATTGTTAATTTATTGAAATAGGTAGATTGTGAAGATAGCGATATCATTTTTACCTTTCCATTGAACATTTACAATCTCCATTTCCATTGAATATTTTCAATTTTCCTTCGTTTCTCATTTTCTTAATGGGTGTTCTTACACGGAAGATACATGGATAGACAAACATGTCCTATTATCTTTATTATGACTTGTAATTCACTAATGGTTCAAGTGTGTATCATAATTTTAGATATGAGCCCTTAAGGACACACATCTATGTATTGAATGGTCACCTCACGATAACTTTGTGAGACAATTGAATCATAAGGGTGTGACATAAGAGATGAGCGATTTTTGACGAGGTGACTTCTGGTGAGGTGACAAGAGGAAAGTAAGGCAAGGTAAGATCCGATGGTGACCCATTCTCGGTGATCCTTCCCAAAAGAAACTAGTGAAAATAAAAAAAAAGGGGGAGGAAGAGAGATTCTGTCTCAGAATACTCTTATCATCAATTGGTGTCTCAACACAGTAACATCATCGACATGGATTTTGGTTGGCCTTGGCTTGGTAAGAACAGGTCCAAAGAACAAGCCAGTAGCAATAAGGAGAAGAACCCGAACTATTGATAAAGATCTTGGTTTGAGGTTTCCAGGGGTTCACTAAGGCCAAGTGGAGCTGTTAAACTTTCCACTCAGCCTATCTCGGGGAACCCTGAAAACATCAACCAGTCAGCTACTTTCACAGGGGAAGAGGTCAGAGAGATGTTGGCAGGCCTAAGGGGACATGCAAATTAGGAAGAGGAACGGAAAAATTTCAGGTCCAAGAGAACCCTCAGGAGAAAGGGTGGCTACAACCGACGAAAAGAAAACTCTCATCTGAGGGTTCCAGTAGATCACCAGTGAAAGAGGCTTGCTAGATTTATTGACTCAACAGCTACTACAAGGATGAATGCCCCTTTGTGTGTTGCCGATATTGTAAGCTCCTTGGCCACAAAATAGCCAAGTGCCTAGTTATTCTGGCACGGCTAAAATCATCAAGGATAAGGAGATGGAGAATGCAAGGTTGGATCTACAAAAGAGAAAGGTGGTTACTACCAACAATTGCAAATTTAAAGCAGGAGCAACAACTACATTGGAGATGTCAACCAATAAGGCCAAAAAGGAGACACAAGGTGAATGGAGGTCACCAGTACTATGGTCAAAACCAAAGCCTCTAGTCAACATACCTACATTCAAAACCTACATTCAAACAGGCAGCACAAGAAAAAGACAGGATCAAGAAAATAATGGGAGTCACATATATCCGACCATGGAGAGCCCTCTGTCGAAGATATCATCGGAGGCCTGAGGGCCATCTCGGTGCAATTTGGAAGGCACCATGGTTTCTAACAGATAGGGGGAAATATTACCTCAATACAGACGGACTGAATCATGTAATCAATAGAGCCTCGATCCCCTGCAAAGTTGAATTCAAGGTATACCAATGGATGGGGAAGGAGGATTACCAGTTCCAGGCGTTTCTAGTCGTTGCATGGCTATCGATGAAGGGACTCCCACTACAACACTGGAATAGGATGGATTTAGCAAGACTTGTAACCAAATTTCCTCATCTCATCGAGGTGGATGAGGAAACAGTGGAAAAATAGATACGCAAATAGCAAGATAAGAGTAGGCTGTGAAAATATTGAAGCAATACCAGAGGAGTTCAATGCAGTGATCGGCAATCAACTCTATAATATTAGGATCACGATTCCATTCAAAATCGTCACTCCAAGTGATTCTCATATCCCAAGCTTTGCTATGCCGATTAAGGGGTCGGCTTACTCATACGACCACTTGAAGGATGACCTCAAGGGGAAGAGACCAATGATCATGCAGGTCCAATGACCCCTTGGACTGACCTCCTTGGTTGTTGCTGACATCATACAATGCGACCTGACTTGGCAACAAATAGTTGACCAAACATGGATCCCCAAACAAACAGAGTCAACAGGCAAACAGACCTCAGGCAGGACCCACACACAATGCACAAGGGGGCAGATCCTGACCAAGAAAGGAAGTTTACAGACCCCCCTGAGAGTGGAAGAGGGATCAAGCAACAAAGAGGCAACCAGATGATTTTCAAAGGCAGCATCAACTCAGAACAACTTAGAGGATATGGCCAGAGGACTTAGCAAACTACCAAAGGGGGAGGAAAGAGAATAAGAAGCTCAAAAATGGAAGGCTCTATAGGAGGGAGATGAAAAGGTTTTTGAAAAAAGACTTCTAGCATCCCACCTTGAGACGTTGAGTCTGGGGGCCACCCCTCATTTATTGAGGGCAGTGGGTGTTCGGATGGCATGGGGGCAATTTTAAGGTGGGGTCCCACACTTGGAAGCAAACAAATCGCACACCTAACTTTCTACTAACATGGAAGTAGGCCCCGTAGAGGACATCCAATCAAAGAATAATGATGCTGACTCAACAATTGACATATCAGGTGAGGGGATCTAAGCCATGTCAATAGCCTTGCCTGCTAGTTCATATCCAGTTATGGAGTTTATCAACAGAATCTGAGAGATGGGATCAGATGAGGCTTCAAAATCTATTAAGCATTTGGGATTGCTTTCACTTTTGTCGGGTCTAGACAAAACATAATCACGGAGGCTATGACCAGGATGTTAGAGAGGATAGTCCAAGGATACAACAAGACTAGTGGGACGAAACTGTGCACATGCGAACCATTCAGACTTCTGAAGAGAATATGGGATAAGAGATGGAGTATAGAGGCCTCGCAGGGGCACATACTTTGGATATGTCACAGGCAGGACATGTGCAACCCACGAATGTTGGACTTATAGCCCATGAATGTTGGACCCTATGACACAATTCAGCACGAGGGGTCCAAAGCTACAGAAGAAGGCTCACATGATGACAATACTTGGGAATCAGTTGAGGAGCAGGAGATGAGTATGGGAGTAGGAAGGCCAAACCTATCAGTCGCGACACCTAGTAGAAGGAGTAGGCGTCTACAGCAAAAACTAGGAGGCTCTATCTATCAGATAGGGGAAGTCGCAACAATGACTGCCAAGAGAAATGCATGCTTGATGAAGTTTGATCTAGGTATGACTTGTAAATCCCTATAAGTACTTAATTTACCATCTGATGAGACACTATTAACAATTGTTTGCACATGCGAGATTCAGATGGGGAATGACAATAGTAGAAGTTGTAACACTTTAGAGTTAATCAGAGAGGAAGAGCATTCCGATACCAGAAAGCACGAAACCTTAGGGTTGGGCGAGAGATAGCCAAGCTCCCAAACCGACAGTAGAGAGGCAAAATTTACATTTTTTTATTATGAACACATCATTCTGGCATGGCTTGGGAGAGCCAGCGAAATGTAGGATGGTAGCGGAGGTTTGTAAAAGAACGAAGCGGATATAATATGTTTGGAGGAGACAAGGCTTGCTTCTCCAACACAAAGATTGTTGCATGATGTGATAATTTAACTGCAAGCGTACAGTGTCGGTTGTAGCGCTTTACAGGTCGTCCCATAGAGATCTCAGGTGTTTTGCGATTCTTACTACTTCTATAGTCTAACGGATTAAAAAAGGATTCTAGGTTGTATTTGAGAGTTATTCTAATTAGCCTAAGATTTAGAATCCGCTAGTTTCCAACAATATATTTACATCTATTATCTTCTTCTATCATAAAAATTTGATCTTTTAGTTTAATTTTTATTTAAAGTGCCCTAACCATGAGCTATCAAGTGGTGTGTAAACATAACTCATCAAAAATACTAATTTTCATAAAAATAAACTAAATCATTAGATATTTTTTTTGAATAAGATGAAAACCAATAACTCCAAACCCTAACTAAGATAGGCTATCAAGAAACTTAACTCAAGTATAACCTATCAAAGTATTAATCTACGAGTTCTTGTATTTTAATCTTTTTATGAAAAAATTATATCTTTATTATTTTATTTAAGAAGAAAATACTAGCGAGCAATTACATGGTGATCCTAACTTCATCGACATCCGAGAGCTAAGCTAAATTAACTACTCATATTTCTAACAAGCAAAATCAAATTTTTTTCATAGAAAGCAATTAATTATAATCTAGAAAGGAAATAAATCTAAACTAGAAAGCAATTAAAATAAATTAACTGAGGAAAAATTGATGAACAAAGAGAATTACCTCTGGAGTCCGGTATTGTGGTCGTCACCCCTTCAGCAAAGTTCTAATTTTATTAATAAAAAGTACATCTAAAATTATACCTAAAAAGCTATAATATAACAAAATTCGAGCTACTTGTATTGCTCTTTTGAGACCAGTCATACCGAATAAGCCCACCGAAGTTAATTTTGGACACCGAAATAACTTTCGGTTAACGTAACTTTAAATCAACAAACCCAAATGACATTCAGTCTTCGCGATTATTAGTTTTGTAATATTTAGGATTTTTGGATATTTTTCTTACAAGACCGAAAAATAATCCCAAAATTGCTAATTTAATAATATTAAAATTATCCTTTTAATTACTCAGAATTTTGGTTCATTTATTCCGGATATCGAAACAACAAACGGATAATTTTGTAGTGTTCCCCTCATCGAGCACTACGTCCTGCATAAATTTGGTAGTATTTGGAAAATATTTAGCAGAGCCGTAAAAAAAATAATAAAATAAAATATTAAATAAATTGGAAACTTCTTTGTACACCCCTAAAATTCAATTAACTTTCATAGGCACACCCCACTCAAGTGTTGTTCATATGCTGTCAAATCCTGAATTAGAGTGGCACGGCATGAGCACGTGCTTTTGCATTGCTTTACATGGAGCTAAAGTAAATGATGGGATTTTAGGAAAATGCTCTCAGCATTTATTCTTTCACTCTCATCTCATTCTCATTTAGTTTTCAGTCTTCTCTCACACTCTCATGCCAGAATCAAGCAACAGAGAGAAAAACAACAGAGAAAAAATTAAAAAATGAAAGAGAAATAAAAGGAAAATAATCATACCGAACCGAGGATTCGAACCAAATATTCGAGATCAAGCCGAGGTAAGTAATATATTTTTCTTCTTCTATTGATTATTTTTCTTTTAATTATATAATTTTTCTTTTTGATTGTATTGTTTAGAAGTAATTAAATGTTGGCTATTTTGTTAAAATTAAGTTTAGGTTTAGAGTAGAAAATTTATTTTCGGTATGAGAATACTCATATTTATAATTGTGTTATTTACAATAAATTTTACAAAGAAGTAAGAAAATAAAAATAAAAAAAAAGAAAAAGGAAAAGAAGTGAAAAGAAGAATAAGAAGAAGAGGAAGAAGGAGCAGAGAAAAGAAAGAAAGGGAGAGAAAGAAAAAAAAAAAAAAAAGAGGGATGGACTGGGCCGAGAGGAGAGAAAGAAAAAGAAAAAGAAAAAAAAGAAAAGAAGAAGAAACAAATAGGGGAACTGGGCTTGGCCCAACCCATTAGAAAATAAAGAAAAAAAAAGAATATAGTAGGTTTGGATTTAATTTGGCCAAAAAAAATAATAATAACAGAGTTGGCCTGGCCCAGCCCATAAAAAAAAGCGAAAAAAAAGATAAAAGAGTAGTGGACTTGGAATTGGTTTGGGCCAGAGAAAATAAAAGAAGAAAAAGAAAATAAAAGAGACTGGGCTGGCCAGCCCAGCCAAGTAAAAGAAAAAGAAAAAAAATAAAATGACAGTGGGCTTGGGCCTAGGTCTGGGCCTAACAAAAAGAAGAAAATAAAATAAAAAATAGTGGGAATTTAATGGGATTGGGCTTGGGCTTAGTTTTGATTAATTGAGAATAATTGATAGGTAGAAATTATTATTACATGATGCACTTAGTTTCCAAATTGGGTTATTGATTGGCATTGCGAATTGAACCAGATTATTGTAATAATTTTAATGATATGTATTGTGGTACAATTGTACCCTAACATCTATCATGCTACATGTCATGTGTTTTGATATAATAAGTAATGTGTTTTACATGTCATGTGCTTTGATATTATAAGTCATGTGCTTTGATATTACAGATCATGTATTATGATACTACATGTCATGTACAGTCATGAAAATGCAAGCATGTTATCATGAATTGAAAAACATTTAAAGAGGAAAAGAAAAAGTAAATAAATAAATGTAAAATAAATTTTTCATGTGCATAATTCATTATGAATACGGGGATGAGAGAAACTATATGATAGATAAGAGCCTTATCATATACGGATTGATTGTATTGTTAAGGCCGGGATTCTTTTACTGCAACGATTTGGGTGATTACTGGATTACCAATTGATAATTACTCAGAGTGGTATGTCCGTTACTGTAATACAGTACGAAAATTGATTGTAGTGCCTAGCGGCATATCATGATTCATCGCCATGAATATTGTGGCTGGGTCCCGGGTATACACGGGCACTTATAAGACAATGGAGAATAGCGCTATTTTTTCCATTAATACAGTTTTTACAATTAATTGGACGATGACTGAGACCAATAGAATATATGATTAAATATATAGAATAGTTATTGTCATGTTTATTTATTTATACATTTATTTATGCTTGCTTTCATATTTAATTTTTATGTATACGAACAACACTTACATAAATATGCTCATGCACACTTATATTCCTGTACTATGATAGTACACAATTTCTCTTTTTAAATGTATTACTTGCTGGGTTTAATCCCCTAGATTTTGAACCCAGATTTGGAACGTGAAGAAGGGGATCCAGCCCTAATTGAAGACCCGTAATTCGTTGGACAGATCGAGTGACAATAGGCAAGTGAAGTACCATATGGAGAATCTTTGTATATTTTGTTTATATTTCCTTTTGTCTAGGCACTGCTTACTCTTTTGATTCTTTTGTGTTCATATTTAAAGCAGTGTGCCATTTTATATAAAAAACTTTTTGTATAAATGAAATCTTTTCAGTTTCAGACATGTTATTTATTCATCTGATTGTGGCAGTAGTTACGGTTATTCCAAGATCCTATGACTGTTGGGTTATTTAGTGCAAGTACTAAGTAACGTCCTCCGTTTTGGGAAGCAGTTAAAAAACGGGAGCGTTACAGGGTGGTATCCGAGCTCAGATTTAGGTGGAAGACCATATGTCTACTGCCACATCAGAACATGTCTGTAACTTATCCTTGATAATTGTTCATTATTTTTCTACATCCATCTAATCTAGTATTATGCCATACTATTATTTCCTATTTGTTTGAGAAATCTATCTTGAATTCCTTTTGTTGATTCCTATCTGGACTATCACAGAATGATATCTATTCAATTTTCAATCAATACATCCTTTAATGATTAATGATGAACAATTTTATGCCAACTTGCTAACTATTAATGAAAATGGATATGATGTCATTCTAGACATGAAATAATTAAATACCTTCCACGCAGTAATAGAATGCAGTAGAAGAAGAGTAATATTTTAGATTATTAATCGTTCAGACTTTGAACTTATTGGTGAAAGTCAATATTTAGAACTAGTAGAATCTAAGATATTTCTAAGAGGAAGTGTTTTGGAAGAAAGGAAAGCAGGAGAAGAAATAATCTTAGTATTATAAATTTTAGACATATTTTCTAAAGAGATACTTGAACTACCACTAGTAAAGACAGTAGAATTTATTATTGATATTCTCCCTGGAGCTGAACCAGTTTTGTAGGTCACCTTATGGAATGAAAGTTGCATAACTAGAATAAGTTAAGGAATATGTAGATGGACTATTGAGGTTGGGTTTTATGAGATATGTTTTATTGAGTTCCAGTGTTATTAGTAGGAAAGAAGGATGTGAGTCAAAGGCTGTGTGTAGACTAAAGTAGTTTGAATGAAGTAACAATTAAAAACAAATATCCATTGCCAAGAATAAATGATTTGTTTGATCAATTGGGTGGAGCAATGGTATTTTCGAGGATAGACATTCGTTCTGAATTCCATCAGGTAAGGGTCCGAATAGAAGATATTCTAAAAACTGCATTTAGAACCAGACATGGTCATTATGAATATTTGGTGATGCCGTTTGGAGTGACTAAAACTCTAGCAGTGTTTATGAATCTGATTAACCATGTTTTTACTCAGTATTTGGATAAATTTGTGGTAGTGTTTATTGATGATATATAAATCTATTCTAAGAATAAAGAAGAGTATGCTGAGCATTTGAGAACAGTTTTGCAGACTCTTAAAAAAGCAAAAGTTATATGGAAAACTGAGCAAATGTGAATTTTGGTTGGATAAGGTTACTTTCTTGGGTCACATAGTTTCAGGAGATGGTGTATCAGCTGATCCTAAAAAGATAGAAGCTGTAATTGATTGGTCTGTACCGAAATTAGTATCGAAGATTCGAAGTTTTCTGGGGTTGTCTGGATATTATAGGCAGCTTGTACAAGACTTTTTGAAAATCGCATCTTCTCTAACTAAATTGACTAGGAGAAGAGTAGAATATGTCTGGATAGAGGAATGTAATAAGACATTTGATGAATTAAAACAGAGACTGACAACAACACCAGTGTTGGCAATTCCAGACAATTCTATGAGAATGAAGGTCTATAGTGATGCTTCAAAACAGGGATTGGGGTATGTGTTGATAACAAATGGGAGAGTGATTGAGTTTACATCAAGACAGTTGAGACCCCATGAGAGAAACTATCCAACTCATGACTTAGAATTAGCAGTAGTAATTCATACTTTGAAGATTTGGAGACATTATTTACTAGGACAGAGGGTAGAAGTATACATTAATCATAAAATTTTAAAGTATATTTCACTCAGAAGGAACTGAATATGAGACAGAGGCGATGGTTGGAGTTGGTAGCAAATTATGATTTAGAAATTAAGTATCACCCAAAAAGAATTAACATAGTACCAAATGCACTGAGAAGGAGGCCTGCAATGGAGAGATTAATTCAACAAAAAGAACTTTTAATGCAGATGCAAACAATGGGATTGGAAGTAATTTTAGCAGGAGGGACAACACAATTTATGGAGATACAGTTACAATCACCAATGATAGAGCAGATTAAACAAGCTCAGGTTGGAGATGAAAATTTTCAGAAATTAAAGAATATGATACAAGCAGGCAAGAGATTAGAAATGAAAATGCACTTAGACAAGACCATTAGGTTCAAGAAAAGATTATGGGTGCCTAAGAGGGAAGTAAGAGATAGAGTTTTACATGAAGCTCATAGATCAATATATTCTATTCATCCCGGAAGCAATAAGATGTATAAGGATATGAAAAAGTATTTTTGGTGGTCAGATATGAAGAAAGTGATTGCCAGATATGTATCTAGATATTCTACTTGCCATCAAGTGATGGATGAGTATCAAAGGACAGCTGGATTGCTCCAACCATTAGCAATACCAGAGTCAAAGTGGGAACAAATATCGATGGACTTTGTTACAGACTTATCTAGGGGCACCAATGACAATAATGCAATTTGGGTAATTGTGAATCGACTGACTAAATCGGCTCATTTCATTCCACTTAGAGTTGGTCAGTCAACAGAAATACTAGCCGGAAGATTTATGCAAGAAATGTGAGATTGCATGGAGTCCCACCCAGGATTGTGTCAGATCGAGATACAAGCTTTAGATCACAATATTGGGAGAAATTAATGGATAGTCTAGGAACATATTTGGATTTATCTTCAGCTCACCATCCATAAACAGATGGACAATCAGAACGGACTATCTAAGTACTTGAAAATATGCTTAGGGCATGCGTGTTGGATTTTGGTGGATTTGGAAAAGACTATTTGTATATGGTGGATTTTTTCTATAATAATAGTTATCAGGAGAGTATCAAAATGACACCATTTGAAGCTTTGTAAGGGCAAAAATGCAGATCTCCATTTTGTTGGGACGAGGTTGGAGGACGAAGTATTTTGGGGTCAGAGTTAATTACTCAAGCAACAGAGCAAGTGAAGGTTATTAGAGAACACATGAAGGTGACTCAAGATAGACAAAAGAAATGGACAGATCAACATAGAAAACCACTGGAGTTTGAAATAGGAGATAAAGTATTAGTTAAGATATCCCTGATGAAGGATATGATTAAATTTGGCAAGAAAGGAAAGCTCAGTTCAAGATACATCGGGCCATTTGAGATCGTGGAGAGGATTGGAAGTCTTGCCTACCGATTATCATTACAACTAGAGATGGAAACTGTTCATAATGTATTTCATGTATCACAACTGAAAAAATATTTGGGTGAAGAGTACAAAGTAGTGGATCTGTCCGAGATAAATTTGAAATCAGACCTAAAATATGAGAAGTATCCGTAGTAATTATCAGCCGACGGGAGAAGGTTCTTAAGAATAAAGTAATACCGTTGGTTCTTGTTTCCTAGGACACACAATCACTAAGAGACTCAACTTGGAAGCTTGAAAGGGACATCAGGGCAAAGTACCTATACCTTTTCTCATGATCAAATATACAAATTAAATTTCGAGGACGAATTTTTTTATTAGGTAGGTAGGATGTAATATCCCAAAATTCGAGCTACTTGTATTGCTCTCTTGAAACTAGTCATACCGAATAAGCCCACCGAAGTCAATTTTGGGCACCGAAATAATTTTCGGTTAACGTAACTTTAAATCCACAAACCCAAATGATATTCGATCTTCGCAATTATTAGTTTTGTAATATTTAGGATTTTTTGAGATTTTTCTTACGAGGCCGAAAAATACTCCCAAAATTGCTAACTTAATAATATTAAAATTATCCTCCTAATTACTTCGGAATTTCGGTTCATTTATTCCAGACATCAAAACAACAAACAGATAATTTTGTAGTGTTCTCCTCGTCGAGCACTACGTCTTGCATAAATTTGGTAGTATTTGGAAAATGTTTAGCAGAGCCGTAAAAAAATATTAAATAAATCAGAAACTTCTTTATCCATACCCTAAAATTCAATTAACTTTCTTAGGCACACCCCCTCAAGTGTTGTTCATGTGTTGTCAAAACCTGAATTAGAGTGGCACGGCATGGACACGTGCCTTTGCATGGCCTTGCATGGAGCTAAAGTAAATGATGGGATTTTATGAAAATGCCCTCAACATTTATTCTTTCACTCTCATCTCATTCTCATTTAGTTTTCAGTCTCCTCTTACACTCTCATGCCAGAATCAAGCAACAGAGGAAAAATAAAAGTAAATAAAAGAGAAAGAAAAGGAAAAAAATCAAATCGAACCGAAAATTCGAACCGAATATTCGAGATCAAGCCGAGGTAAGTAACACACTTTTCTTCTTCTAATGATTATTTTTCTTGTAATTATATAATTTTTCTTTTTGATTGTATTATTTAGAAGTAATTAAATATTGGCCATTTTGTTAAAATTAAGTTTCAGTTTACAGTAGAAAATTTATTTTCGGTATGAGAATACTTATATTTATAATTTTGTTATTTACAATAAATTTTGCAAAGAAGTAAGAAAATAAAAATTTTTAAAAAAAGAAAAAGAAAAAGAAGAGAAAAGAAGAAGAAGAAGAGGAAGAAGGAGCAGAGAAAAGAAAGTAAGAGAGAGAAAGAAAATTGAAAATAAAAAAAAAGCGAGAGATTGGCTGGGCCGAGAGGAGAAAAAAAAAGAAAAAGAAAAAGAAAGTAAAAAAGAAGAAACAAATACAAATAGGGGAACTGGGCTTGGCCCAGCCCATAAGAAAATAAAAAAAAATAAAGAATATAGTAGGCTTGGATTTAATTTGGGCCAAAAAAATAATAATAACAGACTGGGCCTAGCCCATCCTAGAAAGAAAGGAAAAAAAAGAGAAAAAAGTAGTGTGTTTGGAATTGGTTTGGGCCAGAGAAAAAAAAAAGAAAAAGAAAATAAAAGAGACTGGGCAGACTGGCCTAGCCAAGTAAAAGAAAAAGAAAAAGAAATGACAGTGGGCTTGGGCCTAGGTCTGGGCCTGACAATAAAAATAAGTGGGAATTTAGTGGGATCGGGTTTAATTTGGATTAATTGGGAATAATTGATAGGTATAAATTATTATTACATGATGCACTTGGTTTCTAAATTGGGTTATTGATTGGCATTGAGAATTGAACAAGATTATTGTAATAATTTTATTGATATGCATTGTGGTACAATTATGCACTAATATCTATCATCCTACATGTCATGTGCTTTGATATTACAAGTCATGTGTTTGCATGTCATATGCTTTTATATTACAAATCATGTGTTTTAATATTACAGATCATGTGTTATGATACTACATATTATGTACAGTCATGGAAATGCAAGTATGTTATCATGAATTGAAAAATATTTAAGGAATGAAAAGAAAAAGTAAACAAATAAATGTAAAATAAATTTTTCATGTGTATAATTCATTATGAACACGGAGATGGGAGAAACTATGTGATGGATAAGAGCCTTACCGTATAAGAATTGATTGTATTGTTAGGGCCGGAATTCTTTTACTGCAACGACCTGGGTGATTACTGGATCACCAATTGATAATTACCCAGAGTGGTATATCCGTTACTGTAATACAGTACGGATATTGATTGTAGTGCCTAGCAGCATGTCATGGTTCAGCGCCATGAATATTGTGGCCGGGTCCCGGGTATGCACGGGCACTTATACGACAATGGAGAATAGCGCTATTTTATCCATTAATACAGTTTCTACAATTAATTGGCAATGACTGAAACCAATAGAATATATGATTAAATAGATAGAGTAGTTATTGCCATGTTTATTTATTTATTGTCATGTTTATTTATTTATGCATTTATTTATGCTTGCTTTCATGTTTAATTTATATGTACACGAACAACACTGACATAAATATGCTCATGCACACTTATATTCATGTACTATAATAGTACACAATTTCTCTTTTTAAATGTGTTACTTGCTAGGTTTAATCCTCTGGGTTTTGAACCCAGATTTGGAATGTGAAGAAGGGGATCCAACCCCAGTTGAAGACCCGTAATTCGTTGGACAGATCAAGTGACAATAGGCAAGCGAAATACCATCTAGAGAATCTTTGTATATTTTGTTTATATTTACTTTTTTTCTGGGCACTACTTGCTCTTTTGATTATTTTGTGTTCATATTTAAAGCAGTATGCTATTTTATGTAATTGACTTTTTGTATAAATAAAATCTTTTTCGTCTCAGATATGTTATTTATTCATCTGATTGCGGCAATAGTTACGGTTATTCCAAGGTTCTTTGACTGTTGGGTTGTCTAGTACAAGTAATAAGTAACGTCCTCCGTTTTGGAAAGCAGCTGAAAAACGGGGGCGTTACAAAAGCTCTCTCCAATTTATAAGGATTCATGGGATATTTATAATCCAAATACAATCCTACTCCAACTCAAACTCAATACAAAAGATATGGTCCCAATCCAAAACAAACTAATCTCAAGATATATAATCTTAATCCAATCCATAGGTATTAGAAACCAATGGTTGAGATTAGATGACATAAAATACTAATTTTCGGGTCCAAAATCCGAAATTAAGTTCAGTGCACCCATAACTCGTTGGATAGGATTTTCCACTCTGTAGTGTTTTAGTAAAATAGCCATAACGTTTTCATACAAACTCAGATTAAGCTGTTGTTAGATTCGTTTCGAAGAGAATTCCGAGCTCTACAAATTTTATCTACATGAAAGTTTCCAGTTCAAGCTCTATCTTTAACAAAAATACTCTTGAAGTTGTTGCTGCTGCACTTGAGTGTCGGTTTTCACTTAAGTTAACTTTTTTTGTTCATATTCTTAATAAATTTGCATCTTCTTCTTATTTTCCTTACGAAATCTTTGTTACCTATAAAAAAACACTAAATATATCCAAGTAGCAATTATTTATATACAAAAATAGATAAAAATATGGGAGGAAAAATACAAAATATGATACTAATCACACCCCACACCTATTTTTTGCTAGTCCTCGAGCAAAACCTAAAAAGATAAAGAAATATCCTAACTCACTTTTGCAGGAGTCACGATTGCATTTAGCATGTGCAATAAGTTTTTAAACCCCTAGATTACCCTAGTGGACGAGTGGTGTCTCGTGAGCGTTTGCAGTGAATATACCCACAAAATTCATTAAGAAAATAGATTAAGGAATAAAGAAAAGAAATAAGGATAACTGAAAATTAAGAAAAATAAAAAATTTTATACCAAGAAAGAATTTTTTTTTGATGATATTTTCATCAATAAATCTCACTAATATACAAACTCAAGAACGCATTTAGATTATCAATTTTCAAATCAAGCGTCATATCAGATACACTTATCATTTTAATCAAAAATTTAAATCCTATCTTTCAATACCCACTAACAGATAATCCATTAGCTCACGTGCACGTGTGATAGTCTATTTCGGCCTTGAACTCCAACTTTAACTCATGATTAATCTCCTCTCTCATAACAAATTTTTTCTTTTATTTATCTTTTTCTCTTTTTTTAGAATATTTCACCTTTCATGCGAATATTCACGCTTGCTTAGGTGCAAAGTACCCGATTACTCGGATCGTACTCTTTTTTTTTCTTTTTTTTAAAGAATATTTAACCTTTCATGCGAATATTCACGCTTACTTAGGCGCAAAGTACCCGATTACTCAGATCATACTCTCTTTTTTTTCACTCTCGAGACTATTTCCTTAATACCAGGCGCACCCCATTATTTTATCACTCTCGAGACTATTGTCTTAATGCCAGGCTCACTCCATTATTTTATTCTCACTTTTTTTCTTTGTTTAGAAAGAGAACTTATTCAATCGTTATCATTTTTGTCTTTAACCTAATAAACTATTGTGAAGTTAAAAATAGATGTATACTTGCCTCAAAACTACTGTTAGCGGTATTTATTTTTCGGATTTTAATCTTTTTTTCATAAGATTCAAAGTGTATCGTCCAATCTACTCTCATATCCAATTTCAAATCTACATTTGTCCCTTTATATGTAATTAGATTGATCTATTGATGAAAATATATAAATTTGTTATTAATTTTTTTAATTATTTTTTTTTTCAGTTTTTTCAGTTTTTTTTAAATTTTTTTAGTTAGTTACCCTAAAAACTATCCAAAGTGTAAAATAAAGAAACCCAATAATCTACAAATAAAATTAAAATTCAAAAAAACTAAAAATCCTACAAAAATACGAAGAAAATATCCTAACCCACTCTCCCACACCTAGACTTGTATATGCCCTCATACACAAATCAAGGGTGGTAAAATAAATAAGAAAATTATGATATACATATTATACATTTATTAGAAAATTCAAACCGCTTACGACCTCTTGATCGCTTTCCACTCTCATAGTATGTTCTTTTATATTTTGATATGGATGAACTTAGCCTTTTTGTCAATTTTGCATTTAATCTCTCTATCTTATTTTTGGTTTTTCTTAATTTATATCTACCCTTCTTTCTTTTATTCAATAGTAAAATTTTAAGGTTGGAAAGCGTACTTTTATTATCGTCCAAATTCCATCCATGAGCATATTTAATATCAATAAGTATTTTGGTTTTATCAACATGTGAAATAATATACTCACTTTGGTATTGTGGAATCATGAGCTCGATTTTAGATGGCTCTCTCAAATCATCAGGTATCATGACCTCTTCCTTTTAAAGTTCTTTCCATTCTTCTAATTTTCTGGGCTCGTCATGCAAATTTTCTTCAAACCTGTCATTAAAATTCTTAAAAGAAAATGCCACTAGTAGACTTATCGCTAATCAAATTATTATGAAGGGATAAAAATTCTTCTTCACAATTTTCATTATAAGAATCAAATGATAATGTGTCACTAGCAAGCTCACCATGAGGTAAATCATCAAGCAAAATATTTTCTTTATCACTGGTTTCTTCATAATTATTGTCACAATGGTCTAAAATAAACTGATCACAATGTTGAATTATAGACTTATCATGCACAAAATTATTTAATTCATTTTGAATCATATCTATTTCAAAATATGACTTAAGTGGTTGCTCGTTGGAGTAAGATATGTTCAAACTATTAGATGGTTGATCTCTAAAAAGTTTAGTTTGAGAAATCGCTTTTAGAAGATCTTCCATACAAGATTCAATTTGAGAGGATGATTTTTAAGATGATGATTTTAGCAAAACTTCTATATCTTCCTCTATTCTACGTCTTTTTTCCTCAGACTCATGATTATAATTTTCTTTATTTTTCTCAAATGATTGCATCTTGAGATCATGAGTGAAATTTGAAGAATGATATGATGGATCCATGTACATATTTGATGACAGATATAAAGTGGTTGAAGGTAGATTCTCATGACATGCATACCTCAGTTCTAATCTTTTTAATCTTTTATCTAACATGTTCAATTGAATATCTTGTTCATGATTGAATTTAGAACTTGAAGATGAATAGCCCATAAAGAAAGGATCAGATGGAGGACTCTCGGTACGGCTCTTAATTATATGCAAAATTAGAATTATTCATCCATTCATAATTGTAATTATAAGAAGCGCTCGTAGGTTTATTATATGTGTTGTGAATTTGATTATGACCTAGTTCTAACGAACTTCCTATCTATGAACACTGATAATAATTATGATATGGATCACGACAATGATAGCAACCAGTTGGATTTTGAAACATTTTTAATTTTTTTTATTTTGTTTGAAGAAGGTGAACAGGGAAAGAGATGGAAAAGAAAAAATAAAAACAATTGAAATTTTATTTTTATAATTTTTTTAATATTTTTTTGCTGAACCAGGAACCCTAAATACAGAAATTGACAAAATTTGGGGGAGAAACTCTCAAATATGGCCGCTAATAAGCGGTAATTACCGCTATTTAGTGGAAAAATCAGGGAATTTACCTCTTTGGTTTTTTTAGTACACTTCTGAGACTCTTTTCTTCCCTTTTTACTTCTTGTATCTAAAGTTCCAGATATATACACACTCAACACACACTATTAAGCCGTAAAACGTTAGAACAAGCAAGAAAAACACCGTCGATCCCTGGCAACGGCACCAAAAACTTGATGTTATAATTTACTGCAAGCATATACTATCGGTTGTAGCACTTTACAGGTCGTCCCACAGAGATCTCAGGTATTTTGCAATTCTTACTACTTCTATAGTTTAACGGATTAACAAATTAGCCTAGGATTTAGAATCCACTAGTTTCCAACCATATATTTACTTCTATTATCTTCTTCTATCATAAAAATTTGATCTTTTAGTTTAATCTTTATTTAAAGTGCTCTAAGTATGAGGTATCAAGTGGTGTGAAAGTATAACTCATCGAAGATACTATTTTTCATAAAAATAAACTAAATCATTAGATATTTCTTAGAATAAAATGAAAACCAACAACTCCAAACCATAACTAAGTATAGAGTATCATGAAACTTAACTCAAGTATAACTTATCAAAGTATTAATCTACGAGTTCTTATATTTTAGTCTTTTCATGAAAAAATCATATCTTTATTATTTTATTTAAGAATAAAATATTAGAGAGCAATTACATCGTGAATCCTAACTTCATCTATATCCTAAAGCTAAGCTAAATTAGCTACTCATATTTTTAATAGGCAAAATCAAATTTTTATTTATAGAAAGCAATTAATTCTAATCTAGAAAGCAAATAAATCTAAACTAGAAAGCAATTAAAATAAATTAACTAAAGAAAAATTGATGAACAGAGAGAATTACCTCTGGAGTCCCGTATTGTGGCCATTACCCCTTCAGCAAAATTCTAATTTTATTAATAAAAAGTATATGTAAAATTACATTTTAAAAACTCTCTCCAATTTACAAGGATTCATGGGGTATTTATAACCCAAATACAATCCTATTCCTACTCAAACTCAGTACAAAAGATATGATCATAATTCAACACAAACTAATCTCAAAATATATAATCTTAATCAAATCCATAGGTATTAGAAACCAATGGTTGAGATTAGATGATATAAAATACTAATTTTCGGGTCCAAAACCCAAAATTAAGTTCAGTGCACCCGTAATCCGTTGGATCGGATTTTCCACTCTGCAGTGTTTTAGTGAAATAGCCATAACATTTTCATATGAACTCAGATTAAGATGTTCTTGGACTCGTTTCGAAAATAATTCCGAGCTCTACAGATTTTACCTACATGAAATTTTCCAGTTCAAGCTTTATTTTCACCGAAAATACTCTTGAATTTGCTGCTGCTGCACTTGAGTGTCGGTTTTCGCCTTGGTTAACTTTCTTTGCTCATATTCTTGATAAATTTGCATCTTCTTATTTTTTTCCTTGTGAAACCTTTGTTACTTATAAAAACACAGTAAATATACCTGAGTAGAAATTATTTATATACAAAAATAGATAAAAATATGGGAGAAAAAATACAAAATATGATACTAATCATTGCAGAACTTAGATTCCAATCATAGTTTTCATTTTGTCTGTGAAGACTCCCATGGGCGTTGGGTGGAGGTGACTGCAGGTATTAAACAACCAACCATAGAGCTATTGGAGTCACAAATAGACAAATACTCAATGTCAGTTGTTATAAGATGAAAACCAGATTTATGGGCACAGATGATCATGATGATATACGGACTGAACCGTGAGGATGATAGGAATGAGTTTTGGGAGGAGATAAGAAGCATTAGGAACTAGAGAAACCTTCCGTCGGTATTAGGGGTGATTTCAATGTAGTTCACTTTGTAGATTAGAGAAAAAGGGGAGATACTAATCATCGTGACATGTGCGAATTCAACGACCTAATTTGGGAGATGGGACTCACGACATCCCGCTAGAAGATAGGCACTTTACATGGACATGTGTGCAGGAGGACCCAAGCTGGGCAAAACTCGGTAGGGTCTTCATGTCGGCTGAACGGGAGGAAAGGTTTAATCTGGTAATAGTCACACTACTGACAAGGCCAACCTCCCACCACATACTGGTTCTTCTACAAACAAGAGAATTAGTACCAAGCAAAAATAATATTTTTAGATTTGTATGCTAGATCATACGGAGGTGTACTAGCTCATTAGTCAGAGCTGGAATGAACACACTCCGCCTAGTGACGCAGCCAGAAGAATCTGCATAAAACTGCATAGATTATGCAAATCGCTGATGAGATGGGAATGAAGGTTTCTTGGCCTACAGAGAGTAATAAAGAAAGAACTAATGTCTAAAATTAACAATTTGGAATGCATAGAGGAATCAACAACCTCACCGTATCCTAGAAGGATGACTTCAGGTCTATAAGACAGTAGCTACATGAGGAATATAGATGGGAGAAAATAAAATGGCGATAACGGTCTAGAATGAAGTGGCTAAAAGAGGAGGATGTAAATACAGTCTTTTTCAATAAGATAGCTAATATGAGGAGAAGGACAAACACAATCCACTCACTGATGTAGGAGGGAAGAATCGTTAATGAGGAAGTGCAGCTAAAAGAGCACGTAGCTAGTCACTTCAAAAAAGTTTTTGGATGCAATGGGAAGGGTAGACTAACTTTAACAAACTAGCCCTGGTCAGGTAACGTGGAACTAGACCCCCTAGAAAGAGATTTTATGGAGGAGTTCAAAAAAGCAATTTGGAACCTAGATGCCAATAGGGCCCCAGGTCGTGGCAGTTTTCCAATATTCTTTTTTAGGGAATTCTAGGATTTGATTAAGGGTGACATACTAGAGTTAGTCCACGAGTTAAGATATGGCCAGGCTCGATTAGACATGATCAATTACTCACAAATAGTACTGATCCCTAAATAAGGACCTAAAGGGGTCGAGGACTATAGGCCAGTCGCCCTTCTAAACAGTTCCCTGAGGATAATATTGAAGATCCTAATAAACAGGCTTACACCACTGATAGGAGAACTGCTTGGAAATTATCAGACAGGTTTTTATTAAGGAATGAAACATTTTAGAAGGGATAGCCATAATGAAAGTAGTTATCTACCAATGTTGATGAGGGCACCATAGGGGTGCGTCCTGAAACTAGAATTTGAAAAGGCCAACAACATGATTAGTTGGGAGTATTTGTTGTAAGTCTTAAGACCAATGGGCTTTGGCTCGAGATGGATATCATGGATATAAAAGTGACTATCCTTGTCTAAGATATAGATTGCCATTAATGGGAAAGCAGGAAAAGAGATCTTATGCAAGAGAAGACTTTGGTAGGGGTGTCCGCTGTCATAACTCCTATTTGTGTTAGTTGTGGATAGATTAAATAGGACATTAATTAAAGTGGCGGAGGAAAATATGATCGAAGGCCTACTTGGTAGCCCAACGACGAAGTTCATTAATTTATAGTATGCAGACGATACTCTAATTTTTGGTAACTGCGACATCAGACAAGAAATCATACTGAAAGGAGTATTTAAATGTTTTGAAAAGTGGTCAGCCTTGAAAATTAATTACCACAAGAGTTCTATGATTCAGGTAACGGAAAGGTAACTTACGTCTGAACCTATCCTCGCCATTTCTGGATGTAGGAAAGAAGCACTCTCAGTTACCTATATGGGCACACTGATTAACGAAGGCAAGATGTCTAAACAAGAATGGTTTTTTTATTCGATAAAATAGAAAAAAGATTGGAAGGGTGGAAGGCCAGGTGTCATTCAATGAGGGAAAGCTAGTTTTGCTGAATTCCTCTCTCGGCCATGATGACATATCTGATGCCCATGTTTATTCTTCCAAATTGGGTCAGAGAGAGAATTGACAAAATCAGAAGAACTTTGTGAAAAGGATTATCTCAACTTCAGAAAGGGTATCATCTGATTGCATAGGGTCAAGTATGCTGACACAAGGTCCAAGGGGGCTGGGGGTAAAATAATTGAGAACCATAAATCTTATGCTTATCATCAAATGGTGGTGGTCCCTATTGACATATTAGAATGGGTCACTGCAATGACTTCTTAGAGCCAAATATGGTCCACGGAGATGATCATGGTCGACAAAACCGAAAAATATGAATAATGTATCAACATTCTAGAAAGATGTAAGGTCAACGGTGGACATCTTCAATCACATAATAAAATACAAGATAGGGAGGAGCTAAGAAGTTACCATCTGGGAGGAGCTAAGAAGTTCTATTTTCCCATTGCTATTTGAAATGACACTGGAAAAAGATGCCCTTGTAGGAGATTATTGGCACAAGGGGAGCTGGATGCATAACCTAGATAGGAAATCTGTATGGGGTAGAGCACGTTCCCTCAGCAGCCTCAAATTCATTCTAATGGATACATTACAAGGGAATCATGACAAGGATGTCCTGGAGTAGAGATGGATCACAAGTGGTCGATTTATCGCTCCACCCAATATAAACGGCGGGGTGGGAGAGTGGGGGGCAAGACTAGCAAACAGTAACTTGATAGGGTCTTCAAAATGTCCATTAAAGTCAGAGTTTTACCATGGTTGGTCACAAAAAATGCCATATTAGTTTGGGGGAACTTACAGACGAGGGGCTGGTGTGGCCCAAGCTTCGTGTCCTCTGTTGCAAGGACAAGGACAACATAGTATACCTCCTACTATCAAGCCCATTCGTGATCCAAGTACGGACCAAGGGTGTTGCCCTGCTCAATTTGCTCCTAGTTTTCATTGAGACAAAAGACATTTGGGGTAGAATATGGAGGGATCCACATAGAAAATACTTAGTGGGCACTTTTGGTACAGCCACCTGCTGAAACTTATGTAGGGAGAGAAATGACAGAATATTAAATAACTCGTTTATCACGGCTAACACTTGTGTCAATATAGCTTAATTTAATATCTCCTTATGGGCATGCTAGCTATCAGATAGAGAGAGGCTATGCATCTCGAGTACGAGGACAATTACATTTAGGAGATTAGTCCGGAGCCAGAGGATCGGGCGGTTTGAGATGGGAAAGAGGAGTAGTCACCCACCAACAATGGGAGGATATGGGACATAGGCCGCTTTCTTATTGTATATTTGTTAGCTTATTTGCTTTTTTTATGCTATCTTGGTAGACATTTAGCTATGTGATGCAAGGGTATATGCCTTAGAACACTCTTGTATGGTTTTTTGTATCATTTCTATTAATTATCGCCAATGGAACATGAAAGGCTTTAGCCTGCCGCTTTTAGCTAAAAAAAAAGACTTTGTGAAACAGTTGTTGTCCTTATATAGGAATATTATATCATGTGTTTTTGAGTCTTTACAACGAGCATAATTGCCAGCCGCATTCCACTATTTAGTAATGTAATGAGCATAATGATCCATTCCAGAACCCTTTAAAAGCAACACACTGAGCATAATGATTCATTACAAAACCCTTACAACACCACGCAAACTTATCTTCAGGTTTATGAACCTTCTGTACACATTTAAATTAACTGGTAACAACTTGTACTGACAACTGCCACTCTTCTGACAAAATGCTTCCAACTCCTATCTCTCTTAATAAAATTTAGCAGCATCATCTACACCTCTGCGTAATTTTTGTTTAGAATAATATGAAGCTCTTTATCTGCATCACCCTCCAATTTTATCCAAAAAAATAAAATCATCTTATGCCGGCGCAGTCGGATAGAAGCCCTTCAATGTCAAGGAACACGATTTAAACTTCTCCAGTGTTTACTTAACATATTGTACTGTGCAAGACTGCTAAGCAGGAAGCCTTTGATGATGCATGGCATAACTTCTTCGATGCTTGCTTTGCTTCTGTGGTGAATGTGCGCAGGCGGAAGATATAATTCGCCGAATTGAAGAAGCTTGATTACGAGGATTTCTGCAAATAACAGAGCATATCCATAGAATCCTAAAAATAAAGGGAAGGCTGTGATGGTATCAGATGCAAACCAAATAAATCCTAGACCTCAAAATCCGAAAAGCATAGGCCCAAATACGCCCTGACTTGATAAGACATACTTGTTCAAGACAGAGCAAATTAATACTCTGTTTCACCTCCTCAATAAAAAGGGCATGCTAAAGGTTCCAGAAAATCAAAAGCTTGAGGATGCAAGAAAGACCAATGATCCTAATTATTATTTGTTCCATTAGAATATTGGGCATCCGACCAAAGACTGCTACCCTCTCATAAATCGAATCCAGGCATTGATAGAAGTCGGTGTCTTCCAGCTCAAAGAGGAACAAAACAAGATTTCTGTGAATATGGCAACTCTAGTTATAGGAACCAATGAGTTCCCTACCGGAGTAACTCCTGTGCCAGAGGGAAGATGACAATAGTCAACCATGATCCTCATAACATGAAGCAGAAGGGACTCTTCCCAATAACTATAAAAAGAGGAGAGATTATGTGGGTTCATCCAAATATTCTAAGAGATGAGTAATGGTTTTCGTCCAGCACACAAGGAAAGATGCGGACCAGTAATACTATCACCGTAAATCTTGCAGAAAACTGTATAGTCTCCAACGCATTAACAGATTCATGAGAGGAGGCCTCAGCCATGGCCACTCACCAAGAAGAATCAGGCTCGACTGGCACTAGATCTGACAAGGTGAGACCTGGCAAAGAGGCACAAGGGGTTCCTGCAAAACAAAAAGAGCTTTGCTTCCAAAAGAATGCAAGGAGGGACGATGAGGCAAAAGCTCCACTGTTCCAATTCGACATAATAACTTAGTTAGCCAATATCCCTGCTTGTGTCACGCTGTATGAGCTATTGTGGTTATCCAAGTCAACCAAAAAAGCACTAAGGGAGGATCTGGCAGATTCTGAATCTTTCTTGGTGCATATAGGCTAACTATCCAACGAGGAAAGGGATTCTTGCCCTCACTATCACTAAGTGATGAGGCAAGTTTCATACATCACCTTTTCGCCATACGACATGCAGGTAAAGAACATCAAGCACAGTAGGCCCCTATATTATCAGGATAAGTTGGATCGACCCAAGTGAGTTGTATTCAAATTGATCCGGGTCTGCACTAAGCATTGTCCCAAGAAGGTTAATACAACTATTGGGAATCTCAACACATCGTCTCACACCAACCAACACTATAATACTTGGATTCAATGCCAATGACAGCAGCCTCCTCGACAAGATTAGGCTCCGATGCCAGATTGGAGACATGAAAACAGAGGTCACATATTATGTCATCGATGCAGACACGTCATATAATATTCTGCTAGGGCAGCCATAGATCCATGCCTACATGATAGTCATATCGATCCTCCACCCATGCATAAAGTACTGTGATGAGCAAGGAGAGGTCCAGACCTTGATAGCAGATAAGTAGCCTTCCAAAGGGGTGGAGAATTGTTTTAAGGACACCTGACTATATAAGGAGGCTCACGAAGCTCTTGAAGAGTCAGCTGAGGAGCTCTATGATAGTGACAACGAGGCAGATTCCGAACATGAGTCTTTAGCCAAAGAGTACGAAGAATATGAAATAAATTCGTTCATAGATTTCAATAAAGTCAAAGTAACCGATGCTGCTAGTGATGCGATGAATGGGTTATCAATGAAGACATAAAGTTTACTTACGTGCCTGTTGTGGCTTCTGATTCAGTGCCCTCTTGCACTAGCACAGAGGCAGATGGCCTATCCGAACTTGAAACTTTGGTAGCGTATCACCTTCCTATTAGATCATATCTCCTCTCTCGGTCCGAAATAATTAGTGATCAAAATAATGTCTTCGATGTACCTTCTCGACAGCCGCATCAAGATACAATAGTGTTCAGGAAAGTAATGACACAACCCAATCAAGATCAAAATAGTGAGAGATGTGAGCAAACGTCACCTCAATTCCACATTATAAACAAAAGTCTCAACAAATAATAAAGAAAATGGGTTATAATTTAGCCCAGAAGTAAGGATTAAATTTTGGTAAGAGTCAGCGAAGTATCTTACGTTCCTTTATACTAAAAGAAAAAGGTCCTGATTATTATCATAAGACTCAAAGAGAATTAGGGCATGTATCCACTCCTTCCACATCACCAAACGAACCTGAAGGGACAATTCTGACCAATAGTGATGTTAGTACACCAAATCAAGATTCTGATCAATGTACTGGGCTAAATCCCCAGGTCAGGATGAGTCCTGGGCATGAAAGCATTGACAAACTAATTAATCTTCAGGATGAGTCCTGAGCTAAACACATAGATACCGTCTGGGATGTCTGTTTTGAATAATGAGACCCATCCACGAAAGATAAGGTAACACAAGTTAACATGGGGACAGAGGAGGATCCAAAGCTTTCATAAGCGAAACCCTAACTCTCACAGAAAAGAAGAACTTATAGCTCTCATCAGGGAGTATATAGATGTGTTTGCTTGGAGCTATGATGATATGCCCGGGCTAGATCTCCAGGTCACGATGCATTGCTTGAACATCAAAAAGGATGCAAAGCCCGTCAATCAGCAGCAAATGCACTTCCAACTAGAGTTAATGGAGGCCATAGAGGCTGAGGTAAATAAACTAATAGATTCAGGACTTGTTCGAGAGGAACAACATCTCGATTGGATGATGAATATAGTGCCTGTCTACAAAAGGAACGACAAGATCTAGATATGCATTGACTTCCAGGATTTAAATGTCGCATGCCCTAAAGACGAATTTCCCTTACCAATTACCAATGTGATGATCGATAACACATGCAGATATGAGAGGATGTTTTTTTATGAATGGCTTCTTAGGTTATAACCAAATCAAGATGCACCCAGATGATGAGAAGCACACAGTTTTCAGAACGCCACTGGGGCATACTGTTATATAGTAATTCCCTTCGGACTTAAGAATGCTGGAGCCACGTATTAGCGCACTATGAGCATCATATTCAAGGAACATCTATGCAAAATTGTGGAATGTTATGTCAACGACCTGACAGTCAAAAGCAGGAACAAAGAAGATCATCTTCAAGATTTATGGATGGTATTCAATCTCATGAGAAAGCATCATTTAAAAATGAACCCCGCCACATCTTTCTTGGGGGTATTTATGGAAAATTCCTTGGATTCGTTGTTACTTCAAAAGGGATTTCCTTGATCCCGACAAGATGAGAGCAATCAAGGAAATGCAACCACCACGAAATCTGAAGGAGCTAAGAGGGTTGTAAGAGAAGTTGGTCTACATCCGCCGCTTTTTCTCCAACTTATCAAGATGATGTTAGCCATTCTCTAAACTCGTGAAGAAAGGAGTTTCCTTTGTGTGGAATGAATCATATCAGCAGGCATTCGATGACCTCAAGAAATATCTTACAAAACCTCCCATCCTTTTGGCCCCCGTACCGGGAAGACCATTCCTCGTGTATGTGAGGGCCATGGATCATGTGCTAGGTGCATTATTAGCTCAACATAATGAGCATGGTCATGAGCATGCTCTTCATTATTTGAGCTGCATAATAATGGGAACGGAGCATCGATATAATTCAATTGAGAAGGAGTGTCTAGCCCTAGTATTCGCCATTCAGAAAATGCGTCACTATCTCGCTGGGTAGACAATCCACGTTATATCCAGGGTTAAACCCTTAAAAATCTTTATGACAAGGCTGGGCTCATTAAACTGCAGATTGGCAAAATAGGTATTGTTACTCTCGCCAAATGATATCCACTTTTTTCCTCAAAAGTCCATAAAAGGATAGGCAATTGCTGACTTTCTTGCAGAGCACCCTATTTCGAAAAGTTCTAAGTTACATGAGGACATTCCAGACAAATCTGCAGAAGTCAATACAAGTGTCAAAAAAAACAACCATGGCAATTGTTCTTTGACAGTGCCGCAAGAAGATCTACTGCAGGAGTGGGAGTGGTGCTCATATCGCTACACAAGCATATAATTCCCAATAGGTATTCGCTCACAGAGTCACATACGAATAACGTGGCAGAGTATAATGCACTTATTATTAGTTTCAAAATGGCTTTGCATCTAGGAGTGAACCATTTAGAGGCATATGGCGACTCTAAACTCATCGTCAATTAGATGATGGGCAAGTATGAGGTCAAACATGAAGCCGTCATACCCTACCATCAAGTGGCCATTGAGTTGGCAAATCAGTTCGAGCAATTCTATATCGACAATATACCTCGTCACAAGAACATCTATGCGGATGCCCACGCAGCCTTGGCCCAAAAGTTTTATTATGACACTGCGCTCCAGACTTTGTACAGGAAGTCACGAGATGGTCTCTTGCTCTGATTCATCTCAAAAAGGGAGGCCGATAAGGTGCTCGAAGAAACGTACAACGTAATATGTGGAGCCCACCAGTTAGGTCCGAAACTATGGGATCGCATAAGGAGGCTGGGATACTTTTGGCTAAAGATGATAACTGATGCAGTATCATATGCAAAGTATTGCCATGCATGCCAAGTGCATGCTAATTTCATACATCAACCTCCCAAATACTTGCACACCACTGTTGCTAGTTGGCCCTTTGAAGCCTGGGGAATGAGCATTGTTGGACCAATCACCCCGCCATCCTCTAGGGGACATCGGTTTATACTTGCAATAATAGACTATTTCTCAAAATGGGCAGAAGTCGTACACATGAGGGAGTTAAGACCGCAGATGTAATCAAATTTATTAAGCATCATGTGATCTATCATTTCGGTATTCCTCGAAGGATTATTCACAATAATGGGCCACAATTTATCAGCCAGGGGATCTCACAATTCTGTGATAAGTTCAGAATCTAAGATGTCGTGTCTACGCCGTATAACCGAGCAACTAACGGCCTAGTGAAAGCTTTCAATAAGACTATAATTAAACTTCTCCGGAAGTTTGTCTCTTCGAATTGACAAGATTGGGATGAGAAATTAGGGGAGTATTTGTGGGCTTATCGAACCACATTCTGTACTCCTACTAACGCTTCACCTTTCTCCTTGGTGTATGGAAGTGAAGCCATTTTACCATTGGAGATCCAGATACCTTCATTAATAGTAGCTCTAGCCACGAGAATGACAATAGAAGAAAAGCTCTGACTAAGGCTACAAGAATTAGAAGAGTTGTATGAAAGATGTCTTCAGGCCGAGCAACAAATCAAGCCCTATCAAGCATGCGTCTCATAGGTATTTAACAAGAAAGTCAAACAAAGGACTTTCAAGTAAAGAGATTTAGTTCTAGCCGTTAAGAGACCGATGATTATGACCCATAAAATGAAGGAAAATTTTTGAACCCAAATGGGAGGGACTTTTTGCAGCGGAAACTGTATACTCAAGTGGAGCCTACAATCTAATCAATCAAGACAGAGATAGAATGATGATGCCTATTAATGGCAAATTCTTGAAGAAATACTATATGTAAGAAAAAAAAGGAAAAAAGGGTATATATATATATATTTTTACTATTATTGAATAAAGTGATAGACTACCCCAAGCCAAGAAGCTAAGCGAAGAGGAAATAAAAATCCTCGACAACTCACCATATTGAGGGGAATAGTATGGCTAGCCCAACGTAAACGGCGATTGGTAAAGGCATAACAAATCCATTTATAGCTGGACGTTTGCTAAAAATCCTATGACAAATTTGTCACAATAAACCCATAGCCACTAAGGCAGAGGGTAGAGAAAATCAAATCCTCGATAATCTATCATGTTAGGGGATAAAGTATGAACTACCCAATGCTGTTAAAGCGGTAGAAAGCATAGATCAAGTTTCTCGCCAACCCTATCATACTGGGGGCAAAAGTATGAGATCAACTATCCAAAACCAAAAAAAAAAAAACTAAGGGGAGTGGAAATGAAAATCCTCAACAACTCACCATGCTGAGGGGAATAGCATGGCTATCTCAACACAAGCGGTGATTGGTAAAGGCACGACAAATTCGTTAATAGTTGGGGGCTTGCTAGAAATCCCATGAACCTGTCATGTTAAGTTTTTATCTCTGACAGTAAGATTTGAACAATCATACACTCCACAGTGGACAGTTTCTTTTGTGATCATGATCCAATTATCTTGAAGTATGTAATTAAGTGCTACTTCTAAACCCAGACATGTGTAATTAGGCACCTCTATCGAAAATGATAATCTTGATCTGATCATCTTGGCATGTGCAATTAAGTGTCCCTGCCAAACCTAGGCATATGCAATTAGGCGCCTCTGCCGAAATCGATGCTCCTGACCTGATCATCTTGGCGTGTGCAATTAAGCACCACCGCCAAACCCCAGACATGGGCAATTAGGTACCTCTGCAAATATTGATGATCCTGACCCAATCATCTTGGCGTGTGCAATTAAGCACGTCCACTAAACTCATGCATGTGCAATTAAGTGCCTCTGTTGAAACCGATGATCCTAAGTTGATCATCTTGGTGTGCGTGCAATCAAGCACCTCCGCCAAACCCTAAGCATGTGCAATTAAGCACATCTGTCAAATCTGTTTTTTACTAAAATCATTATCATATACTACTTACATCATCACATATTTCTTAAAACAATACGAAACTAAGCGATATAAAACTTAAAAGTTTCTTTATTCATGTTAGCAGGAAAGAAGATAGGTGAACAAAGAAAGGAAAGGACAAGTCAAAAAAAAGAGAGAAAGGCTAAACTTCCTCATTTATTACAAAAGAAGAAAAGATACAAAGAGATAAAAATTCTCCCAAAAGTTTCAACTTTCCCTCCATTTGATCAATAACTTGTCGTCGAGTTTCCTCCATACAGTGTAGAGCCTGCGACGCAATTCATCTTTATTAATGGCGAGCCGCTGAGAGAGTTAGAGTCAAGATTTTTCGATCACCCGAGTTCGGACCATCCTCTCTTGCTAGAGCTGCCCTGGTTGCAAGAGTAGTTCCTCTCTTCTCTTCGAGGACTCCTCCAATCTGGCCTGGCTAGCTTCCAAAATGGCCTGGGCCTTAGCAAAGGTTTCGCGAATTCAAAAATTGCTGCCTGGCTACCTTCTATCTTGAAGTTAGCTTTCTCCAAATCTGCAAGAATTGCTTCTTGGCTAATTCTAAGGTCGGCTAACTCAAGAGACTAGATTTCTTCTTGGCGCCTCAACTCCTTTTGGAGAGCTATCAAGTCTACTCACAGTCACACCACCTCGATCTCTGCAATTGCTTCCACATTGGCCTGGCGAAGAGTGTTTAGTGTTTGTACTTGCCCCTCCAAGGCTTCTAGGCAGGCTTAATAAGGAGCTGCTCTTTCGTGACCCCTGATCCTCTCAATATTGTCAAAATAACTAACCAATATTGGACATCCAAGTTCTAAGAAGTTGTGCCTAGTAAAGATCATGCTGATACATCTTCTTAGTAATTGCATAAAGTCGCTGACACTGAAATTGAAAAATTCTTCAAGAGGATCATCAGTAGCCAGGTTGAGAGCGAGCAGCGTCAGGCTTGGAACCGATGGAGGAGGGGTCGCTTCCACAGGAATAGACGAAGGAGAGGCCCATCCTTGCACCCTGTTCATGATATGCAGAGCTAGCAATTGTAACAGGGAACTAGCCGAGCCTGGAGTCCATGGAGATGCACCACCTCCGCTGGTCACTACTAGGGGAATAGGACCAACAGGGTAGAATCAGAGGGGGAACCATGGCCTGTAGCTTCTCCAACGTTCGACGCCCCTTCAAACGAGAACTTTAGTGAGTCTTCTCCACTGATTGGTAGAGTAGCCAGTGCAGGAGGAGGAGGAGTGGACGGGATTGTAGCCACAATCACGGAAGGTGTCACTATGACGAGCTAAGAAGATGATGGTACTCCAATGACGACTGGGAAGTTATCTTCAGAATGTGAGGAAGGTAGAGTAGGAGACGACAAACTCGGCTATGGAGGAATGAGCACTTTTGGCATTTCAGGAACTGGGGGTTACATCTTGTCATCACTTCCTATCTCATATGATCGAGGATTTGTTGCTTTGACAGAGCTGGGAAGAGGTGTGAAGTAATCCGCATCAAATTCCTCGACAGAACTTCCCAATCTTCCCACCGGATTCGCTAACCCCCGAGTAATCAACTTCCTCCTCCGTGTCTATTCTTGTCGTGGAGTGCATCGGTGAGTGAGGTCGATTACCTGACCCCAATAAAAAGGTGTTAAAATCCGTAAGCATGTACAAAAAAGAAGAAGAGAGGAATCTTACCAAGGGAAACTAGCCCGATGGTTGGACTAGATGGAGGAGCAGTGGTAGTCTCTAGTAGAGCCCCGGTCCCGCTGTTTGGGGGTAACGCCGCAGTACATTCTAAAAAACTAAGAGCGGGAATATTTTAAGCACTGACAACATTTGAAGGGTGAACTGGAACGTCCCCTTGAGTTGGCGCCATTGGAAGCATGGAAGCTAAAAGGTCAGTTGCAAGCTGGACTTCTACTTCTTCAGGAATGATCATGGTAGGAAGAGTCCATTCAATTGTCTTCTTCTTTTTCCAAGTCGGCTTGCCTCTTGTCACCCAGTGACACTTGGGAGGACTCTAAATATGAGTGTTATCATCTCTGGCAACATTGTCACCAGCATCGTCATCATCTTTTCCATCATCAGATGACTCAGCCTTTACGTCCAAAAATGTAACGCCCTCATTTTTCAGCTGTTTCCCAAAATGGAGGACGCTACTTAAAATTATACTATATTACCCAACAGTCACAGGATTTTGGAGTAACTGTAACTACTACCACAATCAAATGAGTAAATAACACGTCTGAAACTAAAACGATTTCATTTATACAAAGAGTTAACTACATAAGATAGTATACTACTCTAAATATGAACACGAAAGAGAAAAGCAGTGTCACGACAAAAGGAAATATAAACAAATATATACAAATGATCTCTAGAAGGTACTTCACTTGCCTAGCTGCTGTCGCTCGGTCTGGTCAATAAAGTACGGGTATTTAGTTGGAGCTGGTTCTCCCTCTTTACCTTCTAAATCTGGGTTCAGAACCCAGGGGATTAAACCTAACTAGTAACACAAAGAAATGATATATGTATTATCACAGCACTAGAGATAAAGTATACAATTAAATTGTAATAGTGTTGAACATGTCATGCAAATAATTAAAAATAGAATAAGCAAGACTGTGCATGTCATTTGTATATAGCCGGCAAATGTCTTATAAAAATGTGAAGTTTAGGTCAAGTCCTTATTAGTATTTGAAACTAAATGATAGATAAGATGGTGCACAGTTTTTCATATTATACAAGTGCTTGTACATGCTCAGGATCTGGCCTCAATATTCATGGCGCTGAACCATGACATGTCGCTAGGCATAACAATCCAATTTCTGTACTGTATTACAGTAACGGACATACCACTTTGGATATCAATTATCAATTGGTGATCCAGTAATCACCTAGGCCACTACATTAAAAGAATCTTGGCCTCAATCAAGAAGTGGCTAATAAATTTCTTATACAATACAGTTCTTATCCATCATTTAGTTTTTTCAATTCCCATGTTTACACGATATACATGAATTAATTGAAACACGTGGTTTGTCAAGTCAAACTGTGTACACGTTCTTATCAGGGAAACAAAAATTCAAGAATCTAGATTCAAGATCATGTACACACGTATCACAAAGATATTTTATATTATGTAATTAAATTATAAGAAACTTATTATCATGTTCCCATGAATGGTCATACTAATCGTGTATTAAATATTTAAATAATTCATTCAAACATGTCATGTATTGGATTCGAGTGTATATATACCACGAATTACGTGTCATGTATCACATAAATTGTACCATTCATGAAAGAATCATATAATATACTATATCATTAACAATTATCACACGTCACGCGTCATGTTATCCATCATATGATTTCTCTCATTCCCGGGTTCATAATATATTATGTGTATGATTTTTAAACATCACAACATGATTTATTTTATATTTTTTTATTTGTTTATTTTATTTTATTTTGTAAATAAAATGTCAAGTCCGAAAAGATTCACAAATTAACAAATTTTTGTTAAGAAAACCCATCGATCCTTTCTTTTGTTTACATTTCAACATAATCAACATGCAAGCCCACGCAAAATTATTCCTATTTTTATTTTTATTATTTTTTTATATTTTTATCAACCTGCAAAATTATTTCTATTTTTATCAACATGCAAAATTGCACTTCAAGTACTAAGAATTTAAATTTTAAGACACGCTCCAAAGCACTAGTTAAGGAGAAGCAAGCCCCTGAACCACAAGATAAACAAAATGTTTGCAAATAAGGAAGAGAAACTACAGTTTGAATTTCATAAATGACTTAATAGTAAGCGAATTAATTAACTTTTGAATCATATTATACTAGGTCACCCTACAGGACATGCAAACCCATGTCACCCTACAGGACATTCAAGCCCATGCAAAAATTTCCTTTTATTTTCTTTCTTTTACTCTTCTCCTCTCTCTCTCTCTCTGTTGCATGCAAATATTACATACGTACTCCCAAGTCCTTGCATGCAAATTTGGACACAGTTCACGTAAAAATTTTCAAACAGTAAAAAATTTTCTATTTTTGCATGGGAGCAAATTTATTTTTACATACGCTAATTTTTTTTTAAATAAAAAATAAGCAAATATCACAATATTTATGTATATTAAAATTAACCCACTAATCTGGTTCAGTTCTAAATATCAATCAATGGTCCAAAATATAAACTGGGTATATTCAGAAAATAATTTACGTAAGCAAATATATTTTCAATATTTTCAATATCAATCAACAGTTCAAAATGTGAACTAAATATTTTTGTAAAATAAATTACTTATACAAATATAATTTAAATAAAGAAACGAGCGAAAAATAGCAGCGTTACTTGCCTCTTCTTAATTCGAATCCTCAGTTCGATTTAAATTTTCTCTCCTTTTTTTTTCCTCCTTTTTCTTTTTTTCTCTTTTTTTTCTCTGCTGCCTGGCTCTGGCCGAGAGACAGAGGAGAGGGAGAAGGGAGTGAAGGGGATGAAAATTTTTTCATTTTCTTTCCCTTTTTGCCCTTCACACGATTTTGACACCTCAATTGTTAAACACCCCCCAATACGACAACTCAATTCTCCTCCGCCACCAAAATGTTGGTGGAGACACCGCATCAATGTAAAGAGAGGGGTGCCCTTAGAAATTTTGGTTTAGAAATGGTGTGTGTACAAAGTACTTTCCAATTTATTTAATATTTTATTATTTATGGCTCCGGTAAATATTTTTTAAATACTAGCAAATTTATATAGGACGTAGTACTCAACGAGAGGAACACTACAAAATTATTCCTTTATCATTTTAATATCCAGAATAAATGAACCTAAATTTTGAAGTAATTAGAAAGATAATTTAATACTGTTAAATTAGCAATTTTGGGAGTATTATTTGGGCTTCCAAGAAAAATTTATAAAAAACCTAAATATTATAAAACTAATAATCTTGAAGACCAAATAACATTTGGAGTTGCAGATTTAAAGTTACGTTCACCGAAAGTTATTTCGGTGTCCAAAATTGACTTTTGTAGCCTTATTCGGCATGACAGGACTCAAAAGAGGGATACCGATAGCTCGAATTTTGAGATATTACAAAGAATTCGTCCATCCCTTTTACACAAACTCTCTTGGCTCCTTTGCGCTGAGAGTAGAAGGCCTCAATTTCTTTGTAGTAGTTGTGGTTGATAGAAAAGTTGGGCACTTGAGCATTAACCGTGTAGTGCCATGTGTAGAACCTGAGAACGGTATTCAGGATAGGAGACTTCTGGGGCAAGGAAAATTCAACACCAGTGCCCCCAGCTACGAAGTAGAACTAGCCTCGTGCACCTTCGTAGAGATTCCCCTGATACGCTAAGTCCTTGTTCGGGTTACCCATATATAGTTGCCAGTGGCCAAACTGATGAGCGAAGTGACTTAGAGTATAGAGTTTGATTTAGCACATGTTGTCTTGACAGTAGATGAGATGACTAGGACGACTGCTCAACAACCACCAAAAGGCTCCTGAAGATAATATTGAGAAGTTATCAAGCCCCAAGACATCTTTGAATCTTGACCCGTACCCACCATCAAGGAAGTCGGAAAAACAGCGGTTGATTTCATAATTCTGGTAGTGCTGGAGAGTCTTGCGGATCACCGACATATAATAACTCTTCCAAGTGGAGCGCTTGGACATCTCTACGAAGAATGGCTTGTCCATTGGGCTGTAGCTCGCAGCTGTTGTTAGAGAAGGATAGTGCATCACAAGCCACGCCATTAGGTAGGTGTATGGCATCTCCACTCAGGAATTCAGTGTCTTCACTTTGGTTGATTCCTTCGAGGATCCCTTCGTCAGATTTTCTTTTACCTTATCCTCCAGGAGAAAACCAATGGAAAGTGCCCAAAGCACGCTTTGAAGATTGCTCACCATGACTGCGAAGAGTCCAAATGGCCATCCGTAGGCAAGCAGGACCACTGGATAAACCACGTTGATGGCGATGACATCCTTAGAAAGTGATGGGATGATGCATCTTTTTAGTTAGAGCATCAGAAATCTAGCGATTAGGCCCTTATCTGACACCAAAAATCCTGCTTGATAGTGAAAGCTTCTGAACACCGTACTCAAATTGAGCCCTCCCTCATTCGAATCGGTGGTGTAAGAAACATCTCTCGTCTCTGCGATGTGCCATTCAATTTCGTTTTTGTCAGCGAGCTTGTGACCAGAGATGCTCGTTAGGCTCTCCTTTAGATTTTTTAATAAGTAGGTCGCCCATATCTTATAACCGATCCCTTGGCTTCTGATCCCAGTCAGGTCGGTGCAGATGCAATAGTATCACATCATCTCCCAGTAAGTTTTATTGATGCGCTCATCCTTAACTCTCAGCATATTTAGCTCTTCGATAGTCGGGATGTACTCTTCATAGGGGACTTTACCCATGGACAGAGCTGACACTTCATACATCTCGTAGAGAGCAAGTCCTAACTCACTAACTGGAGTAAAGAAAGTACCAGCCTCAGAATTAAACATGTCCAGAAGATTGAATAGATGGTATGGACTCTAGAGCAGACCATATTGGACATTTCAGATTGCTTGATATAAGCCTATCTCCTTCAGAACTTGTCCGTGGGACTCGAGCATATACCCCACTAGACGAGCCCACCACATCTTGCTTGTAAACCGGATCCAGCCTGGCATCCTGAAGTTATGAGAAGGATACTATCCGCCCTTTGCTGCGAATTCGTTGATGAAGGTCTTCACACGAATCAGAGTTTCTCCCACTGGATGCTCTTTGGTAACTCTCTCTGGAAGGAGTCCAGTGTCGCATCTTCCTGGACTGTCCTAGTAAGGCCCATGAGCACCAAACTTTTCTACAACCACTCCGTCGTGCTCCCGAGTAAGGTCCCAACCTAGTTGGTGGGGGGCTGATAATCTTTGGAGATACACCAGAGGGTAACTTCGTTCCATGTCTAGCAAAAACATCAGCAAATTCCCAACTTGATGAAGCCATTTACTCTCTTTCTCGAGCAAGATTTCATCTAAGTTCGGTATTTTGTCACCAAAAAGGAAAACCGGCTTTGCCAAGGCTTCCTGGTTCACGGCTTCAAAGGGAGTATCAGTGATTATCTCCCTTGTGGTGGCAGAACTATACCTCATCAATCATTCACGGTGTTCTCTTACACTCGGTTAGTATATAGGGATTTTTGTGGTAAATTTGATATGAGTTGCTCCATCTGTGCCTCTAACGAATCCAAAATGATGTTTTTGTGACAAGGGATCTACTAAATAACCCGCTGCAAAGGAAAGAAATCAAAGTTAGAAGACGAATGAAGTAACTAAAAAAACACTAAGTGTTAAAATGCAAAACTAATCAATAGTCTCGCGTCGGATTAAATACGAAGTTAAGCAACAACTTCGCATCACAAGTTAAATGCGAAGGTAAGTCACAACGGCATATTTCGAGACTAAACGCGAAGCTAAAAGCTAATTTCGTGTGGATAACGCAAAAGTTAAGAATAACTTTGCATAGCAACACTTGATGCGAAGCTAACAAATAGCTTCACGTAGGCAGAAGACTGAGCGTCATTTCTCCAAGTCGCCAAAGCAACCGGAGTACGACGATGATTTTGCAGGTAAAAATGGCAATTGGTTGGCCCAAACTGAGCCAAATCATTGTTGCAGCACAATCAAAAGAGCTAAGGGTTGAGATTTTACCTCCAATAGGCGCAGCTTAGATAGGGCCGCAACCACGGCCGTTGCTGCCGCTACTCATATCGGCCTGAGATGAGGACTGTCCTCATGAAGAAGCATTCCTCTTGGGCGCCATTGGTCAAGAAATCACGAATACTGGGTGGAGAATCTTGAAAAAACCTTGGAGAAGGATCTCTTGGGTCACTAGAGTTTGAGAAGTTCTTGAAAATGTGAGGAAGAAGAAGAGGACACCCTATTTAAAAGAGGAAAATCGCCTCTTTGTATTCGGCACGGGATTTGAGGCAATTAGGACGGTCAGACATGAAGCTATCTAGCTTTGCGTATTATTCATAGATTGAAGACGTGAAGATAAAGGGGGTTAACTTCGTGTAAGTTATGACTCACTTTGAATCAATAAATTGAAGAAGCATTTCAAAATTTACCAATCATAGCAATTTTAAAAACTTTGAAGGGGGTCCTGTTGAAGAAGAAAATTTCGAAGAGGAAGATAGCTTCGCAGCCAGTCAGACACGAGGCTATTTCTTAGCCTCATGTCGGCCAGAAGCTTAGCTTCGTGCTAAGTGTAAAATGGGAAGCTAAATCATTAGCTTCGCATCCAGAGCCATTAACTCCACGTAAGCAGATTCTCATAACTGTAATTAGTTCTGATTGAAATTTGGAATCATCTAATGCCCGAATTGAGTCCAATCAGAATACAAACCCAAGAGATTTAAATCAAAATCAAATATTTGATTAGATTTCTTGATGAACACAAAGACCTTCCATCCCTATCTCTAAGTGAACTCTGATAACCAACTAAAGTTTATAAGTAGCCTTCATGATGAGACTTTAGGGGACCTTCGGCATATCAAGTTACGCATGAGAGTCTTGAAGTCTTGGGACCAACAGAGAGAGAAAGCTAGGGCCACCCTTCTTCTTTATCAAAAAGAGATTTTCACATCAGATCATCAATAGGAACTACTAGATAGATCCCATCGCCATATTAAGAACCCACTTTTTTTCTGTAAAAGAGAGTGATAATATATAAATACACTCATTTGTTTTTTTTTTGTTCTTCTTTCATTGTAATTTTGTAAATTATTGTAATCAATAGAAGACATTAAGAATTTTATGTTGAACAATCTCAAACTGTATTATAGAATGAGATGTATCAGTTGCAGATACTGAAATACTATTTATAGATACACCACACAAGTACCGCTGCAATAAAGGTTCCTTGCCTTTAACTTTCATTGCCAATTGTAACCTTATATTGTACCGTCCTTATCCACGAGGTAGTTTCTCTCCATTCCCATATCAAGGTATATGATCCACATAATTTTATCAAGACATCATGCATATCCATATTTTAAACGTGTCCATGTCATATCCAGAAATTAAGAATCAATCACCATGTCAAATTAGGCTAGGAACACATTTATCCATAACCAAGTAATCCCTTGCCATATTATGTCATTCATTATGTCCCCATATGGTATCTATCAATTACCTTAAGGTAAAACTTAATAAGTGTCACAAGTTCATGTGCCATGTGGTTTATGCATATATCGAGGGTCACAAAAACCATGTTACACTATTCATGTTACATGGAAACCTTGTTTTATTAGTTATTTGAACCTGAATGCCATTTCCAATCAAATCCTTACTGTAGTCGCCACCTAGCTCATCCAATTCTATGTTGTACACATGTATTAGTAAAAATCCTAATTTCTGTCTTCAAATCGGAATCGTTAAGTTATAAGTCCCAAATAGAATCTAATTACAATTTCTCCACCATGATCAGGCCACAAATTATCCATACCATTACCAATTTGTAGGGAAAAATTGGGATTCATTGGTCATTAAAAAGCCATCTACTACCTAACAGTTTGACTGAGCCAAATAACACCCAAATTTATTGCAGTCCAATCAACAATTATAGTTTCCAAAATATGGTCATAGCCTCAAATTTATGCTTACAAGAAAATATTATATAAATCTTGATTTGATATTTTCCAAAATCAATGATTGTGGATCTCCATAAATATTCTTATGCAATTTCGTCCATCAAACTCCAGTAGATTCTAATTCCAATCACATAATATTAATTTATACTTTAGAATAAATTTTTTACTGAAATATGATGGTGGTTGCCATGATTTGAGCATTAGTTGGCATTCAAGTTATGGTTAAATATCAATATCTTTTACATAGTTTTATATTTCTTGATAATATCTCAAAATCACGATCAGATCATAAGGATTTCTCTTGTACTACAAATCAAACGTAAAGCCGAAAATTAATTCCCCAAATTAAATTTCTGATGTAAAATTGATATTTTATAGGTCAAGTTATAGATATTAATATGTGATAGATAATCATGATCAAACATCGAATTATAAATCTTACAAAATTTCTGAACTCACAGGTAAAATTCATCCCTTAGATGCATGATCAATATATGCATATCTCATGATATATGACAAATCCTCTAATATTTGATAAATCCTCTAATTTATTAGAGGATCTTATGATATCTTTCAAACTTAGTATATTTGACTAATCTCTTAAATTAGATAGATTATGTGATTGAGGATTTTATATAATTAACATCAATTTATATATTCTTTTGTTTTTTACCTTTTATTTTTGCCATATTCATTTATAAAAAGATGGTCATTGTACAGTTTATTTATACCTCAAAATACAAAACTATTCTTTATTTTCTCTTTCAGTTGATAGTTTTATCATAGTATCATAGCCTCTGTGAGATCTGACTTCTTTTTGTTCTGAGGTATCTGACCTGCGCCTTGATCCATCGACCCGATCATGTTGTTTTGTTTTGTGACCCATCTATCTGTGCAGCATCCATTCCAACCGTGTCTTCTGTTGCTCTTATTCGGTAAGTATCATCATTTTTCTATAACTTCTTCTAATGAGATTACTCGCCCTATAGAGATTGTTTTAGATAACACCAATTACAGTGCATGGGCTCCGCAAATGTCAATTTTTCTTATTGGTATCACTTATGGAGGTTTGATAATGAGTCCAAACCAACACCAACAAAGACTGACTCTGAAAGTGCAGAAAAGTTTGACGAGTGGTTTGAGAAATGGGAAGGTACTCACTGTAAGATTTTATCTTTTTTTATTAATACCTCAGTTCCTTCTATTCAAAGTCTGTTGCCAAAGTTTCAAAATGCCAAACTTGCATGGGATTTTTTGGCGAATAGATACAATTGTTCTAGTGATGCTGCTCTTCAGTTTCAATTGGAATCTAAGTTATATCAAATGCGTCAAGAGCCAGACCAATCTATTGCTGAGTTTCACTCACAGGTTAGTAACATCTGGGATTAGTTCTAGGGCTGACCCAGCTTTTCCGAATAAAAAGTCTAGACAACATTTTACAGATTACCGAGATCATCGTCAGTTCATCCACTTCATAATGCATAGTCACGATGATTTTGAAAGTACTAGAGCGCTGCTCCATCGATCTCCTCTTCCTACATTCAAGACTGCTCTCATAGAGCTTATTCAGAGAAGACATGACAGAAGACTCGTCATGTTTATTCTACTCACTTGGTCATGGCTACTACAACTCCAAACTCTTCCATCTTAGCTCCTCCTGTTGGGGCTGCTGCTTCCGCTAAACCATGCCGTTTCAACAATCATTATTATTATTGCAAGGAAGAGGGCTACCACATCTCTGATTGTTTTAAGAGAAAGGCTAAAGAGGCAAGAGATGCTTTAAAAGCTCAAATGCCAAAGACTGTTGTTATTGCTTCTACCAGTTTATCTTCTTCGGACAATCTATCTGGTTCCTCTCTCTCTGCAGCTGACCTTGAAGCTATTGTCAATCAGGTTTTGTCCCGTACTTCTACTATCTTCTCAGTCTCCTCAGGTAAATTATTTCCTTGGCTTTTGACACTACTTGTTGGAGTCACATGACTCTTGATTCTTCTCTCATATCTAATAAAAAATCTCTAGAACCTTCTCCTGTCATTTGTACTACTGATGGTTTGCATATGTCTGTTAGTCATACTGATCATGTCTTTACTTCTACTCTCTCTGTGCCTAATACATATGTTGTTCCTGATTTAGTTTTAAATCTTCTCTCTGTTGGACAGCTTATTGAACTTGGCATTATTTTAACTTTTTTTAATAAAGGGTGTGATGTGTAGGATCAACAGACGGGCCAGTTAATTGGGACCGGGTGTAAAGTTGGCTTCCTTTTTGAGTTTTCCTCCTTGCATCTTCCAAGTTCTAGTTCTGCTCAACCCATTGCAGCATCTGTCTCCTTAAGCATTTGGCATTCTCACCTTGGTCATACTTTCTTACTACGTGTTCAATATTTAGCATCAAGTGGTTATTTAGGGAAAGTCGACTTTGAATCATTTGATTGTCTTTCATATCAGTTGGGAAAACAGACTGCTTTACCTTATAATGAAAGTATTTCTTTGTCTTCTACATCTTTTGATCTAATTCATTTAGATATTTGGGGTCCTTCTCCTATTTCTACTAATGGAGAATCTCGTTATTTTGTTATATTTGTTAATGATTATTCATGATACACCTGGCTTTATCTCTTACATGATCGTTCTGTATTACTTAGTATTTTTTGTGAATTTAAGTAGATGATGAAAACTCAGTTTGATCGAACTATTAAAGTCTTTCGTTCTGATAATACCATGGAGTATACATCTGCTTCCTTTCTTGCTGAACTCATATAAGAAGGCACTTTACCTCATCGTTCATGCCCTTACACTTCAAACAGAATGGTCATGATGAGCGTAAACATCGTCACATCCTTAATACTATCCTCTCTTTACTTATTTCTAACTAATCTTTTTGGGGTGAAACTGCTCTTACAGTCGTTTCCATAATTAATAGGGTCCCATCTCCTACTCTCTCAAATCACTCTCCATATGAGCCCCTCTATGGAAAGATATCCGACTACTCTCTTTTGAAAGTTTTTGGCAATGCTTGTTTTGTCTTACTCCCGTCTCATGAGCGTACTAAACTTGAGCCACGTTTGCATCTATGTTGTTTCTTGGTTATGGCATTGAACATAATGGTTATTGGTGTTATGATCATATTACCAAACTTCTTTGTATGTCCCGTCATGTTCAGTTTTGGGAACACAAAACTTTCATCTGTGTCTCTCATATCTTATCTGGACCTTCTTTCGCTAGCCCTATTTTCACTAACTTCGCATTTGATCTTTTCCTAGACTCTCCTTCTGATGCACGTACTGAAAGCTCATCAGGCAGTCACTCAATGTCAGTTTCTGATGCTTCTGGATCATCTGTTAACCATTTTATTGCATCTGACTCTCTTAGCCTACTTCATCTGTTGGCCCATCCACTACGTCTGATACTCTTTAGTCATCAACCAATTTGAATGTTCGTCGTTCCTCTAGGGTAAGAGCTCTCTCTACTCGTCTCACTGATTATCATTGTTTTTATGCTCTTGTTAGTCTTCATGAGCCTTGCGTAACCCTCTTTGGCAGCAAGCTATATCCGAAGAATTGGATGCTCTTCACAAGACTCATACATAGGATTTTGTTGATCAGCCTCCTGGCAAGACTATTATTGGTAACAAATGGGTCTGCAAGATTAAAACCGATTCTGATGGGTCTCTAGTGTAGTATAAAGCTCATCTTGTGGCCGAGAGCTATACTCAGGAGTATGGTATTGACTATGAGGAGACATTTATTCCAGTTGCTCGCATTACATCTGTCTGTTCTTTCCGGGCTGTGGCCTCTGCTCGCTAGTGGCCTTTGTTTCAGATGGATATGAAAAATGCATTCCCGCATGGTGATCTAGCTGAGAAGGTCTATATGCACCCCCCCTCAAGGGTATCTTCATCTTCCTAGTAAGGGTTGTCGCCTTAAGCGTACATTGTATGGGCTCAAACAAGCTCCGCATGCTTGGTTTGCCTAGTTCAGTTCCACTATTGGCCAACTTGGTTTTGCCTCCAACTCTGCTTTATTTACACGTCATACTGATGTTGGTATCACTATTTTGCTCCTTTTATGTTGTTGATATGATTATTACTGGTAATGATTCTTCTGGTATTCTTGAGCTTGAGCAATTTTTATGTCAACATTTTGAGATGAAGGATCTTGGCTCTTTTCGTTATTTTTTGGGTTTGGAAGTTATTTCTACATCTAATAGCTACTATTTAACTCAGAGCAAATATTCCTCTAATCTTCTTTTCTCGTTCTAGCTTGACTGATTGTAAGACTGCTGATAGCCCTCTTGAGTCTAACGTTAATTTTCGTGCTACTGACGGTGATCTCCTTTCCGATGCTACCTTCTATCGACAACTTGTTGGGAGTCTTATCTACCTTACTATTACTCGGTCAGATATTAGCTATGTCGTGCATCTTGTTAGCCAGTTTATACCTGCTCCATGCTCTATTCATTATGCTGCAGTTCTTAGTATCCTGAACTATGTAAAGGGTACCTTATTCCATGAACTCTATTTTTCATCTCATTCATCATTGCAATTATATGTTTACTCTGATACTGATTGGGCAGGTGACCCTACCGATCGACAATCCACCACTGTATTTCTTTTTTTACTGGGTGAGTCTCTTATTTTTTGGCATAGTAAGAAGCAGACTGTTGTTGCTCGCTCTAGTACCAAAGCTGAATATCGTGCTCTTTCTGACACTACTTCTGAGTTTCTTTGGATTTGTTGACTTCTCCAGAATATGAGCATATCTCAGGACTCCAGTACTCTTATTTATTGTCACAATCATAGTACTATTCAGATTGCTCATAAATGATGTCTTTCATGAGCGCACCAAGCACATTGAGATTAATTACCATTTTGTGCGTCATCACCTACAAAGCAGACACTCTTCGTCTTCTCTCGGTTTCATCGACTGATCAGCTCGCCATATCTTTACCAAGGTCCATCACCTGGTCGTCATCATAATCTCGTTTCCAAATTAAAGATGGTGTCTTCCAAACCATCTTGAGTTTGATAGGAGAATATTAGCATATCCCATGATATATGACAAATCCTCTAATATTTTATAATTCCTCTCATTTATTAGAGGATCTCATAATATCTTCCTAACTTAGTATATTTTATTAATCTATCTAATTAGGTAGATTATGTGATTGAGGATTTTATGTAATTAATATCAATTTATATATTCTTTTGTTTTTTTACCTTTTATGTTTGTCATCTTCACCTATAAAAGGATGGCTATTGTACAGTTTATTTATACCTCAGAATACTAAACTATTCTTTATTTCCTCTCTCAGTTTATAATTATATCAGTCAAACTGCGACCAGGCGAGACTTTCCCTTGGATTCAAACCATAAGATTTTCACATAAATTATTACATCTAGCCTACAACTTATAAATACAATACGATCATAAAAAAGTATTATACCAAAATCAATTTGGATAAAAAATGCTTATATTTAAATCATATTGTTTTCACCAACAAATAATATTGATTACTCAATTTGGCACCAGAAAATCAATCGAACCATACTATAATTTCTCATAGAAATTTTCATTACTATTGATCATGATTGAACCGATATCTAGATTTTCTTAACTGTTGGGTAGTGGTTCTCCATAATTTTTAGTTGCATAATTTCGGCATCAAGCAATAAATCCTAAATAGATCCCAAAACATCCTCTGTTTTTAAAAATATCCTAAGAAAACCTACATAATGGCATGACCAACAAGCAAGATAAAGGAGAAAAAGTTATACATGCTCAAGAATACCCTATACTCTTATAAGCTATTGCTGCTGAGTTCTTTCTTCCTTCAATAGTAAATAGTGTGAGAGATAAAATTTTAGCAGGTAAAATGAAGAGGGAATAAAGAAAGAACATTTATATTTCCTAATTTCCTTATTTTGGTAATCATAAAAACAGATTAAGTATATGAGGAAGTTCTAAGACATGTGAGTCCCAAGAGGATGTATTTACCACAAGAAGAAAAGAATAAGGGTGAGTGGAGGTAGGTGGAGTTCACTTAGATAAATATTATTACTTTAATGGGTCGGTGTCCATTTTTGGTAGAATGTCCAAAAATTTCCCAGGAAAATATATAAAGTAGAGGGAATTAAGAAGGTCAAAGATGCATCACTCAAAATAAATATCAGTTACAGTTACAAGCTACGAATTGTTAAATATGTATCTCCACAAAATAAAAAAATCAAGTATCTTGTCAGTTTTGGGACTCTCCCAGAAAATTCAAAGAAATTCTCTAAAAAGCATCCATATTCAAAAAAAATGATAACCTCTAAATAAAATGTCATTTGGAGTCATAAATTTCAAGTTGTACGCACAGGAAGTCTAATGGTTACTAGACGGGCACCTATATATGATGGATTTGTGTTCTCTTAGGAAATTATAAGAAACTCTCCAAAATTCTAGAAAAATAGAGAATAAATGATCTCAAAGTCGAAATTTCATTTCGAATTTTGGATTTTGTGATAGATTGGTCAAATAAAAACTAGTAATCGATGGGTCGAGTTAGGATTTCTAACCCTATCGATCCACTATAGCAAATACAAGTAACGAAAAAATTGGGGTATTACATAGGTTGACTAGAGAAGATATAGGATTTGGTCTACTTCAAAGAGTAGGTAGATTTGAGAGAGTGATTTAGTATTGGAATTATTTTTTTATATTGGCCTACTTCAATTAGTTTGAAATGTAACAGATGTTTAGAACATATTTCATTATTTTTTGATAAAGACAGTAGATTTTTATTTTATTCTTGCTAGTTTTATGCGGTTAAGTCCATTTTTTTTTAAAATAAAGTTAGTTTTTTCAGAATTATTATTATTATTATTATGTTTTCACTATGATTGACTTCAATATATTGAGGCTAATCGTGTTACCTTTTTACGATGAATGATTCAATTATCCATACGTCAGATAGTGAGGTGTTACAATTATATATCAATCTTTCTGTAAGTTATTCGTCTATATTTCACGAAATTAGAGACTACTTAACTCGAGATCTGTTATGAACTCAATTATTGGTTGACAATTTTTGGTATAAATAATATGACATTAGTATTGTGCTTGTCTGACAATATAATTAATAAAAATCATTTAAGTAACTATATGTTTATTTTGGGATTAAAAAAATCATCTTGATTGATAAAAAGGATAATGGTTTTGTTTAAAAATAAATAATGGTCACAAAAAATATACAAGTAATATCCAACTTCAAATGAATAAAAATGAGTGATCGCTAATATTGGGAAATGTGGGATAAATTAGTCCAAATTGGAAGGATTGCTACTTCTATGAAATAAATTCTCACGAGATGGAGTAGAATTAATGATGTTCTCCTGCACAATTACAAACAAATATTGGTACTAACTAAACTCGTAATTACACATGTGAAATTTTATATCCTTCCCCTTTTAGGTGATCATGCACGTGTCTTTTCTGAGAAAGGAAATGGAAATGTTAACTGCTGGGAAACTGCGAGAAAGAAAACACTCAAGGTTCTCTCTGGAGGCAGAGGATGAGAGAGAGAGAGCAATATAGACAGAGAAAGTAATAAAAGTAACCCTCCACCGAGCGGACACCCCCAATCTGTTCACCTCCTTTCTGTTACTTAACCCTTGTTCTACCTCCTCTCTCTCCCCCTCACTTAGGCACATTAAAAATCGATTTTATTCTACTTCGGTTGGACGAAATTGTCAAAAGATGAGGCGGGGATGAAAATTGAACTTGAGGTGGGACGTTCAGCGTGGAGGGATGGAGGCGGCGGAGGCGGGGATGTGAACTGAAGCTCCGTATTCAGTGTGCAGGGTTGGAGGTTAGGCGCGCAAGTGAGCTCTTCCCCTCTTTCCCCATTTCTTCTGTCACCCTCGCGCCCCGCCCCACTCCCCCTCTCTCTCTGATTCAGGGTTTGAGTAAATCCATCATCTTTTGCTCCTGTTTTCTTCAAGATTTCAGCGTGAATGGCACTAAAATCGACCTTTGTTACTGTTTAATTTTAGATTTTGCCAATGTTTTGGTTTTAAATCGAACATCCTAAACTGACTTTCAGGATTTGTTTATTAGGCATTGTTTCCAGTGCACTCTTCAAAACACGACCCGAAACGGTTGCAACCAAAGTGCAATACATATTTTTCTTATTTTCAGGACTCTTTTTGCCTAAATTATGCGGAATGAAGACGGTTGGCTTTTTATTTTATTTCTATTTTAATTTTTCCTTACTGTTAGGATTTTGCCCTCGTGGCGTATCATTCGAAGCCAATTTTTATAATTTGTTTATTAGGCATTGTGACACAGGACAGAAGGAAATTAGGATTAGGGTTTGAGAATTATGATTTTTTTTTGGAAAATTGGGGAAGAATAGGAAAGAATTTATAGGGTTGGGAAATCCACCCAAGTGAATCCACGCCTATTCTTCACGAGAAAAGATTTGTTCAAGCGAAATTTACGCAAGAAGTTTTTTCAAACTTTTCATATATTATTCATCAACAATTATCTACAAAATACTTCATACAGAGGTTATTTATAGAAAAATCCTAACAAACAAAATCCTAATAAAATCCAAAATCCTAATCAAATATCCAAATAAAATAAAAAATGAAATCAAATATTCTAATAGGATCCAAAATCCCAACAAAATCCTAATAGAATCAAATCAAATCTAATCTCTATTAAATCAAATCTGATCTCCATCAATTCTCCCTGACTTCAAAATATTCATTCCCGATGAATGCGGAGATGAGAAATGACAAACACGTCCGGGTTGAACTAATCAATATTCACGAAGTATCCCAATTGGGCCATGATAGTAGTTGAGGAACCGTCTCTAGTTCATCACATCTGAACCAAGGCGGTGGAGGTGGAATTTGTTTCTTTCGGAATCAGGTTCAGATGATTGTAAATCTCACAAATTATTTTGGCCATAAATAGTAGAAGCAAATCTCTTCAAAACTTCATATGAATCTGTATGTTGAGTCGTTAATTTCTTCATAATTCCTATAATGAATCTCTCCATAGAAACTGAAGTTTTTACCTCATCATCAACTATAATTTCTTTTTTGTCTGAAATTTCGCTTTGAATTGGAAGTTCCTATACTTCCTATACATCTGCATATGATATGCAAATAGTATTAGTAAATACAAATTGTCGATGAAATTTCTTACGAAATTTTAGTAGGTCTTCTAAAGAAACTGTGGGGCATGTGATATAGGAGAGTAGGAGATATTTCTGTTGACTTCTGTTGATGAATATGATCATCAGGTGCATCCATATGCTGCTGAAACTTCGCAGTTAGTTCCATTGAGAGATCGTCAGAAATTTAAATTTTTGATTTTTCAACTTCTATAGATGGAAAGGAAGTTCCACCTGGTATTAATAATGGCTCATCATGAACTTCTGTATCCAATATAGGCTCCACAATGTATTCACCATCAAAAGTAGGAATATCTGTTTCGATTTTGTTGGCGATACATCCTCGTTAACTATTTGACTTTTTTCATCCCTTTTCTCATTGTACTTTTGGAGACATGGTTGTACGGGTCACTTGTTGATATTGGTAAGTATTTGTTTGCATTTTTCAGACTCAATTATTTGTTTTAGGCTCAGATGATGGAAACTGATGAGATGATGACAATAAATTTGGAAGGCAGTGTTGAGTATACCGATTACGAAGTAGACATCGCAATATATCAATCCAAGTAAAATTTATACTCTCTACTCTAAGTATAACCTTCTTCACCTAAGTTTTGTTGGGTGTAAAGATATTTCTGTGCTGAAGTCTGATTAGAATCTAAAAAGAAATATTTGATATGATTCTTCCAACTTTGATAATTTTGTCGATCGTTAAAACCGTAAAATGGGTATACTAGCATACATATCATGCTCAACTTGCGATTATTTAGCATTTGTATTGATGTAATGACCATAGAAAATGAACCAATATATAATCAACTCAATATTTTAGCTCAAAAAGTTTAGGAAATAACTAAGAATCATGAAGGTTCGAAAACGGCTTGAATCAGAGTTGAAACGGGCTCAGAATCATCAAATTTTCTTTAAAGGGTCTGTTTCTCTTAATGGGTCTGCATTATGGACTGAATTCAATTTGAAGCTGCAGGTCGGATCTGAAGATGTGGGTCGGATCTGAAAATGTGGGTCGGTTCTGAAGTCCAATTAAAACCCAACTTGAATTATTGTGGTTTGGGTATATTTGGATGCAGGTTTACTATCCAAACCCGATTCAATCCAAATCCAAATTTCCTTTTCGTCTTGGACACGGGTTTGATTAAATGGATCCAACTCAATTTCAAATTAAATCCAATAACAAATCAAGCCTAGACAAACCCAAAATGATTCCTGTGCTTGCTGTGGCTGTAGAGAGGAGACTCGGGCAGAGATGTTGCTGGAGGCGGCGGCAACGCTGACTGAAGGCGGAGGCAACGACACTGACCGAAGGTAGTGGTAGCGGCTCTAGACAAAGGCAACAGTGTTGTTGGACGAAGGTGGAGAGGCAGACGAGGGCGACGAGGAGGTGGAGCGGTTGGCGAGGTACATATAGCGGTTGTGGAGGTCTTGGATGACGGCGAGGAGCAGGGGCGCTTCTGGAGCTCTCGGCGTGCTCGGTGAAGGAGTTAGTCAGAGGTGGTGTTGAGGGAGGGAGAAGGAGATGTGGAGGAAAAGGATTTGGAGAGGTTGACTGGAGAGGTGGCGGAACGATGGAGTTTGGGTTGAGTCTGTTGGGGATTTGGAGATGGCCAAAGGGAGGGTTTGGTGAAGTTGCCATGGGTTTTGGGTTGGGTTGAGGGGGAACGGGTCGGGGGAGAAGATGAGGGGAGAAAGAAGTACTTTTCTTTTTCTCTTTCGGATCGTTCTTTTTTTGTACAGATTTGTACTTCTCTCTCTCTCTTTTTCAGATTTAATCTATTGTCAGATTTTTTTTTGAAATAATTAAAATAGAAAACTAAAAATAAAATAAAAAAAGATGGAGATGGGATGAAAGTTTAGGCTTTAATACCAAATTGACGCAGGACGGAAAGAAATTAGGGTTAGGGTTTGAGAATTATGGTTTTTTTTTGGAGAATTGGGGAAGAATATTTGAGAACTTATAGGATTTGGGAATCTACCCAGGCGAATTCATACCCACTCTCCACGTATTCACGAGTAAAGATTTGCTCAAGCGAAATCTACGCAAGAAGTTTTTTCAAACTTTTCATAAATAATTCATTATCAATTGTCTACAAAATATTTCATACAGAGCTTATTTATAGAAAAACTCTAACAAACAAAATTCTAATAAAATCCAAAATCGTAATAAAATATTCTATTAAAATAAAAAATCAAATCAAATATTCTAATAGGATCCAAATTCCCAACAAAATTCTAATAGAATCAAATCTAATATCTATTAAATCAAATTTGATCTCCATCAATTAATTTAACGCAGGACGGAAGCAAATTAAAGTTAGGGTTTGAGAATTAGGGTTTTTGTGAAGAATTGGGAAAGAACAGGGAAGAACTTACAGGGTTTGGGAATTCACCTAGGCGAATTCATGCCCACTCTTTATGAATCCACGAGGAAAAATTTGCTCAAATAAAATCCATGCAAGAAGTTTTTTCATATTTTTCATATATTATTCATTATCAATTGTCTACAAAATACTTCATATAGAGCTTATTGATAGAAAAATCCTAACAAACAAAATCCTAATAAAATCCAAAATCCTAATCAAATATCCTAATGAAATCAAAATTCAAATCAAATATTCTAATAGGATCCAAAATCCCAACAAAATCCTAATAGAATCAAATCTAATCTCTATTTTATCAAATCTGATCTCCATCACATTGTTTCTAGTACAATCAGAAATTTCATATTGATGTGTTGGACACAAAAAATTTGACCTTAATGAATAATTTGACCTTAATGAATAACAGAGTTTTGATTTTATAGATCTTCTTTATTCCTATCTCACAATTGTGCTCAATTTCGTATTATATACTATTATATTTTATTCCAGCTTTTATCGATACAACAGGATATATATGTTTTTGTAGGATTTGTATGTGTGAGAGGATTTGATTGAGAAAGTAGAGTGCCAAGGCCTCTTTATGCAAGGAAGATGTCAGCAAAGGAAGAGTGAACTCCGAATATCCAATCTTGGGTAGCGTAAATTGTTCGTATTTAACCTAGTGGTCAACTGCAGTGAGTGTTTCAAAATATTGTAGGGAGTACAGAACATGCTAGTTTCTCTAGCTTTCCTCCCAAAAGGCGACTGTGTGCCTAAATAGCTCATGTCTGTACAATAATGAAAATCCCATGCTACACAATGCTACACTATGTTTGGCTTGGTTTGATAGAAAATGAGGTGAAAAGACCTAGCTCATTTACGTGGTGGATTACTACTCTCTAGTGGTTTTATTCTCCTTCCTCACATGCTACATTATGTTTGGTTTGGTTTGACAGAAATTGAATAAAAGAAAAAGAAATAGAAAAGGAAAGAGAGAAAAAAACTGAAAAAAAAAAAAAAACAATTTTCTTTGCATAAAAGAGAAACTAAAATGAAAATATAATAAGAATAATAATATAGAAATTTTCTATTCTCATCTCATTCCACTTTCCTACCTTTATTCCATGTGATAATAACTACCATTTTCTTCCATATTTTCGCAGTTAGGGAAGAGAGAATAAGAGAATTTTAAGCCTTATCTTCTCTTACTTTCCTTTTTTTTTGTTCTTTTCCATCAAATTTTCTTCATGCTTTCTCTCAAACTAGATGGGATTTTAGAGTGACCATGAAAAGATTAAACCCTCCTTCAAACTAAACCTCCCAAATAGACTGTCACTCTTCTGCGGTGAATTTGCTCCTTGTATTCTTTCGAGCATTGCTAGCACTCTATTGGAGGTGGGGTGAGTCTTGACAGAATTTGGGAGTCTTATGATGCGACCTAAAATGCACACTCACAAGTGCAGGAGATTGACAAATAGTACTCGAACAGTAAACTCAAGATCGTTCTCTTGAGAATAAAATACTTTGTGATTGAGAAATATAGTTACGAATCTAAAGATTATGACTCGATTGAAAAATAATTAACTAGAAATTGATTGTAAAATAAACTAGAGAGTTGTATTAACGAAATGCATTAATGTCCCCAATATTTAATTACTGGATGATTTAATATTTATTTTATTTCAGTTATATAGATCGTGTGGCCTCATACAATTAGAAAATAAATCATTGAAGCATAAAATTGAATAAAGTTATGATCTTGATAATTGATTAATTTTCCTCAGTTAATCCTATATGAATTTTTGAGATAATCCTAAGTATGATCCATGAATAACAAAAATAATCGTTTAAAGTCTAAGCATATATCATATCTAAAAGAGTCTATTATATATATAAAAAACTAAGCAACGAATATATCATCAAACTATAAACCATCAAAGTCTGAAAAATCACATCTGGCGTCTAATAAGATAATAAGGAACAAAATTTCAAATATCATATAAAACAATTAAGCACAATAAAAACTAAACATTATACCATATATAATTTAGGGTTTGCTACCCCATCCACACTAATGAAAAAATTTAGCCACTCATACTCTTCATAGTAATCAAATAATCGAAAAGTAATTTTTTATTAAATAACTATGAGAGTACAAAAATTAAATCTCAAAAATGCTCAAAAATCTCTCCTTTCATCTAAAAAAATCCAGATAATCCTCTTCAAAATTTTGGAGTACGTTGAGTATAAGAATTCTATTTACAAAAAAAATATTTTTTCTTTAAAACTCTTCATATCTGTGCTTCCATCATACTTGCTGTCGACAGCAATTTCAACAGCTCCTCTCAGGTTAAAACTACAATCATTCATATTTGCCCACTATTGATGGCATTTTTAGGTGACTGTCGATAGTCTGACTTGGAAATTCAACTTCTGGGCACACAGATATGATTCTCATTCGATTTCCTTCCATTTAAAACCCTTAAAAAAAGATCATAAAACAATAGAATTATCTTAAAATGGAGAGTTTGGATAACAAAAATAGTCTTTTATTAATTCCTTATATTAATCATCGAAATTGGATTATGCGTGTATAAAATAAATAGAAAATACTACACTTTTCACTCGTAATCACGTTCTCCAACTTAAGTTTTGCTACTTCCTAGCAAACTAAATAAAATTCAAAGTATCCTAAAGATATAATTCTACTAAAGAAAAGAAAAATAAATCCTAACTCACTTTCGTAGGATCAAGATTGCACTTAGTATGTGCAACAAACGTTTAAACTTTGTAGTAACCCTAGTGGACGAGTGTTGTCTCGTGAGATCCAGTGACGTTACTCACAAACATCAAGAAGTGTAGATGTAAGGAAAAAATAAATAAAAAGATAAAGATAAGTGTAAAATAAAGAAATAAAAAACTAAGAAAATATATTTTGTTTCCATTTCTGTCTATATGAAGCTTAATTAAAAATATGCATATAGATATATAAACTATATCAATCTTAAAATCTCACCTTTAGTCCAATACTCTATTATTCTATCATGATCACTTAAATTTTATCATAAATATGTCTATCTCATGATTATTCTATCATATGCACTCTTGTAATCATGTATACAAATTAGTCAAGTTTCAAACACCAATCACACTCACATGAACCTTTTCCATCTCTACTTTTTTTTTTTGACTTATAAACACTCACCATTCATGTGAAAACTCTTTTTTTTGAGATACAAATGTCCAATTACTAAGCTTATCTTTGTGATTAAAGTCTATAAGTATTGTTCATGTGAGCCCGCATGCTTACCAAAGCATACAAACCCAACTACATAACATTTACTTCCCTTTATCTTATTATTATTATTATATATCGAAGATTATTGCCTTAATATTAGACTCACTTTTTTTTTTGTTGATGATAGTATTTCCTTTTGAATTCCCTTGTTATCAACTTTTCATGACTAATCGTGTAAGTGTATAGAGTGCATACTCATTTCTAATCTTAGTTATCAGTATATCTTATTGTCATATTTAATTTTCTTTTCAAAAATAACTATGAAATACTATCATATGAGTATCAATTTCAAAACATCAAACTACAAGTGTTCAATATGAAATGCTTCTAATCTTGGTTTTTTATTTCAAGAAATGAAAATATTTCGAAATACCTTATAAATTTTATGGTATTTTGGTTAAATTTTTGCACTAATGATAAAATAAAAATTTTATAGTAGTGCTTCTACCCATCCCTCTCCCCAATTTAAATTATGCAATGTACTCGGTGCATCTATAATATGAGCATATAAATAATATAGTAAGACATAAATAAAAAGGATATCATTAGAAAATATCTGGCTTTATCAATCCTCTTATTACACTCGATAAATAGTGTATGGCAACAATACTATTGTCCATCTCTAATGTGGTTGGTTGCCGCATTTTTGACATAAGCAGGAAGTCATGTTCCCAATGCTTGCCCTTATTATCCCTCGTCATCAGTGATGATAGCGTCCTCACCAACTATATGCTGGTACATCCTTATAAGGAGTCTGAGGTTGCATTCTTCAAGTTACTCGAGGTGCGTCTGTTGGGTCTCAATGGTGGACAAAATAATACTGAAGGCTCTTGACATGTTTGTGATCGTCTCATGTAAGCTTGTGAGTGTTATCTCAGACTGCCTGAGATAATGATCCTTCTCTTCCTTGATCCTGCCCTTCTTATCAGGTTCTGTGCATTGCCTTTGCCGCTCCTACTAGTTGGGCAATGAATTATTCTTAGGAGTTAGGTGACAGCAGTCGTTCTGGTTTTGAACTCATAATCCTCCCTGTAGTTGTGTTAGTTAGGGCTCCATACGATGAGGCACAGTTGACGATAAATCAATCCCATGATTCTAACAGATCTTCACAATCTCAGACAGTATAATCAAGACTGGTTTTGCCGCCCTTGGATGTTGAATGTACTTTTTGGGTTATCTCATGCAATGGATATGGAGGTATACATGATTGAGGCGACATCGAATAGGTGCCTCTGCAAGATCATATTCATCAGCACCACATCCCCTGCATATAGCTCTATTGTGGCGGATGATGGTGCAATGTTATATTTGTTAAAAAAGAAATACTAGCACTAGCTCTTTTCTTAACAATCCAGTTTTCATAGAGCTAGTGTTGAAGGCCTGATTACTAAGATTCGTGTATAACTTTCCGAAGGCTGGGGACCCTATTGGAGTATCATTGACTCTATCGGAGAATGGTGGTTCTTTTTTGGGACATCCGAAATTGAAACAATATCTCCTGCCTATTAAATGGCACCACTTACCACCTAACTATTGTGTATGCTGGTCGATCTCCCAATGGCGGCTCTAGGTGCGCATAGAGCTCCCAGATGATCTCATTGTACACTAATAAATGCTTGTGGTTGTATAATTCTCCAAACCCACCTTTTGCATGAAATATTTGAATGAGAGGTTGTCATAAATCTTTGAATAATCCATCTCTCCTTCAGGTTAGAGCTTGAATTGCTCAAATTTTTCATACTTCTTGTTTGTTGGTCTTGGAATTTGAGGTTGATGTCTCTTCTAGGCGGCCTCTTGCCCTCTTATATTAGACTCTTCGTGGACCCATCTAGAAAATCATTAAGAAATACATCTCTTAGCAAAATATATTTTTCTTGTTTCTAATTGGCTTTTTAAATTATTTTTAAGATATCATTAGTACAAATTATCCATACGAATTATTTTTACATATCAATTTGTAGATTTGATCTTTTTTTAAAGGATGAAATTGTTGTATGAAATATTATTTGGCAATCCATGAATTTTTATGCTAAAAGTTACAATTTTTATCCAATTTTGTCAAGTTATGATTTTTACAGAAATAGTTGGTAAGAATTTGTAACTTCCCATTTCCCGAGGGATACGGAAACGGAATGCGTTTCCGGCGGGCACGTGTAAGTCGACAATACGAGGCCTATAAGTATGTAAAAGAAGAAATGAATGGAACTGAATACTAGTTATCTACCAGAATCTTAGAAGTTAGTCTACTGCTATATAAAAAATAAGATATACATGTCTAAGATAAGAACTAACAAGTACAATACTGATACAAAAGTTGGAAATAAAGTCCTAAAGGGTGATACATACTAAACCAAAAATACGAAAGCGGAGGCCTAAAAATCGACTGCTGCTCACCCTGCTCCAGAAAGTATGGATCGTACAATGGCGGATTCTCGCTCACATCTTCAGTATCTGAACGTATGGGGGAGCTTAGGGTCAAACCCGACAAGTAAAACAATAAGAAGTAGGGAGTATGTAATATAAAAAAATTGGTAAGGTATGAGTGTGGATATGAAAGTATGCGCATGTGTGAAAAATATTAAATAATAAAGACAATATCAAGCAGGGGTATACATGCACATCAAGTCTAAGTTAATATATTATTTTAGTTTATATTTTAAACTAAATGGTGAAGAAATAGACTTGTATCGTAGGAGTGTGCAATATGCACTAAGAAGTAAAATATGAATTGATGTAAAAAGTATATGCACATGTATGAGAAACAATAATGATTAACAATATCAAGCAGGGATATACATGCATATCAAGTCTAAATTAATATCTTATTTTAGTTTATATTTTGAACTGAATGGTGAAAAAATAGACTTGTATCGTAAAAGTAGCCGTGCATACCCGGGACCCGGCCAAGATGCTGGCGCTGAACCAGCCGTGCCGCTAAGTACTCAAGTAGATACCGATACTGAGTATTCGATCGTCCCATTAACATTAACTAAACAAGAGATGATGGCTCAGTATCATCTAGGCGTCTCTGCGGATGGGCCTTATTTCGGTTGTGCAACCTATCCTAAACCTTTCACAATACAATATTTGTCCACCCTTTAGTTCTCCCATAACCCAAGATTTCAAGTTATATTACATGCAAATCAAATCGGAATATGATGAACCAATCATGTCAATGTTAATACATATACATGTCTGGTAACAAGCAAGATGTGGTCCATGTCAAAATCAAGTTAACATGCAAGTCAGGATCTATGACACTATCAAAATATGTGTATGTACTAGAAAAATTCGGCATATTTTCATGTATCTTGTACATGTAATTAGTATGTATATGTCAAGACATGCATGATGGAGTATAGAATGTTAGAATGAATGTTAAGAAAATGATCATGTATGTAAACCACACATGAATACAAGTATACATATAAATACGTATGTGAGTATTAAGATGTAAAAATACCTATGATGATCATTTATGTGAATCATACATATACAATTATGCATATAACACATATTAGGTAAGTGGGTACTAAATTGTAAAGATAGAAATTAAATAGGTTTAACACTTTTATAACGATTACTTTAACAACATATGATTTTCTAAATTCTAGCATGATTTGATAGTATGAAAAGTAGCAAATTTATTAAATCTTAGACATGTATATATTTTTTAAGTAAACATGGATTAGTATAGAAAGAATTATGACCTAACATAATATCTTGTATAAAAGAAATATTTTAACAATTTAATATAGAAACTTATTTGAAACCTTCTCTTTAAAAACATGATTATGAATATATATATATATATATATATACACCTATGTTCTAATGGCAAGTGGAAAGTGATTTAAAATCATTGCATCATACACGAAGATGTTTGTTCGTCGCAAAAGTTTCTTCGCTTCATTCCATTGAATACATCTTAGATTACAATAGAAGTGAACAAGATAAAAAAAATAGAACAAACGAGAGGATTTATATCTATCGCTCTCTTTTACAATATCTCGTGGGATCTGTGGCGATGGGATCTGTCGAGCAGCTCCTTTTGACGATCAGTACGCTGAAATCTTCTCTCTTGAAGATATCGGCCGACTATAGACGATCTTCTCTGGTTTTGATTTGTTCAAGGCTCTCTCGCGTAACTCGAACTTCTCAAGAACTCCAGAAAGAAGATGGTGATTTTCTCTGATCTTCACGAACTCAAGGCTCTGTGCGTAATTGAATTCTCCAAGATTTCAGAAAAATATCTCAATTGCCGAAAAGAAGATCCCTAGGGTTTCACCAGGAAGGTATTTATAGCCCCAGGTTAATGCAAGAGTTTCTATCTAAATAGAACTCGTCATTATCAGGGATTCCAATCAAATATCTTAGTTTTGATGGAATTCTGATTAGACTTGATTCGGGTATTTGGATAAAGCCCAAAATCATAATCTTAATCAATTTGAGATTCTGGTTATCTGCTTACGCGGAGCTTTAATCGCATCAAAATGCGGTGCTAAATAACCAGTGCGCGGAGCTAACGCGGAGCTATAGAACATTTCCGCGTTTTACTCAAACGCGAGGCTAATACAAGTCAGACTGCGGAATCAACGCGGAGCTATTAAACATCTCTGCGTTTTATTCAAACGCAGAGTTGTTATTACCAAATGCGGGGCTACTGAATTGGCTCCGCGTCCTGTTGTGGAAAATCCTTTTAACTTAGAAATTTTCACTGCCAATAGAATCCCCTCCAAAGTTTTCAAAGTGGCTTAGACTTCAGCAGATTTTGAAATACTTTGGATATCTAAACTGAAACGTGGAGTTAGAATACCAAGTCTATCTCGCGTTATGCTCACTTACGCGGAGCTAATCAGCTTCACTTCGTCTTCAGTGAAATGAGTAATTATGTCATTAATTACTCTGAATTTCTACGCCGAATACCAAGCGACGGAAATTCTGTTTAAATAGAGCTCCCGGCTCATCTTCTTCTTCATCCGGAGATTTTTAGAAGAGCTCTCAACTCCTGCAACTGAGTGAGCGATGTCAATGAGCGATCTTCAATTGATCTCCCTTTAACTCTTCATAGATTTTCATCGTTAGGATGTCACTTCAGAAGAGTTTTGCTAGATGCACGTTGGCCGGCGTTAATGGCAGCGGCCGTGGAAGTAGACGCAACGGTGAACCAGTCTATGCAGCGTCTTCCGAAGGTAAAGACCTTAACTCTTGGGCTTCTAAGAACCATCTTGAGACGTTTTGACTTGGTTTAATCCGGCCATTTGTTTATTTTACCGGCGAGATCGCCATTCTCTGGCCGTAAGGCTTAAAGGAGAAGGAGGAGTCATAGAGGAACTCTGTTCTTTTTCTACGCGAAGTTATCGCGTCATCCCTGCGCTTGAAATGCGGGGCTTATCTGACTAGTAGTCTCGATGAATCTGTGAGGCTATCTTTGATTAGCAGTCGCGATGAATTGCGAGGCTATCTTTGATTAGCAGTCGCGATGAATCTGGGAGGCTATCTTTGATTAGCAGTCACGATGAATTGCGAGGCTATCTTTGATTAGCAGTCACGATGAATCTACGAGGCTATCTTTGATTAGCAGTCGCGATGAATTGCGAGGCTATCTTTGATTAGCAGTCGCGATGAATTGCGAGGCTATCTTTGATTAGCAGTCGCGATGAATCTGCGAGGCTATCTTTGATTAGCAGTCGCGATGAATTTGAAAGAGAAGGAAAGAGCAGAAAGAAATTTTGTCCCCACTTTACGCGAAGTTATCGCATCATCCTCTGCGTTTAAAGCGCGAGGCTATTTCTTCAACTGTGCGTTAGCTTAGCTTTGCGTTGTCACTCTTTTGGAAACTCTGTTCCTTTTGCAGTAAGTTCAATCCTTTCTGAAGAGGAGTGTATGCGGGTCCATCGATCTTCATCAGCAAAAGTAATTCTAAGGAAGTCAGAAGCATATGCTTTACAACATAGTTGCAGGTTTCAAGCTCTGGCTCCGAGAGATAAACTCCTGAAGGGGCTGTAAATAGGGAGCTGCAGTACTTGCAGTTCAGAATTGTGCTTCAATGCAGCACTTCCCTTTCCTCTTGTGCTTCATTTCGGATGACAGATCCTAATTGACATTTGCAGAGGAGATCTTTTGCATGTGAACCAGGGAACTGAGCTTCAACACCCCGTAGAGAAATCTGGAGTTCTTTTGCATGTGAACCAGGGAGCTGAGCTTCAACACCCCGTAGAGAAATCTTACTGTTTGGTTATTGATGAGTTGATCATGTAAAAGTTTTTGGGAGAGCTATAACTCCCTCTTTGTAATCTCTTGCTTCATGAATAAAGATAAATTATTTTCCTCTCTATCTGTTGGCTTTAATAATTTTGCTTGCTCAACAAACAGATAGTTAATAATTCTGGTAAAATAATCTAAGGCTCTTCTGCGTAGCTTAGATCATTAATACCTGAAGTGATCGGACAGGGATCATCTTCAACTTAGCCAAAAATCCAAGTTTTTCATGAGAACGCGAAGCTAAAAGATCAAGTTATCTTCGCGTTTTTCGGAGTTGCGTGGAGTTAATATCTTCACTTTTTTTTTATTTACCATGCGAGGCTAATAGCTTCGCATTTTGGAGAGTAACTGACCAGTCATTTTCTCCGAAATCCGCACCGAACTCTAAGAGGCAGTTTCCCTCTTTTAAATAAAATCTCTATTCCTTTTCTTCTCACTTTACTTGAGAATTTTGCAGAAACTTAGAGATTCAGGCGATCACAGTTCAGGCGACCCGAGCTTTTTCCGACCGAGTTTGCTCCCGATTTTCAGTCGATTTTCCTCAGCAATGGCACCCAAAACTCGTGCTACTTCTCGTGCGGCTCCATCATCGGCAACTGGCGTAAGCAGTGGTGGCGGCGGCCATGGCAGCGACGCGCCAGCCCACATTTCGCCTATCGGAGGTAAGAATCTCTCCATCGAGACTTTTTAGAACATCTCTAGAGTGATTTGGCTTGATTTTAATTGATCAATCAACTCTTTTACCGGCGAGACCGCCGTACTCCTGCTGTAAGGCTTGGAGAAGAAGAAAAGTCTCTGACTTTCTTCTTTACGCGAAGTTATCGCGTCATCCTCGCGTTTTGAAGCGCGGGGCTATTTTAAGTAGCAGTCGCGTGGAAACGCGAGGCTATTTTAAGTAGCAGTCGCGTGGAAACGCGAGGCTATTTTAAGTAGCAGTCGAGTGGAAACGCGAGGCTATTTTAAGTTCTGCGCGATCTAATTTTTAGCTTCGCGCGGCACTATTCTTAGCTTCGCGCGTTCTAATTTTTAGCTTCGCGCGTCCATACTTAGAGAATTTTTCTGTCTTATAGAAACTTCTCTCACTCTGGTACTTCTTTTTGCAGTAGGGTATTCTATGGAAGCTCTTCCTCACAAGAATTACTTCGGCTTTGCTGGGGGTTCCGATCCCTCAGGCCAATTTCGCTTCACCACTATCTTGGCTTCATATAAGCCAGACCCGAAGGAGCGCAAGGAGAAGTTGATCAAGTACCATCCCACTACTGCGCGAGAAATCATAACCGATGCAGCCTTCGAAACTTTGAATAGAGAAGCGATGGAGAAACCCGCCTTCCTCTTTGGAGACCAGATGGATCAATCAGCTGAGATCCTTTCTGAAGAGGAGTGTGTTTGGTTATATAACTCAGGCGAAATGCTGATGTTTCTGCCCAGAATGGCTCGTAGCTATCCTCTGGTCTATCTTCAGAGGCTGGCGATGCCTCGGGAATTAAAGTGGGGACTGACTCAAGAGCAAGATGGCGTCCCAACAGGCAAATTTGGTGCAAAAGGGGTTTATCAAGATGGTTCCCCCAGATGCATTACTGGCTTGCTTCCAGGCCGATTTGGCAAGGAGCTTCCAGTGGGAGAAGTCCCATCTCGTGCCTGAACTTTCTTAAGTGAGTTCCTGGCGAAGGATGGTCAGTACCCGGCTAGCGACTTCAGGATACCTGGCTGGGTTCATTCTTCTAACAATATGTGGTGGGCCCGCCTCGTTCAGTACATGCTGGATTCCCACGAGCCCATTTTAAAGGATATTGGCTTGTATAAAGCTATCAGGAATGTCCAATTCAGATTTCCCCAGAGTGCCTATCATTTTTACTGCCTCTTGGAGATGTATAACCCTGAGACTTGTACTCTCTTTACACTAGTGGGTGAGCTAGGATTCGCTCTTCACGAGATGTTTGAGGTTTCCGGGCTTTCCATGGGTGAAATTTCCTATGAAGAGTATATCCCCACCACCAATGAGCTGAATATGCTACTGGCGAGGGATGAGCGTATCTACGCCACATACTGGGAGATGATGTGCCATTATCATATTTGCGCTGACTTGACGGGTGCACGTAACCATGGTATCGGCCATAAGAAATGGGCCGAGTATCTCTTTGCCAATTTAAACTCTAAGGATAGCTCGGCCACTATCCATGGTCATTCTCCTGTTCCCATCCCAGAGATTGACCAACGTGTAGCCAGGGGCCATTACCGTCTGTATTATACTACAGACTCCAATGAGAACGGGTATGATCCCGGCACTTCATTCAAGAGCTACCATTATCAAGCCCAGTTCCCGATCTCCAACAGAGGTCTCATTGCCGGGTTTCTGATGCTGTGGCTGAAGAGATGTGTCGTGCCGTCGTTGCCCAAAGAAGCAATTGCAGTGACCGTGGTATATCCAGCGGTTCTTCTCGCATATGGCCGATCCCTTGGACTTCTTCCCGCCATGGTATGCAATTTGCAGTATGGACTGAGGGTGCTCTGTCGTGATTTCCTCCCCACTATTAAGGTCAAGGGGAAAGGAAAGGGCAAGTCGAAAGAGACTGCCCAGCCGAAAACTCCAAACCCTAGGGTGGAGATGCCCTACACCTATTTGATGGCGTGCCTCGTCTTGCACTGTCCTTCTTTAATGAGTGCACCAGAGCGTCGTTCGGGTGAAAAGTGCTTATTTATAGAACTGTATGAACGCTCTTCATGGAAGCAGAATTATATGTCTCAAATTCGGAAGACTCTTCATGGTTTTCAGAATTATGAGATCTTCCGGTGTTTTCCTGACTTTCCCGGCGGAGGATATGGGATGAGGCTGAAGGATGCCATGGGAGCAGATAAGTTCACTACTTTGTCTGCAGGAGCATTCTGGTGGATTCTCAATATCCGTCCCAGACACTTGGTGTATCGTCAAGATCTCGGGTGTCGGATCGAGCCATACACTCCGAATCACTTTGCTCGCCAGTTTGGATACTCCCAACTTTATGTGGGCAATCCAAATAAAGATCTCGCTCACGAGGGAAATTTATACGAAGGCGCTCGTGGCTGGTTCCATTTTGCAGCGGGCGGAACCGAGGCTGAATTCTCCTTGCCCCATAAGGCGCCAGAATTGGCCATGACCCTCAGCTTCTGCAACTGGTTCAGTATTGCGAATGCTGACGTGCCCGGCTTCTCTCTCAATCGCAGTTGTTGCAAAGAGATTGAAGCCCTCTACATTAGCCGCCAGGGTGCTTCTAGAGTGAGAATAAAAGGAATGGAAGAATTCCTTAGTGCCGCGACTGAGCCTTCAGACGCCAGTGAATCCGACGACGATGCCGGTGATGACGATGACAATACTGGTGCTGGTGGAGCTCCCCAGCCTGTTGTCAGTCTTCCCTTGAGTCCAGCTCTCATACGCCTCGGCACTTTAAAGAAAAGACCGAGTAAGAAGCAAAAATTGGCTCAGAAAACTTTGATAGCTCCCCAAGAAGTGGCTGTCAAACTTGCTTCAGACTTATTGGCTTCGGCTCTACCCCCAGCATCGGCAAGGGAGGATGAACCTGCTAAAGCTCCAAGTGTCACTGAGGTTTCGGCTCCTTCGGCCGTAGAGCCTGTGGCAGAACCCGGGGCACAACTAACGGGTAGCGAGACGGGTACATTGCTGGAAACAACAATGGCTCCCCTTTCAAGTTCGACAACTGGACTTGTATCGCCTGGTATGGCCCTTAGCATTTTATCTTTTGCCCGTTATTATTTTAACGTAACACTGCTTTTCTGGTCTTCCGAAATGCAGGTGATCAACTTCTCTCGCCAATGCATTCGACTACCCAAGTAGCGTCTGACGATAGGATGGACCATTCCGGCTCCGTTGGTGGTGTGGGTAGCTCTGCTGGCGAGTTTGCGGCTGATTATTCCACACCAGCTCCTGTCTCTGTTCCCTCTTCAATTCCCCCAATTGACGAACTGGGAAGTGATGAGAGAACTGAGGTCATTATCGCAGCTGCTGCTAGGGAGGCGACGCCTTCTCCTAGCATGCCATCACCAACGCCAGTCTGTTCCACTGATACATTTTCCACGGTCGTTGGCGTACCTTCTGTTTCTCAGTCAGCGATTCTAACGCCTTCTACTATAATGGCTGTTGAGACAACTGTAATTCCTCCAGCTTCTAATCTTCCAGTCGGGGATGAGGAGAACTTAAAGTTCTCATTTGAAGCTTCTTCTGCCATCGGAGGAACTTCTGGTGGAGATACCCCCTCATCTTCTCCTGTTGGTGGCGTTCCCGGGTGACTTGTATTAGCAGCCCTCCTTCTCAGGTTCCTGATTCCACCAAATCTGCATTGGCTTTATTGGCCCCGCATGTCATGAACCTGGTACAAGGACGGGCTTCTTCTTCGACACCGGTAGCCACTGCTCCTCTGCCCGTGACATCTTCCTTAACATTACTTGCTTCGTCTGTTGGCACTGTAAATCCTCTTGAAAAACTTTTCAACTTTAGTGTCGCCAATTTTATGCGTTTGCTAAGGAGATGTATTGAGATGGTCCTTGCTGGCCACGATTTCTTCAACTTCGCACGTCCACTGTTATTCCGCTATCTGGAAAACATCGAAGAAATTGGGGGACGAGATCGAGCAGCTCCTTACTGGGCCCGTTTCAGAATTTTGGAAGAGCAAATGAACATACTCAACACAGTTCGCCAAGCGGATGTTGAGTCGATTACTGGGATCGAATGGGCTCGTCTTCGGGCGGAGTTGGTTGCTCGTCGAGAGGAATTGAGGCGCCAAGAAGAAGAGTGGTCTCGAGCGTTAGCAGGGTTCCAGGCTAGTCGGGAGTCCATTCTTAGAGGTTTGGATTTGGTGAACTCTGAAATTGAGGGGAGCCAGGCTGCAATTCTCAGCACCCAGGAGGCCATTGCTAATGCTGGGGCGATCTTAGTAGAGAGCGAGCTTCAATTAGGGGAAGCCGTTAAGAAGCGGGAAGCGCTGATCTTTCAACGGGAGCAAGTTGATCAGGAGGAGACAATAAGAAGCCGTACTATGGAAGAGTCTCGCCAGCATCTCATCCAGCAAGTTGGGATGAATGATGATGATCTGCTCCGGCAGGCTCAACACTCTATAGAAGCAACTCGTCGTCGAGTGATTGACGAAGCGATGAGTAAATTGAAGCATCTCGGAGATCCATAGTTTTTTTTATTTTTATTTTTTATTCTTCTCTTTTTTTTTTAATGAGAGTTTGTAATAAAAGAAAGAACCTCGTTGGTTTTCAGACCTCTTTTGTAACTCCATTCTTTTCAAATGATGAATAAGTGATAACTACTTTTTGATTCTTTTATTGGTTGGCTAAGAAATCTTCTTGCACAACAAATAACCTGCCATCAAAAAGTAGTTTTCTCTGCAAAGCATTTCAAGTCGTACTGTCAGAGGTAAGAATTTAACATGACAGGTTTTATGGGATTTTTAGCAAATCCCCAGCTATCAACTGGTTTGATTGGCCTTTACCAACTACCGTTTGAATTGGGCTAGCCATATTATTCCCCTCAAAATGGTGAGTTGTCGAGGAATTAATCTCCTCTCCCCTTTTGCTTTTAATCAGTATTGGGTAGTTAATTTCATACTCTTACCCCCAGTATGATAGGGTTGGCGAGAAATTTGTTCTCTTCCCATTGCCAAGTTGGCATTGGGCAATTCATACTTTTTTACCCCAGTATGATGGGTTGGCGAGAATTAGATCTCTTCTCATTGCCTAGTCGGCGTTGGGCAATTCATATCTTTTACCCCAGTATGATGGGTTGGCGAGAAACTGGTTCTCTTCCCATTGCCTAGTCGGCGTTGGGCAATTCATATCTTTTACCCCAGTATGATGGGTTGGCGAGAAACTGGTTCTCTTCCCATTGCCTAGTCGGCGTTGGGCAATTCATACTTTACCCCAGTATGATGGGTTGGTGAGAAACTGGTTCTTTTCCCATTGCCTAGTCGGCGTTGGGCAATTCATACTTTTACCCCAGTATGATGGGTTGGCGAGAAACTGGCTCTCTTTCCATTGCCTAGTCGGCGTTGGGCAATTCATACTTTACCCCAGTATGATGGGTTGGCGAGAAACTGGTTCTCTTCCCATTGCCTAGTCGGTATTGGGCAATTCATACTTTACCCCAGTATGATGGGTTGGCGAGAAACTGGTTCTCTTCCCATTGCCTAGTCTGCGTTGGGCAATTCATACTTTTCGCCAGTATGATGGGTTGGCGAGAAACTGGTTCTCTTCCCATTGCCTAGTCGGCGTTGGGCAAAATATATCTTTTAGGTCAGAGGCGCTTAATTACACATGCCTAAAAGAAAGATTGGGGGCTGTTCAAACTTGAGAACTGAGCACACCAGGTTTGGGTCAGAGGCACCAAACTGCGCATGCCCAAGAAAAGACTGATGGTGGTTCAAACTTGAGAACCAATCTTGAGGCGGTTCAAGGCTCTCTCGCGTAACTTGAACTGAGCGCTCCAAACACACCAGGTTTAGGTCAGAGGCGCCAAACTGCGCATGCCTAAGAAAAGACTGGAGGTGGTTCAAACTTGAGAACCAAACACATCAGGGTTTAGGTCAGAGGCGCCAAACTGCGCATGCCTAAGAAAAAGACTGGAGGTGGTTTAAACTTGAGAACCAAACATACCAGGGTTTAGGTCAGAGGCGCCAAACTGCGCATGCCTAAGAAAAAGACTGGAGGTGGTTCAAACTTGAGAACCAAACGCACCAGGGTTTAGGTCAGAGGCGCCAAACTGCGCATGCCTAAGAAAAAGACTGGAGGTGGTTCAAACTTGAGAACCAAACACACCAGGGTTTAGGTCAGAGGCGTCAAACTGCGCATGCCTAAGAAAAAGAAGACGCGTATTTCCAAGGGTACTAAGAATAGTATTTTTTCAGAAATTTGTCATTGATTGGCATCATCATCCTGTCGCCATCTTGATTCATTAAGCGATAGGCTCCACTGGAGTATACTGTCTCCACAACAAACGGTCCTTCCCACTTGGGTTCAAATTTACCCTTAGTCTTGTGGGTTAGCACCATTGGCCTTTTAACAGCCAAAACCAAGTCTTCTTACTTAAAGGTCCTTGGTTTGACGTTCTTATTGAACGTTTGAGATATTCGGGCTTGATACAACTCAATTTGTTGTTGAGCCCTGAGACGTTTTTCATCTAACGCCTCTAGTTCTTGCAATCTTTGCTGATGGCGCTCTTCTGTCGTCATCCTTGTGGCTAAAGCCACTCTTAATGATGGTATCTGGATTTCAAGAGGCAAAACAGCCTCACTTCCATAAACCAAAGAGAACGGGGTAGCTTTGGTCGGGGTGCGAATGGTGGTGCGATATGCCCACAAACATTCTCCCAACTTTTCATCCCAATCTCGTTTATTGGAAGAGACGAACTTCCAAATGAGTTTGATGATCGTCTTGTTAAAAGCTTCAGCTAACCCATTAGTCGAAGGGTTATATGGTATAGAAGCGATATCTTTGATTCTGAATTTATTGCAGAATCTGGAGAATCCCTGACTGATGAATTGCGGACCGTTATCATGAATGATCCGTCGAGGGATGCCAAATCGGTAAATGACATGATGCTTGATAAACTTGATCACATCTGTCGTTTTCACCTCTTTCATGGGCACGACTTCGGCCCATTTTGAAAAATAATCGGTTATTGCAAGAATAAACCGATGTCCTCTGGATGACGGGGGAGTTATTGGCCCCACAATGTCCATCCCCCATGCTTCAAATGGCCAACTTGCAACAGTATTGTGCAAATATTCTTGGGGTTGATGAATAAAATTAGCATGAATTTGGCATGCATGATATCGTTTAGCGTATGCCATTGCTTCCGTAATCATATTTGGCCAGTAGTATCCTAGCCTTCTTATACGGTCTCCAAGTTTAGGACCGGGCTGATGAGCTCCACATACTCCATCGTGTGTTTCTCTCAGCACTTCTTCTGCTTCCGCTTTTGATATGCATCGTAGTAGCAGACCATCTCTCGACTTTCTATATAAAGTTTGAAGTTTATGGTCATAATAAAATCTTTGGGCCTTCCTCTTTATAGAGGTGGCTTCTTTAGGATCTCCTGGTGATATCCCATGTAATGCGTAATCCACAAACGAAAATCGCCAATCACGGGGCTCCATGGTTAGGCCTACTTGGCACACTTCTTTATTTTGAAGAAGAGTATCTGGATGAAGGAGCTCTCTACTTTCAATGGTGATGCTTTTAACTTCACCTGGCGGGATTGCCAGTGTTGCGGCTAACACGGCAAGAGCATCTGCATAAACGTTCTCATTTCGAGATACGTGATATATGTAGAATTGTTCAAAATATCCTGCTAGCTCAATAGCTAGCTGATGATAGGGGATGAGGGCTTCATGTCTGACTTCATACTCACCTGTCATCTGATTGACGATGAGTTTAGAGTCTCCATATGCCTCTAGATGGTTCACCCCCAGTTGCATAGCTATTTTTAAGCCGATAATGAGCGCGTTGTACTCCGCTACATTATTCGTGCATGGTTCTGTTAATGAGTAACCATTAGACAATATATGTTTATGTGGGGATATAAGCACAACCCCCACTCCAGCAGCAGATCGTCTCGCGGCACCATCAAAGAACATCTACCAAGGTTGCTCTTTGCTAACTGTGTTGACCCCTGACATCTGTTTGGTATTAGACCGAATTGGGTGGTCTGCAAGAAATCGGCAATTGCCTGTCCCTTCGTTGCCTTTTGAGGAACGAAGTGTATGTCATAGGGCGACAGTAGCAGGGCCCATTTTGCAAGTCGGCCATTTAAAGCCCCTGGTTTTGTCATCAGAATCTTCAGGGGATTAACCCGTGATATGACATGAATCGTTTGCCCAGAAAGATAGTGTCGCATTTTCTGAACGGCGAACACTAGGGCTAAACATTCCTTTTCAATCGGGGTATACCGTTGTTTGGCCCCAATCATTGTCCTGCTTAGATAATAAAGGGCATGTTCATGGCCGTGGTCGTTATATTGAGCCAGTAATGCGCCTAAGGCATTATCCATGGCCCTCACATATATGAGGAAGGGCTGCCCGGGGATCGGTGCCATAAGAACAGGAAGTTTGGTGAGGTATTCTTTAAGGTCGTCAAAGGCCTGTTGACATGCCTCATCCCATATGAAAGACACTCCTTTTTTCATAAGTTTTGAGAATGGCTGGCATCGTCCAGATAGGTTAGAAATGAAGCGTCGAATATAGGCGAGCTTTCCCTGTAATCCCCTTAATTCCTTAAGATTGCGGGGAGGCGGCATTTCGCTAATCGCTTTTACCTTTTCAGGGTCGAGAAAAATTCCTTTTGAGGTGATTATGAACCCAAGAAATTTCCCGCTGGATACCCCCATGAACGACTTGGTAGGATTCATCTTCAGATGATGTTTCCGCATAAGATCGAAGACCACTCTTAAATCATGAAGATGATCTTCTTTGTTTTTGCTTTTGACTGCTAAGTCATCCACATAGCACTCCACTGTTCTGTGCAGGTGTTCTTTGAATATGACACTCATTGCGCGTTGGTAGGTGGCACCTGCGTTCTTTAATCCGAATGACATCACCGTATAACAGTATACCCCCAGCGGTATTCTGAAAGCTGTATGCTTCTCATCATCCGGATGCATCTTGATTTGGTTATAACCTGAGAAGTCATCCATAAATGACATCCTCTCATAACCACAGGTACTATCAATCATCACATCGGTGATGGGAAGTGGAAACTCATCTTTGGGACATGCGGCGTTCAGATCTCGAAAATCGATGTGCCATTCTTTTTGCGAACCGGTACTATGTTAGCCACCCAGTCAGGATGCTGCTCTTCTCGGATGAATTCGGATTGTATAAGCTTGTTGACTTCAGCAACTATCGCCTCCATCAGTTCCGGTTGAAAATGCCTTTGCTGTTGTTTGACAGGCTTAGCATCTTCTTTAATATTTAACCGGTGTGTGGCAATTTGAGGGTCAAGCCCAGGCATATCTTCATAACTCCATGCGAACACATCTATATACTCTTTGATAAGAGATATAAGTTCCTCCTTTTCTAAAAGAGTTAGTGTGTCGCTTATGAAAATGGGTTTCGGATTTTCTTCCGTTCCCATGTTAACTTGTATTAATTTGTCTTCTGTGGGCGGATCACGCTGTTCAAAGCGGACATCCCAGAGAGTATCCATATGCCTAGCCCAAGCGTCATCTTGAACGTCAATTGGTTCCTCGTCGCTTTCTGGCGCGGATGAAGCCATATTGACTGTCAAAGATTGAAACCAAGCACCGGTGCTTATATCCGAATCATGGTCAGGTGAAGATGTTTCTTCTCTAGCCGAAGAACTCTCTTCACCCTTGGATGGCGATGAGGGTGGAGTAGACACATAGCCCAACCCCCTGCGGGTGTTCTGATAATAATCAGGACTCTTTCCCCTCGGTCTAAACGAGGGTATGAGATTCCGTCGTCCTTTTCCAAAGTTTAATCCCGGCTTCTGGGTAAAATTATATCCCATCTTTTCCATCATCTGTCGGGATGTTTGCTCATCACTTTCATTGCTTTGTTTTTGTCGAGGCGACGTGACCACTTTGCCGAACATGATCGGCCTTTGGGTCTTCTGTCGGGGAGGCACTTCAAAGAAGTGCCCTTGATCCTCGGTTATTTTTAATTGAGAGAGGAGGGAAGACCTGAGGGGCAAATGGTATGCTGCCGAAACTTCAAGTTCGGTCAGGTCATCCACTTCGGTGGAGGTACAAGAGGGCTCTGATTCAGTAGCTACAGCATGCTCGTAGACTAACTTTACATTTTCATTAATAACCCATTCAGTCTCTATTACATCCACTATATTATCAAAACTAAGAGTAAAATCTAGGTTGGGGTTAATTTCATAATCACCCCATCATCCTCTTCAAAAGGTTCATACTCCGTGTCTGCCTCGTTACCACCTTCATCAGGGTTTTGAGGCTTGCCAGGATCATCATTGGAGATTTCATGAGCTGGTTTATAGAGTGAAGCATTTATGAAGTAATTCTCCAGTCCTTTGAAGGGTTGCTTATCTGCAATTAGTGTCCGGACTTCTCCTTCCTCATTGCAATATTTCATGCATTGGTGAAGAGTCGACGGGACGATCATGTAAGCATGGATCTAAGGTCGTCCTAGTAGAATATTGTAGGAGGTATCTGCATCAATAACATAGCATGTAACCTCCGTTTTTAGATCTCCAATTTGGCATCAGAGTCGAATTTTCCCGAGGGGGCTGCTATTATTGGCGTTGAACCCATATATTGATGTGTTGGTCGGTGTCAGACGATGGAGGGAGATCCCTAGCAGCTGCATCAACCTTCTGGGTACGACACTTAGTGCAGAGCCCGGATCAATTTGAATTCGGTCCACTTTTGTGGATCCGACATATCCGGTGAAATATAAAGGCCTGTTGTGCTTTATATTCCTTACCTGCATGTCTTCTGGAGAGAAACTATTTGTGGGACCTGCCTCCTCACTTGATGACAGCGGGGGCAAGAATCCTGTTCTTCATTAGCTGGCTCGACAATCTGAGCTAGGAATGACTCAGAGTCTGCCAAAGCTTCCCTTAATGCCTCACGAGTTGATTTTGACAATCGTAACAACTCGTATAGCGTTACTTGAGCTGGAATATTTGCCAGCTGAGTTATGATATCAAATTGGAAGGAGGTATTCTTAACTCCTTCATCTCTTCGCGGATTCTTCTGGAAACGAACACCTTTTTGCTTTGCAGGATTAGTAGCTTCCGCATATATATCCTTCGGATCTACTCTAGTGTAGTCTCTAAGATATGTTTTCCCAGACCGAGTGCCGGAAGGGCCTGCCCCATCTTGATGAGTGGCCATGGTTTCGGGCTCCTCTTCAGAGTCTGTGGGTATTCCTGCAATGTATTCATCCTTTATTTCCGCGGAGATAGCATTGTTAGTCCGCTTTTTCTTGAGACCCGCTGTGTTTATCCACTGCTCGTCTTCTATCAAATCGGGGTGAACCCACATAACTTCCTCTCTTTGGGTCATCACAGGGACAAGTCCTTCTTGGGCTTTGTTGTAAGGATCAATATTCTTTGTGACTGCCTCACCCTTTGGGATTGGGGTCACTCCTGCGGGGAACTCGTGGGTTCCAACCACTATGGTTGCCATATTGACAGTGACCTTTTTCTGCTCTTCCTTAAGAGTTAGAACCCCAACTTCTATTAGTGCTTGGATTCTGTTCTTAAGGGGAAAACAATCCCGGGTAGGGTGCCCAACATTCCGGTGATAGAGACAGTAGTTGGGATCTTTAGTCTTACCAACGTCTTCTGGCTTCTTATTCTCCGGAAGTTTTAGCATTCCCTTTTTCTGGAGCAAGTGAAAGAGGACATGTGTCTGTTCAGCTTTGAAAGTGTAATTCCTTTCTTGCTGCGGTCTAATTTGCCTTGATCCTCGCTGACCTTGAGGCTTCGGCTCTGGCGGAGGACTGATTTTCTGAGGAGCAGCTTCTGACGTCATCGCTGCTTTCCCTTTATTTTTATTGCTGTTGTTTTGGGTATATGACTTATTACCCCCAGCATTTCTTGGCCCGCGGGACTCTTCAACTCGGCGAATCAAGTCTTCAGCTTGCTCTCCTTGTTTGAGCAGGTCCCTCCACGTCTTGGACTCTACGGCCCCCATTTTGAGGAGCACATTGGTCTTAAGATTGTGACGATAGCTCTCTACTAGAGTTTCTTGGATCATTCCGTGTTTGCAATGTACGGACTTCTCCCGGAACCTTTCTATGAAACCTTTAACCGTTTCTTGTTCTCCTTGTCTAGTTGCAAGGAGGGAATGAACCTTAATCTCGGTATCATCCTCAAAGAATCGTGAGAGAAATAATTTCTCGACATCAAACCAGGCATTAATGGATCCTGGGGGCAACTGCATGAACCAAGTAGAGGCAGGCCCTCGCCAAGTACTCGTGAATACTTTTGTCATAATTGGATCATTACCCAACAGATGTCCTGCTTGGGACAAGAAATAATAGATGTGCTGATTGGGCGATCCCTTCCCGTCATATGGCTCTAACTTGAGCGGTTTATACTTCTGTGGGTATGGTATCGTATCCCATTCAGGAGGATACGGTTTTGAGACCCCTGATTCTTTCAACTCCTTTTTACGCATTAAAACTTCGAGTTGATTCTGTAATTTTTCCAGCTTTTCTTCATGCGGATCATGGAAAGAAAATCTGTCTTCTTCCTCATGCATCGAGTGGGCTTTCTCCTCCTATTCTTCTTCATTTGGATTTTCCTTGCCCTTTTTGGCATTATCTTCAACAAATCTCGATAGCATGAGTTTAAGACCTTCAATCATCTTTTGCTGCTCTCGAATCATTCTTTCTTGAGCTTCAAATCTCTGATTGATATCATCAGATTTACCTGCTATGTGAGATGCTGACTTCTGTAGTCGAGACGATGCAGAGGAACGAGGTGAGGCTATAGCTGAATTATCGCTGTCCCCATCGTAAAAACCCCCTGCGAGCCTCTTATAATTTCCAGGCGGGACGGCTCCTGATTTAAGTCGAGTAACACGATGAGGTTCTTCATCGCTCGATTCTGAATCATCATCCGTCTCTATAATTTTCTTCCCTTTTCCTACCATGTTGGAGGTTACAGCTCTCCCTTGCTTCAGGGAAGTAGTCATTGTCTTCTTAGCAGGATTCTGGTTTGACTTGTTTAATCGGTCAAACACAGATATCTTGTTCTTGCCGCAGCCACAGTTGTCCATTACGGCTGATACCGCCGTCACAAGTTGCTGGCAATGACAGACAGGCTCAACCTGAAGTTGGTCTATGCCTCTCTTCTTAGAGAGGTATTCCCTGAGATCAGCGCCTTTAGTCATAGAGTCAAGAGGTCCATTCAACTCTTGAGAAGATCTGGGAACCCACTGAAGCTTCTTTGTCTGATCAACCCTGACTCTGGGTTTGGACCGATCCTGGCGTGGCTTAGGAATAGCCTCGCGTTTCACATTGCGGGCTTGAAGAATAGTTCCGCGCTTATCCACACTAGCCTCGTGTCTGTCGCTAGCTTGGTATGCCTTTAGAAGTTTAGCTTCTGGAATAATAGCCCTGCGTGAAGGGAAGGTCTTACACGCTGGCTTATCTTTGCGATTAACGCAGATCATAGCTTCGCGCCTAGCATGATTTTTACGACTGACAACTATTTGCCAATCATCCTCGCGTTCCTCGCGGGTATCAGAAGTCTTACGTTTATTGCAAGTATTACTGGCTTCGCGTCTCTCGCTATGCTCAGTAATAGCCTTGCGTGGAGAATCATACGCTGGCTTTAAAGGTTTCAAGTTATATTACATGCAAATCAATTCGGAATATGATGAACCATCATGTCTATATTAATACATATACATGTCTGGTAACAAGCAAGATGTGGTCCATGTCAAAATCAAGTTAACATGCAAGTCAGGATTTATGACACTATCAAAACATGTGTATGTACTAACAAGAAAAATTCGGCATATTTTCATGTATCTTGTACATGTAATTAGTATGTATATGTCAAGACATGCATGATGGAGTATAATGTTAAGAAAATGATCATGTATGTAAACCACACATGAATACAAGTATACATATAAATACGTATGTGAGTATTAAGATGTAAAAATACCTATGATGATCATGTATGTGAATCATACATATACAATTATGCATATAACACATATTAGGTAAGTGGGTACTAAATTGTAAAGATAGAAATTAAATAGGTTTAACACTTTTATAACGATTAGTTTAACAACATATGATTTTCTAAATTCTAGCATGATTTGATAGTATGGAAAGTAGAAAATTTATTAAATCTTAGACATGTATATATTTTTTAAGTAAACATGGATTAGTATAGAAAGAATTATGACCTAACATAATATCTTGTATAAAAGAAATATTTTAACAATTTAATATAGAAACGTATTTGAAACCTTCTCTTTAAAAACATGATTATGAATATATATATATATATATATATATATATATATATATATATATATATACCTATGTTCTAATGGCAAGTGGAAAGTGATTTAAAATCATTGCATCATACACGAAGAAGTTTGTTCGTCGCAAAAGTTTCTTCGCTTCCTTCAATTGAATACATCTTAGATTACAATAGAAGTGAACAAGATAAAAAAAATAGAACAAACGAGAGGATTTATATCTATCGCTCTCTTTTACAATATCTCGTGGGATCTGTGGCGATGGGATCTGTCGAGCAGCTCCTTTTGACGATCGGTACGCTGAAATCTTCTCTCTTGAAGATATCGGCCGACTATAGACGATCTTCTCTGGTTTTAATTTGTTCAAGGCTCTCTCGCGTAACTCGAACTTCTCAAGAACTCCAGAAAGAAGATGGTGATTTTCTCTGATCTTCACGAACTCAAGGCTCTGTGCGTAACTTGAATTCTCCAAGATTTCAGAAAAATATCTCAATTGCCGAAAAGAAGATCCCTAGGGTTTCACCAGGAAGGTATTTATAGCCCCAGGTTAATGCAAGAGTTTCTATCTAAATAGAACTCGTTATTATCAGGGATTCCAATCAAATATCTTAGTTTTGATGGAATTCTGATTAGACTTGATTCGGGTATTTGGATAAGCCCAAAATCATAATCTTAATCAATTTGAGATTCTGGTTATCTGCTTATGCGGAGCTTTAATCGCATCAAAACGCGGTGCTAAATAACCAGTGTGCGGAGCTAACGCGGAGCTATAGAACATCTCTGCGTTTTACTCAAACGCGAGGCTAATACAAGCCAGACTGCGGAATCAACGCGGAGCTATTAAACATCTCCGCGTTTTATTCAAACGCAGGGTTGTTATTACCAAACGCGGGGCTACTGAATTGGCTCCGCGTCCTGTTGTGGAAAATCCTTTTAACTTAGAAATTTTCACTGCCAACAAATTTATGTAGAAAACTTCGAATTTATATCCAATATGATGAACATTCATAAAGGTGATATTTTTATAATTTAAAAATTATGCATATAGTTTAACTTTACAACTTGTAGTTTAAGAATGAGAGATTATAAATAAAATGATAAATTTGATACATAAATATAGAGTAAAGTGTAAAAATCATATTTTTATTTTTCTAGAATAATCATAGAGATTTTTGTATAGAGACATCATCTTTTTAAGTTTTAACAAATTAATATTCTAAGTTAACCATAAACAATTAGAGTTAGAAATAAAACATGAGAGTGGATGTGGTTTTACTTGCTTTAATGGGTAGAAAGATAAGCCTATTTTGAGGCCAAAGAACTTCTTCTCCTTTTCTTCTTCTTCTCTTTTCTTATTTTTCTTCTCTTTTCTTCTTCTCTTGAGTTGGAGTTGTCGGCAAAAAATTCTGGAAAACAAAGCAGATCCGCAACTCGGCAGATCCGTGAACCTAAAGATCGAGGTTCGCGACCCAGTGACGACAAAATATGTTCGCAAATCTAAAATTGAGATTCACAATACTATTCATGGCTTCCGGGTAGGGGTTTAATACAAAGTCACCAAACCCGAACAAGAGAATTGCCACCTCAGATTGTGGAGCTAACTGCTAAACGAATGCTGCGGCATTACTTCGATCGTGGGAGTAACCACCTGACGAATATGATGGCACTTCTCGAGTAGTGGGGGCTAACAGTTGAGCAAATGAGGTGTAACGTTACCCTAGAACCCCTATAAAAGGTGGGAGAACGAAAGAGAGAGGGGGAGAGCATATTCTTCTAAAAATTACCCTTTGTGATCAAGAGTCCAGAGCCTTTCTTTTTTAGCCAACTAAGAGAGATTATACGGAGTGTCAACGGAGAGCAGGATCATCCTCCATAGCTACATCAGAACCCAGTTTTAAACAAAGAGGAAATCTATTTTCCTCATCATCTATAAACGGAAAACTGTTGGATTGTAATTCTTTATTGAAAAAACTTCAATAGAGCGTCATTTGCAATTTTTATGGCGAACAGAAGATTGGCGACTCCGCTGGGGACTGCCATCACCTCTGGTGATCTGATGGTAGCTCAATCCGATAACATTCCAGTTGGCAGTCTGGTCAACTGGCTCACTATTCAGGTTGGCCAGGAAAGGTACGAAGAATTCCTTTCTTCAGGCTCCAAGAGCCCTACTTCCCTACGGGGATGCCGCAAAGTCTTCAAGGGGTCAATCTCCAAGGAGGCTTTTATGGCAATAATTCAGTCGAAGGAATCGACGGACCAAATTGGTCCGAAATCCTCTTCTTCAACATTGGGCTCTAACCAGTTTTGGCTAAGACTCCTGATCTCTCAAGCAAGGTGGACCAAGGCCCCCTCTTCAACAAGGGGAAACGATCACTACCTACTCCGCAAGTCTATGACGTGGAGAAAAAGGTTCCTCTCACTCGTACAACGAGAAGAAATCTAAGAAAAAGCAAAGCTTGTGCCCTTCGCAGGACCACGCAGCCAAAGGAAGCCACCACCTCATCATCGCAAAGGTCTACTGTACAAGTATGGAGGCCAAAATGCAAGGCTGCAGAAGATCAAGATGCTGAAGGATTTACTCGTGTTTCTTACAGAAAACGGAGTAACTCCACCAAAGCCGTCTATGATTTCAAACGCGGAGCGTACATCCGCGTCCCTCATGTTCCAGGGAGGAAGCATGATCACACAATAGAAGAAGCCCGCGAACCTCAAGTTCGCGGAAGACGTGCGTCTATCTTTAAGGCTAAGCCTATCTCACTCATTGTCCCAGCAAGAGTGAGACCTGCTCCAAGAGCCTTTGACGAAAGTAGGATGCCAGTCCCAGAGCTATCTTTCACAAATGACACCGTCACAAAGACTTCCAATGCAAGAGATCTTAGGAAACTTTTAAACAGAAAAAGGGAAGAATCCCACGTATCTCCTTACCATTATGAACGACTAATCAATGCAGTACTATCTCACTGTCATTGTTCAGCCCATACTAGACCGTCGGTGTTCCATCGACTATTGGTTCCATCATCCCAACTGGCGAAGAAGAGAGGAAAAAATAGGCTTGAGTTTTTTGAGCCCGAATACCTCGAAGTATCATCCAATATGATAAGTATTGGGGAAAAGAAGAAGAAAAAGAAGGCGAAGAAAGTCTTCGAAGGAGATGTTTCCGACTCGGAGCTCTCTTCAGGTCCAAAGGATGTACTCAATGAAAAGCGAGGAGTTTTTCAAACGACTCAAAAGTGGGATGGCAGTCCCCATGAACTATATACAAATGGTGGGAATCTCTTCCGATGAAGAAGACATGATCAAGTCTGTTATGGCTGAGTCGCAAATGTTTGATTCACTCCTGGAAGACTCTGCCTCCGCATATATGACTCAAAACAATAATCCAGAAGATTTCATGTGGAGAATGGATGAACAAGACAAGTATATCCAGCAACAACAGAACGCTTTCAACAAACTTAAAGACATGCTACATGTTCTGATGGAACTGGAGAAAACTAGGTTGAAGGATACATCTTCACACCCAAAAATCGGCAAAGGAAAGAGGGTGGAAGAAGAAGGTCATGGTCCTCGCAATAATGAAGAAGAAGCAGAACACCATGAAGATGATGACGATCACTCCATGCATCAGGAAGCTTCCAAATGCTGTCTGGATGGAAAGCTTCCAAAATCAACTGAACGCCCTCATGCATAAGAGCGATCTACAAGAGCTAGGTGTGGTAAGGCTATATCCCATGGAATGGGAAAGTGTGCCTTTCCCGGAAAGCTATAAACCATTGAAGCTCAAATCTTTTGATGGTAAAGGATCGCCAAACCAGCACATCTACTATTTTAAGTCACAGATTGGGTATTTAGCCAAAAACGACCCCATTATTACGCGGGTATTTGTTAGTACCTTAACAGGACTAGCATTTGAGTGGTTCCGGAGTCTAGAACCGGGAACTATCAATTCATGAAGCGACATGGAAAAAACCTTTCTGACTAGGTTCTATGAAGATGACACGGAGGTGTCATTGCTGGCGCTTTTAGCTACCAAGCAGAAGAAAGGGGAGTCAGCCCGGGACTTTATTAAAAGATTTCGGAATGATTCTCTCAGATGCCCGCATGGGATGCCAGAAAAGACCTTGGTAGAAACCTGTCGATATAATTTGTCAACTAAGATTATGGCCAGGATGGGAGCAGTAAAGTCCTCAATTTGGAAGGATCTTGCCCTACAAGCTGAGGAGGCTGAGGAGATCGCACAAAGGCTCGAAGAAGAAGGAGGCGAGGAGAAACAGAAGCGAAATGGCAATAATAACCACAAGTCCCGATCCCGGGGATACAAGGGGAAAGAGATAATGATGACGGATGCCCCGCATCCCGTAAAATCTTCTCCAAAGCTCCCTTCTCAAACACGTATGCCTCAAAAACAATATTTCTTCAAGGATGAACATACGAAAACCATCTTCAACCTACTCATGAGTAAAAAGATATTGAAGCTACCAGAATCTAAGTGTCCAGAAGAAGCAGGGAGAGTTAATAATCCTAATTACTGTGTTTACCATAGGATTATTAACCACCCTACCCAAATTGTTACATCCTTAAAGATAAGATTCAAGCCTTAGTGGACGCCAATGTCATTAAGCTCTAAGAATACCAGAAAAAGGTGATCGTGAACATGGTGGCTGTCAAGTTCAGTAAAGCGCCTGACTGGATAGAGTCAACAGTTCAAGACGGAGTAGAACTCATTCCTAGGGGCACGATGCAGGTCGTGAATTTTGATCCGCATCAACAGAAGGAGAAAGGATTGTCCTCCTTCGAAACTGATAGAGGGAAAATATTGTGGGTGCATCCAGATCTCCTTAATGATGAGCAATGGATTTCTAATTCATCTAGAAGAAGGCGAAAAGGGAAGATCTTTACTTCCAATATCATCTCCATAATTTCCGAAGTTAACGGAGCCATTCCTACTCTAACAGGTTCGGAAGATGAAGTAGGAGACACTATGGTGGCTGACGCAGATCCCCCTCCCACAGGGACCCGTTCGGAAAAAGATTATTTGAAGAACTATGGCCAGGCCGCAGAATCTCGACCATCTCTAGAGAAGACCAAGCAAAAAGAGTTTAAGTTTGTTAAAGTTCTAAAGAAAAAGGGAAAAGTTCCTGTGGAGGATTTTGAGGAAGTCATTCCAGTTCGACATTCTAACACAGTTAGCCAATATTCCCACGAGGATAACCTTGTACAAACTCCTGAAGCTTTCCAAATCTACCAGAGAAACTTTAAGAGAAGCTCTGCAAGATTCGGAGGTATTCTTGGCACAAATACCAGAGATGATTGAGGAAGATTTTTTTTGCACTACGTGTCACAAGGTCTCTAGTAAGACCGTCCCCTACATTTCTTTTCTCCGGAAGATATGCAAGTCAGGAGCAATGAGCATCACTGCCTTTTGTATTACAAGGGATACATAGGGTCTGCAGAGACTGATCGCATTCAAGTTGATCCAGACTCGGCCTTGAGTATCATGCCACGGAGGATGCTACGATACCTTGGAGTTCCGATGAATAGATTAGCAGCGACTAATACTACTATCTTCGGATTCAATGCTAACGGTAGTAAACCATTAGGTAAGATAAAGCTTAAGTGCCAAATCGGCGACCCAAAAATAGAAGTCACGTACTACGTGATAGACGCGGACACATCATACAATCTGTTATTAGGAAGACCTTGGATCCATAGCAATCTCATTGTGCCCTCCATGTTACATCAATACATGAAGTATGTGGACAAAGATGGGAACGTAAGAACGCTGGTCGCAAAAAAGTAAACCTTTAAAGCAGTTGAAAACTACTTTACTGACGCATTGCTGTATCAAGATGCGTTCGGTGTTTCAGATCAGCCTATTCCAAACAACTCTGATAGCGGCGAGGAAGCTGATACAGAATCAAGATCCGAAAATTTAGAATTCGAGGATGTAATTGGGATGGTGAGCCTATTGTGATAAGCCTCGAAGGCCTTGATGTAAATAACACCGTTCACTCTGATAGTGAATGGGTGATAAATAGAAATTTAGAGTTTGCTTATTCTTCTGGTGTTGATTCGAAGCCCTCAAGTACTAGCACAGATGTATTCAGCGATTGTGTGAATGAGATACGTTCTCTGACTTCCTTCCAAGCACCTATCTGATCATCCTTACACGAATTAAGTAATGACGTTGAAAGTACTAACATGGTCATTTTTGAGGTTCCTCCCAAGGACGGAACCCAGAAAGCCACTGTATTTGGAAGAGCAAATCACAAGAACAAAAAGAAATGCTTAGATTCTGAGGAAAAATAGGAAAATCCTGAGTTCTTCCATTACAGTGAAAACTCTTATAGATTAGTAAAGAAAATGGGAGATAATCTAGCTGAAGACAGGGGGTTGAACTTCAGAAAAGGAAGAAGGGCAATCCTTCAACCCTTTGTCCCAGAAGGAAAATGCCAGATTATTACCAGAAAATTGGCAGGGGGTTAGGATACGTCACCACTCTCGAGGGTTCCTCAAGTGAGAGAACCGAAGAAAGACAGTGCAATCATTCATTAGAATCGTCCTACTGGGATTCAAGTGTCAGTATTGGCATGATTTTCCGCAAAGTGTCCACGAACATGGCTTCTGCGATCTAAGAAGACGAAGACTTAGAGGAAGCCTTGCCGATAAAAGATGGCCCCTGGGCCAAGCATGTTAATGTGAAGTGGGAGGAATCTTTTGTCATTGATACGGTCTACTCCAACAGCGCATATCGGTTGACAAAGCTGAATGGTGACAAGATCATGATGCCAATCAACGGTAAATTTCTGAAAAAATATTATTCTTAGCAAACTTGTGGAACACTAGTTGTAATGTGATCTAGGTAGTTCGATGCAAATAATGAACAAAAGTTTGTCTGTAATCGGAAGTTTATTAATAAAGATTTGTGGTTCCGGACTAAAATCATTAAGTCGCGAATCAAATTTCTTTCTTTCAAATTTGCCAAGTTAAAAAATACCTCTGGCGAATCAAATTTCTTTTTTTAAAATTTGCCAAGTTAAAAAATACCTCTGGCGAATCAAATTTCTTTTTTTCAAATTTGTCAAGTTAAAAAATAGCTCTGGCGAATCAAATATCTTTCTTTCAAATTTGCCAAGTTAAAAAGTAACTCTGGCGAATAAAATTTCCTTTTTTCAAATTTGCCAAGTTAAAAAAAGACCTCTGGCGAATTAAATTCTTTATACTAGACAGTGCGGGTTTCAATCTGATCAATAAAAAGTTCTTTTCATTCACAGCAATTTCGGATGCTTGGAAAATTTTGATTAATAGATTATCAAGTTAACAATTAACTCTGGTAATCAACATCAAAATCATCCATCAGTCACTTTTAGTTGTGTAAAAAGAAAGAGTTTCTTTATTTACTATCAGATCAAAATTACAGAGAATTCTCCAGCATTTCAACAAGAATGAATACAAATAATAAAAAAAAAAGAATTTGCTTCTGTAGCCTTCTCTTCCAGCATGGCTTGGATCAAAAATCTTGCTCCCGCAAGCTCTTTTTTTTGGAACGACAAACTTGCTTCTGTAGCCTTCTCTTTCGGCATGGCTAGGATCAAAATGTTTGCTCTGGTATCACCACTTCCAATTTTCTCTTGTAGCCTCCTTTTAAGGACTGCTTAAAGGCACAATCTTGTTTCTTCTTTCCGACCACAATCAGGGACCTCCTAATTGGTTCCCCCAGTGATGATGCTAGTAACTTGATTAGTTCAAAACTGGGCATATCAAATGCACACCCCAAATGTATAATGTGAGGGGTTGCACAAATTCAAGGTCCTGGTCATTAGTACCCCAAGCTTATGGGATACTAGGAAAGAAGAAAAATAATGCCACAGACCCGCAATCTTTTCTCTCATGAAAAATACATGAGACCTTCCAGGACCCTAGAGGTATTGGAAGCAATTATGAGCCCATCGGGTCTGGGTCATTGTTAAGGAGAATGATTACAGTTATCTCCTGTAACCAAGTCAAATCCCTGTTAAAAAGGAAGAAAAGAAGAAAGAGGATAATATTAATCAGAAGAAGAAGTTTACTTTAATTAAGGAAAATGACTACGATCAGAAGAACCTTTTCGGTGGAACACCCTGCTGGATTGAGGCAGTCTGGAGGTCTTGTAACATGCCAACTCTTATCCATCACTTCAGTTTAAGAAGAAGAAAATATGACTGCACAAATAAATCAACTACAAAAGAAAGGAAGCGAAGAGAGTCAGGAAGAAATTTTCTCACGTCAGAATGATCTTCTACTGAAGGAATCATGCGTCTTATATAGACGGTCTGGTAACTGTGATCTTCAGTTTGGAAAAGATAAAGCTGAAATCTTCGTTTAAAATTTTCAGTTCAGGTCTCAATAGAATTTATTACTGTTGCATGGGACGTTTAGATATTGCAGCCCCGAGATCGCGTCATTAATAAAGACATGCAACGCTTGGGATTGCACGCCTGACGGCTTTATCCCAAGGCTCGCAGAAATCTCTACAAATTCTGAGGAATTTTGGGTCATCCCGTGCAATCCTCGGGAGCCAAGATCGCGAATTTAGTATGAATCCGCAGACCTCCGGATGAAAAGTTGCAAATCTGACAAAGGCTCATGAAAGTCACGTGACAGATACACAGATACTAGAATTTTACGAAGACTCTCAAATCTCAGATATAAGATGGCGGGTTTGTAAAATGACAAGTTTATTGCAAGCCTTCGAAGACAAATGCTGAAGTCATGCTGTAGAAATACAAAATTGAATTCAAGACTTTCTACATAAGCATGGAGTCATACCATGCACAACAAATGTCAGGGGAACTATTACAAAAGAAGGAACAATAGAGAATAAAAAAAAATGTATACATACAAGCTTCTACAGTTCAATGATTCAAGAGAGCTCTAATTTTCTCCTCGGCATCATTAATATCTTGCTGAAGGATCTCATAAGGTTGGACAGTGGCTTGACGACGCAATTCCTCGTCACTGGCAATGACATTCTTCGCTGCAGCAGCCTGCAACATATCCAATTCAGCTTATATCGCTTGGAGATCTCTGGTTGTATTGTCCCGCTGGCGCGATAAGTTGGTGAGATTTCTCATTGACTCATCACGTTCCTTGGTGATCTTGGCTAAGAAAGCTTGAGCTTTGGCAATACTCTTGGGTCCTGACAATAGCCTGATCATGGTCCTTGACAATTGAAGCAACAATCTCCACTTGAAGAACTAGAGACTGACGATCTGATTGACCCTTTTCTAAGGAGGCTTTGCAAGCATTGGCCTTCTCCTGGATCTCCTTCTGGAACCTAAATTGTTCCTCTTTCAGCCTCTAGAAAATGGCTTCGACTGTCTCAGATTTGTCAGCACTTCTGGCTTTCGATAGGAATTCAGCATGCTTTTGAAGCTGAGTTATCATAAGGCTGAAGGGAGCAGCTTTCTCTTCTCCACCAATGCTGACAATACTAGTCAAGTAAATATTGAGAACATTGGCAAGCGAAGCAAATGAAGCCCCCTTCAGTATCTTGTCAATGTAGCGATCAAGGAAGTGGAGGAAAGTCTTCACCGTATCCTTCAATAAATCAACTTCAAAGATATTAACCTCTGCATCAGAGGGATCAACATTGGCTGGGGCAGAGACGGTTTGATCCGTACTCTGCTGTACAGAGACAACAATGCCAACATCAGGAGGAACGGGACCTCTGGAGGCTTCAGCACTACCAGCTACAACACCTTGAACCAAAATATCGGACGGAGCAGCTATGGCCGAGACCATGGACGCAGTAGTCTCTGGAGTTATTGCTTCTGTAGTATCAACAACAGAAGTGGTAACCTTAGTCACCTCATTGGCGTCAACTTCTGCGATGGTGTCATCTGGCGAAGTTACCTTCACACCCATGCACTCTAAATCTGGAGTCAAAACTGGAGCTGGCAAAAAGGAGAAAGTTGATAGTTAAATGTTACGTTATCATTTGATAATAACACAATTGCTAAAGGAAGAAGATGCAAACCTAAAGGTTGAACACTGGATTCTCCAGGTCCGTACACTTCAGGTCCAAACATTTCAGGCTCGTATATCTCAGTCCGAACATCTTCGCTCAAATAAACGTACTTACCATGGTCTGATGGAGGGGTTGAAGATCGAAAATCATTGCTGTCGATATTATCATCATCTCCCTAATCATCCTGATCTCCTGAAGGAGGTGCTACTTTTAGAGAACCTGATGCGCGGATTTCCCCAATTATTTGTTCTTCATCATCCATGGAAGCTTGATGAACGGGAGCTGCATGATCTTCCCATGTAGTAGAAGAAGTCTTTACTTCAATAGTGACATGGTGTATGAGAGTCGCAGGATCCTCTTGAGTATCAGGAGTAGGATCACTGCGAAAAATAGGTCCTTGACTCCGATGCCTCTTAAGGAAGCAGAGAGTTAAAGATGAGTCATCTTCATCCTCCTCAGGTTCCTCTGCGAGGGTCTCGGAGACCAAGCTGGGTGCCGTAGTACCGGCTCCAGATGGGGTGTCCTGCGGATAACGCCTCACGGATCAATAGGCAAGTCATTAAGGCGCCTCAGCCTCTATCGCTTATGCGAAATCTTCTTTGAAGGAGATTGTGGTTGAGGAGAAGTTTTCTTCAAAGTTGGGAGAGGAGAAGCATCAAGGGAGGCAGGTTGAGTTGATAAAGCCAGTGCATTATTGTCCTCCTCCCTTTGTTGAGTCATCGGTTTCGACTCATCAGAGACACTTTCTGCCCCAAAATCTTCCATTCCTGCTACTTTTGTGCTGCCAACCATCTTCTTCTGAGCATACCAAGCTCTAATCTCCCTCAGGCAGGTATGATTTATATTGAAGTTCTGAGGAGCGGAATTAGCATCCGCGAACCATTTACAGAAACTGAAACTCATATTTGAGTTCGGGATCTTTAGCAGAAGATCAAATCTAGCCTGGGTTCCACCTGCGACGAAATGAAACCAAGCTCGATCTCCTTCGAAAGCATTCCCAGCAAAACTCATTTTCCTATTGGGATTACCAACATATAGCTGATCATACTTGAACTGTCGAGCAAAACGCTCGGGTAATAAGACTCTATATAGCAATGGTTCTCCAAATAAAGAACCAAATGTCCTAGGCGGATGTTTATCAACCACCAGAAGCATCCTGGAGACAAGACAGTTAATTATTAGCACCAGCCATGTCTTCGAATTCTTCCCCATACCCAGCATTTGGAAAGTATGAAAAACATCTGAATAATTCAAAACTCGCGAAATGATTGAGGGTCTTACGGATCACAGCCATATAGCCCCCTCTCTATTGCGACCTCTCATATTGCTGCACTTTGGGAGCACTTAAGTCTATTTGCGAACAGTAGGACTCATCAAAGTGGGGCAATGTAGAACCAACCAAGCCATCAAATAAGTATAAGGGAGTTCTACACGCGAATTAGGAGTCTTAATGACCGGATCTCCTTTCTTCCTCTACTCCTTCTTCACATTGCAGAATTTATCAGATAATCTCCTCAGTCCGCTTTAGATGCTGCACACCATCGCAGGCAACAGACTGAGTTGCCTACCAAATGCTAGTAAGACAACTGGATATACGACCCTAATGTGTATATTTTCCTGCGAAGGAATAACACACTTCTTCAACCATACCATCAAATAGCCCGCCAAGAAGGCATGATCAGATAAAGGCTGGAGGGCCTGATAGTAAAAATTTTCAAAGGACATTCCAACCTTAAAAATGTCCTCATCAGATTCGGCGACGCAAGCGTCTGTCCCGAAACTTGCGATTCTTCTCTCAACTTCCTTTTCAGAAACTAGAGGAAGGCGAGTAAAATTAGGATTACTATTGGAAAAATTGGGCAGAAGATATTGCTGCCACTTTTTGGCTTCAAACCGCAGGTGCGGGATGTGTGGGTGAAAATATGATAGTGGCAGAGAAACTCCCAATAAGTATTATAAACCAAAGGGTCCGGGTCTTCAGCATATGGAGTTCTTCCCCGGTAGGGATGTACTTTTCATACGGAATGTCTCCCATGGGCAGTCCCGAAATTTCATACATCTCTTGAAGAGCGAAACCCAATTCGCCTCGAGGACAAAAGATTGTAAGTATCAGGATTGTATAGTTCCAGTAAAGCAAAAAAATAGAATCTGCTAGTGACAATGCCGTGCTGAATAGCCCTAATAGCACGATACAGCCCCGCATGATGAAGCTGATCTCTGAAAGTTTCCAGAAAGACGTCAGTCAAGACTGCCCACTCTCCCTTTCAAGAACAGTGAATCCATCTAGGGGGACGAAAATCCTGAACAGAAAATTCCCCTTGCGCATCGACAAATCGGTGTAAGAAAGTCTGCGCACTATGGGTGTTTTACCTGTAGGAAAGTCATGATTAAGCAGCCCCAAGAGCAATCCACAAAAGTGTTTTCCAGTAGAATGAGGGAAAGCACCTTGAAAGTTAAATCCTCCCAATAAGATGCCATCCTGTGGCCTGTTTATGTGCTAGTCCATTCGTCTGGGCACGGAAAGGGATTGGAGGAATAAGAACGGGTAAGACCTCTCCATATTAGGGAGAAACAAGTAGCAGCCACTTGTAATCTCCATCTTCCAAACCGCTATCAGGCACTGAAACGTGGTCCCCGAACAAAAAGGCGGGTTTGTGTCACAAGGACTAATCATCTCCTTCAAAAGATGCATTGGTCATCAGTTCTCGCAATGTTGAGCGAGCAGGATGGAGAATTTTATCTTCCCTCTCTTGGCTATGAGATGCTGTACAATGCGAGAAAACTTGACCGAATCTGGACTCTTTCTTCCCGTCATAACCATCCAAGTATCCGAAGTAATGGTTCTTAGGCCAAGGATTCAAAGTATAATCAACTACAGAAGGAGATATTCAGATTCAAGACAAAAAAATTTTAAGAAAGGAATTGCCTTTTGAAAGTTATTATTATTACCTCCAATCAAGGGTTTCTGCCGAACCACCATCGAATTGGAGGTTGCTTGAGGGTTTTGATGACCATTGGCAGCAGAAGCGGAGGAGGAAGCTTTCTTCGGCATCTTTTGGAGAATAAGGAAATCCTCCACAAAGAGTATCGAAAGCTAGAAGAGGTTGATGACGAGAAGTCTGAGGAACTCTAAAGAAAAACATGGATTTCAAATTTCTTGAGATGAGAATAGCCTCTCTCATGGAATCGAGATTATATAGCAGATGATTTGACGGCCGAGATCTTCGGATAAACGTGATCTCTGGCCCGAATCTCATGAGTACCTTTTCATTTAATACGGCTCAAAGAGCGTCTCAATTCCTACGCCGTAGAAAGCAACAGCCTTCCGGCTTTTCCGCAACCAAAAAGTGAAAGTTTGTGCCCTAATACAGAGTCGCGTTCCTTCCGAAATGAAAGTTTACGACCTTAACACAAAGTCGTTTTCTTCTCCAAAATGAAAGTTCGCGCCCCTAATACAGAGTTGCGTTCCTTCGAAATGACAATTTGCGACCCTAACACAGAGTCGTATGTTTCAAGAGTTAAAAATTGTGGCGCTAATACAAAGTCGCAATTTCCTTCAAAAGCAGCAAATTGTGGCGCTAATACAGAGTCGTATTTTTCCTTCAAATGTAGCAAGTTCACGGCGCTAATACAGAGTCATGTTCCTTTCAAAATGGGAGTTCGAAACATTGAGACAGAATCATGCTGTCATCAATCGAAGAAAAATTCTAATATAGAATTATACTCTGAGAAATATGAAAAATGGAGATTCTAAAATAGAATGATATATCCAAAGTATTCCAAAACTTCTCAAAGAATCATGAGAGTTTTGAAAACTTTGGAGGGGGTATTGTCGGCGAAAAATTCTGGAAAACAAAGCAGATCCGCAAATTTAGGGTTAGAGATCCGCAACTCGGCAGATCTGCAAACCTAAAGATCGAGGTTTGCGACCCAGTGACAACAGAACATGTTCGCGAATCTAAAATTGAGATTTATGATACTATCCATGGCTTCCGGGTAAGGGTTTAATACAAAGTCACCCGACCCGAACAAGAGAATTGCCACCTAAGATCGTTGAGCTAACTGCCAAACGAATGCAGCGATATTACTTCGATCGTGGAAGCAACCACCCGATGAATATGACGACACTTCTCAAGTAGTGGGCGCTAACGGTCGAGCAAATGAGACGGGATGATACCTTGGAACCCCTATAAAAGGCAGGAGAACGAAAGAGAGAGGGAGAGAGCATCTTCTTCTAAAAATTACACTTTATGATCAAGAGTCCAGAGCCTTTCTTTTTCAGCCAACTGAGAGAGATTGTACAGAGTGTCAACGGAGAGCAGAATCGTCCTCCACAGCTACATCAGAACCCAGCTTTAAACAAAGAGGAAATCTATTTTCCTCATTTTCTGTAAATGGAAAACCGTTGGATTGTAATCCTTTATCAAAAAAACTTCAATAGAGCGTCATTTGCAATTTTTATGGCGAGCAGGATTAAAAGAAAATAAAAGGAAAAGAGGAATGAAAATAAAGGAGAGAAAATAAATGAAAGGAAGGGAAGAAAAGATATAGACAAATAGAAGATATGGGGTAAGATGATGGCTTGTCATGCTTGGCCAAAGGACAAGTATGGTGAAAGTAAGGTATTTGTTTGGTAGGTTAGATTGAATTTTTATTGATATTTTATATTATATTAACCATATAAATATGGAAGTATGTTTGAGATCCATAATTTGGGAAGATGGGGTATGGGAGGTATGGGTAAATAAAGAAAAAATAGGTATATGACTAGTAATAATAGATTTTTGGAGTTGTTTATAGCTATAAACTCAAATTAAACTAATCCAAATAAAGTCAAACTTCATTTTACAAGTCAAAAGAAGAAAGACTAGTAAAAATATGTGTAGGATCCACCGATAATTAAAATAATATTATTTTAAGTAATTATCTTAAAAAATTTAAGAAATCACAAAAAATTATAGAAAAATGAGACAAACACAATGCAATCACTTTGGAATTAATCTGATATCAATAATATAAGTTGTGTTGAAATTAGGTTGTTACATCATACCCTCCTTACAAAAAAAATTCGTCATCGAAATTTAATTTTTAACTAATTGGAGTAATAAGATATCAATAAATTGATAAGAATATGGTTATTTAGAAAATAGTACCAATCAGAATATACCTGAAAACTAACTAACTTGTCATACTATCTAAATTAGTGGGATAAATAATAAAGATATTTAATGGAAAAAATATTATAAGTCTCACTCAGTAAGATCCTTGTGAATAACTGCAATAATTGCCTGCAGATCAATTATTGCCACGCCAATAGTTAAGAGTCAATAGCGAAAGCATATGATTTTGGTCGAAAATCAACTATAGAGTATCTCATAAATCTACTTGCTATAGTTCTAATGATTGATTGTAACTATTGTCGACAGAGAATAAATCTCTATAATTACCATATCAACTTAATAGAACTCAAACAACAGAAGTTGAAGACTAGGTACATGGAAAGTCAAAAGATAGATATGGTATGGATAAAAAACAAGGCAAGATAGAAAATCAACTAGTAATACGACCAAGATAAAATTTCATATAAAAGAAAAATTAATGGACATGTTTATATATAGTAGTAGTCCTAAAGATATTTTAGATTAACCTAGAGCTCTGATACCACTCTGTAACACCCCATTTCCTGGAGGGATACGAAAACGGAGTACGTTACTGGCGGGCACATGTAAGTCGACGTGCACGAGGCCTATAAGTATGTAAAAGAAGAAATAAATAGAACTGATTACTAGTCATCTATCAGGATCTTGGAAGTTAGTCTACTACCATATAAAAAAGAAGATATATATATGTCTAAGATAAGAACTAACAAGTAAAATACTGATACAAAAGATGGAAATAAAGTCTTAAAGGTGATACATACCAAACCAAAAATACAAAAGCGGAGGCCTAAAAATCGACTACTGCTCGCCCTGCTCCAGAAAGTATGGGCCGTACAATGGAGGATTCTCGCTCACATTTTTAGTACCTGAGCATGTGGGGGAGTTCAGGGTCAAACCCGGTAAGTAAAACAATAAGAAATAGGGAGCGTGTAATATAAACAAATAGGTAAGATATGAGTGGATATGAAAGTATGCGTATGTGTGAAAAATATTAAACAATAAAGTAACAATATCAAGCAGGGGTATATATGCATATCAAGTCTAAATTAATATCTTATTTTAGTTTATATTTTGAACAAAATGATGAAGAAATAGACTTGTATTGTCGAGAGTATGCAATATGCACTAACAAGTAAAATATGAATTGATATAAAAAGCATATGACTAATATACATGTCTAGTAACAAGTAAGATGTCGTTCACATCAAATCAAGTTAACAGACAAGTCAGGATTTATGGCACTATAAAGACATGTGTATGTACTAATAAGAAAAATCCGGCATATTTTCATGTATCTTGTACAAGTACTTAGTATGTATATGTTAAGGCAAGTATGATGGAGTGTCAAAATCAAGTTAACTAGCAAGTCAGGATTATCTTTCTACCTATCAAGGCAAGTAAAACCACATCCACACTCATGTTTTATTTCTAACTCTAATTTTTTATGGTTAACTTAGAATCTTGATTTGTTAAAACTTAAAAAAATAACATCTCTATACAAAAGTCTCTATGATTATTCTAGAAAATAAAAATATGATTTTTACACTTTACTCTATGTTTATGTATCGAATTTATCATTTTATTTATAATTTCTCATTCTTAAACTACAAGTTGTAAAGTTAAACTATATGCTAAATTCTTAAATTATAAAAATGTCACCTTTATGAATGTTCATCATATTGGATATAAATTCAAAGTTTTCTTATATTCAAAGTTTTCCACATAAGTTCTTCGTATAAAATGCAATGATTTTAAATCACTTTTCACTTACCCTTAGAACATAGGTATATATATATATATATATATATATATATATATATATATATTCATAATCCTGTTTTTAAAGAGAAGGTTTCAAATAAGTTTCTACATTAATATTTTGAACTAAATGGTGAAGAAATAGACTTGTATCGTAGGGAGTGTGTAATATGAACTAACAAGTAAAATATGAATTGATATAAAAATCATATGCACATGTATGGGAAACAGTAATGATTAACAATATCAAGCAGGGATATACATGCATATCAAGTTTAAGTTAATATCTTATTTTAGTTTATATTTTGAACTAAATGGTTAAAGAAATAAATTTGTATTGTGAAAGTACCTGTGCATATCCGTGACCCAACCAAGATGTTGGTGCTGAACCAGCCATGCCGCTAAGCACTCAAGCAGATACCGATACTAAGTATTCGGTCATCCCATCAACATGGACTAAACAAGAGATGATGGCTCAGTACCATCCGGGTGCCCACGCGGATGGGCATATAGAAATCGAGCCATCATCTCTTGTTTAGTCCATATTGATGGGATGATCGAATACTCAGTATCGGTATCTACTTGAGTATTTAGCAGCACGGCTGGTTCAACGCCAACATCTTGGCCGGGTCCTACGTATGCACGGGTACTTTCATGATATGAGTTTATTTCTTCACCGTTTAGTTCAAAATATAAACTAAAATAAGATATTAACTTAGACTTGCTATGCATATATATCTCTACTTGATATTGTTACTTGATCATTTAATATTTTTCATACATGCACATACTTTTATATCCACACTCATATTTTACTTGAGTCTATTTCTTCACTACTTAGTTTAAAACATAAATTAAATTAAGATATTAACTTAGACTTGATATGCATGTACATTCTTGTTTGATATCGTTACTTGATCATTTAATATTTTCCGCACATGCGCATACTTTTATATCTACACTCATATTTTACTCGAGTTTATTTCTTTACCATTTAGTTCAAAACATAAACTAAAATAAGATATTAACTTAGACTCGATAAGCATGTATACCCCTGCTTGATATTGTTATTTGATCGTTTAATGTATTTGTATTCCACACATGTGCATACTTTCATATCCACACTCATATCTTACCTATTTATTTATATTACATGTTCCTTACTTTTTATTGTTTTATTTGCCAGGTTTGACCCTGAACTTCCCCACACGCTCAGGTACTGAAGATGTGAGTGAGAATCTGCTATTACACGACCCGTACTTTCATGAGCAGGCTGAGCAACAGTAGATTTCTAGGCCTCCGCTTTGTATTTTTGGTTTGGTATGTATCACCCATTTGAGACTTCATTTTCAACTTTTATATCAGTATTGTACTTGTTGTTTCTTATCTTATACATGTATATTTTCTCTTTTATATAGCAGTGGACTAACTTTCAAGATCCTGATAGATAACTAGTATTTAGTTCCATTCATTTCATCTTTTACATACTTATTGGTCTCGTGCACGTCAACTTACACGTGTCCACCAGTGATGGACTCTGTTTCTTTATCTCTTCGGTAAATGGAGCGTTACAGAGTTGTATCAGAGTTCTAGCTTGATTTAGGAAGACCTTAGGACTACTGTCGTACGTGTGTATATATATATACATATGTGTATACAAAAGAACATGTCTACTAACAATATTTTTTTAATTTTTTTATTCAACACCTGTCATTTGACTCCCTTGTAAGTTGAATATCTACCATATTCCTTTCTCATTTCTATTCTTGTTCAAATTTCATCGAGATGCCACCTCGTCATCCTCCTAGAGTTGGTCCAACTAGAGCACGTCTGCACAGAGCTGATCTAGCTAGGGTCGGTACGCATGGAGCCACTCCACATGATCCAGTTGCAGAACTTAGAGATTTAATTATAAAAGTTGCCCAGGCCCAACAGGCAATGACAGCAGTGCTGGAGCGCATGACAGGACCCCATAGACAAGAGAGACCCAGGACAATATTGGATTTCCGTCAGCTTCGGCCATCTACATTTTTGAGTATAGGAGGCCCGTTGGAGGCAGAGTAGTGGATCGTGAATATGGAAAATCTTTTGAAGGCTGCTAGGATTCCAAATGAGAGTCGTGTTGATGTTATGCAAATCCAGTTGGTGGATATTGCGCGGATTTTGTGGTTAGCAGAGGAGAAGAGGCATGTAGGGCCTGTAACATGGGAGGAGTTCGTTGAGGCCTTCTATAACTGTTTCTTTCATCCATCAGCTCGACTTGAGATGGAGAGGCAGCTTATGGTTCTCCAGCAGGGAGATAAGACAGTTGATGAGTACACAGCAGAGTTCATCAGATTGAGCAGGTTTGCTCCAAAGTTGGTTGAGATCGAGGAGGACAGAGCTTATCACTACCAGCAGGGACTGTGTTATGACATCCAAGAGCATCTAGCATCGTAGTCTTCAGTTCATACTCTGAGGTATACAGTGCAGCCTGTCGACAAGAGCAGGTAGGAGAAGAGACCTCAAGTCGCAATGCCGAAGAGATAGTTTCACTAGATTGCAGGACCCTCAATTCAATATGTTGGTGCTCCTCCAACCAAGCGGCCAATAGGGCTTGCACCGAGCCAGATAGTGTGCCGCTTCTGTCGCATACCAAGACATATGCAGAAGGATTGTCGGAGGGCACATGGATTATGTTTGGCTTGTGGATCATCGGACCACCAGATATCCACATGTCCAAATAGACAGCAGTAAGTAGGTAGTAGCACTCAGGGATTTGAGCGATCAGGAGGTATGTATCAGGCAATACCAAGGCAGATAGTGACAACACCACCAGCCCAAAGGCCCCAAGAACCAATTCAGAGGAGATCGTTGGTGCCGCAACAACATGCTTTTATTAGAGCTCAGATCGGGAAGGGCAAGAAACAGGGACAAGTCCGATTGATGACGACGTAGAAGACTCAGACTTCAGGAGGGGCTATGGCAGGTACGCTTCTAGTAGGTCGTGCTCTAGCTCATGTATTATTTGATTCAGGTGCATCTCATTGTTTCATATCATCGGGTTTTGTTTTGCGTAACTCAATTGATTTTGTTAATTTATCTGTTGGGTGGGATATTAAGACGGGAAATGGTAGTATTATATCTAGCCGAGCGTGTCGATTGTGTCCCGTGGTAGTTAGTAGCTGAGAGTTTTATGCTAATCTCTTGGTGATAGATAATGGTGGATATGATGCTATCCTAGGGATGGATTGGTTGAGTACTTTCTATGCAGTGATTGATTGTCGTGGCAAGAAGGTGACATTTCGAATTCCAGGTCATGTTGAGTTTGAATTTCTTAGTGGAAGTAAATCCTTTGAGTAGCTGGGCTCAAGGTGACACCGAGAGGTGGAGTTCTTGTTGCCATAGAGATAGGTGAGGGGATGATTCCAGTAATATCAGAATATTTAGATGTGTTTCTCGAGGAGTTGCCAGGGTTGTGTCCAGTCAAAGTCGTGGAATTCACCATCGATACTCTTCCTGGTGCAGAGCTTGTATTCAAAGCACCATACCGAATGGGTCGAGAAGAGCTAGCAGAAGTCAAGAGACAGGTTGATGAGCTACTAAGGCTTGGATTTATCAGGCCTAGTGTTTCACCCTGGAGAGCTCCAGTGTTGTTGACTGGAAATAAGGTTGGTAGCCAAAGGTTATGTGTTGACTATAGGGGTTTGAATGCAGTCACCATCAAGAATAGATATCCTTTTCCAAGAATTGTGGACTTGTTTGATCAACTAGGCGGAGCTAAGGTATTCTCTAGGATTGACCTTTATTCTGGTTTTTATCAGGTGCGAGTTCGAAAGGAGGACATTCCGAAAATAGCATTTAGGGTGCGGCATGGACATGTTGAGTGTCTAGTGATGCTATTTGGTGTGACCAATGCTCCCACATTCTTCATGAATTTGATGAACCAGGTGTTCGCACAATACTTGGATCAGTTTGTAGTGGTGTTCATCGATGACATTCTCGTCTACTCTCGAAGGAGGGAAGAGCACGCAGAGCATTTGAGGATAGTTTTATAGACTTTCAGGCAACAACAATTGTTCGGCAAACTGAGCAAGTGCGACTTCTGGTTGGACAAGATCGCTTTCTTGGGCTATGTAATATCTGGAGATGGTGTGTCAGCAGATCCCAAGAAAGTGGAGGCCATAATTAATTGGCCGATTCCAAAATCTGCTTCAGAAATACGTAGTTTTTTCTTGGATTGGCTGGATACTATAGGAGATTCGTACAAGATTTCTCTAAAAGAGCAGCACCACTAACAAAGCTAACGTGGAAGGGGGAGAAGAACGAGTGGACCACGGAGTGTGATAGTGCATTCAAAGAGCTGAAGTGCAGATTGACTACAACACCAGTGTTAGCAGTTCTATGAGATATACTACAATGCATCTAGCAAAGGGTTGGGTTGCGTACTTACGCAGAATGGTCAAGTGATCGAGTATGCTTCCCGGCAGCTTAGGCCTCATGAGCGAAACTATCCTACACATGATCTGGAGCTAGCAGCAGTAATACATGCCCTTAAGATTTGGAGGCATTATCTATTGGGCGAAAGGGTAGAAGTGTATACTGATCACAAGAGTCTTAAGTATATCTTCACTCAGAAGGAGTTGTACATGAGGCAACGCAGATGGCTTGAACTTGTAGCAGATTTTGACTTGGACATCCGCTATCATCCGGGAAAAGCCAACGTAGTGCCAGATGCCTTGAGTAGGAAGCCGATGGTTATGTATCTTACTCGACAGAAAGAAATCTTAAAAGACGTGAAGAGGCTTGAATTAGAAGTTCTATTGTCAGGAATGACAGCGCAGCTCATGGAGTTACGATTTCAATCTACACTAATTGATAGGATCAAAGAAACCCAGAACAATGATGGGAGAATGAAAAGGCTTAGGAACAAGATGGAAGCGGGCAAGAGACCAGACATCTCAGTGCATGCAGATGGCTCACTTCGTCTCGGTGGCAGGTTGTGTGTGCCCAGAGGAGAGGTTAGAGATGAGGTGTTAGCAGAAGCTCATAGATCAGCATATTCTATTTACCCGGGTAGTACCAAGATGTATAGAGATCTGAGATAATACTTCTGGTGGCCAGGAATGAAAAGGAGATTGCTCAATATGTATCAAAATGTCTGATTTGTCAGCAGGTGAAGACCGAGCATTAGAGGATCGCAAGTTTGCTTCAACCCTTACCTATTCCGAGTGGAAATGGGAGAAGATAGCCAAGGACTTTGTGACGGGTCTTCCCAGAAGTTCGAAGGGTAATAATGCAGTTTGGGTGATCGTAGACCGCTTGACGAAATCAGCCCATTTTATTCCTTTTAGGGTGGGCCAGTCGACATAAGGGTTGGCAAGGAGATTCATGCAAGAGATAGTGAGAATGCACGGAGTTCAAGAGCGGATTGTTTCAGATCGCGATACTAGGTTCAGATCGCACTATTGGACCAGTCTGATGAAGAGTTTGGGGACTCATTTAGATCTTTCTTTGGCTTATCATCCTCAAACAGATGGACAATCTGAGTGGACCATTCAGACCTTAGAGGACATGCTAAGGACTTGTGTGCTAGATTTTGGAGGTTCATAGGAGGATCATTTGTATATGGTAGAGTTCTCCTACAATAACAGTTATCATGCGAGTATCAAGATGGCTCCATTTCAAGTTTTGTATGGCAGGAAGTGCAGATCGCTCTTATGTTGGGACGATGTTGGAAAGCACAATATATTAGGACCAGAGATAGTCGCTCAGACGATAGACCAAGTAAAGGTCATCATGGAGCATTTGAGGGTTGCACAGGATAGGCAAAATAAATGGGCAGATCATCACAGAAGGCTATTGGAGTTCGAAGTTGGAGACAGAGTATTCCTCAAGATTTCATCAATGAAAGGAGTTTTAGATTTGGTAGGAGAGGGAAGCTCAATGCTAGATAAATTGGTCCTTTTGCTATTATCGAGAGAGTTGAAAATTTGGCTTATCGACTTGGCTTGCCGTAAAAGTTGGATGCAGTGCACAATGTATTTCATATTTCTCAACTTAGAAAATGCATTGGAGATGAGAACCGTGTTGTAGATCTTTTCGATGAGGAATTAGGAATAGATTTGACTTTTGAGAAGGAACCAATTGCCATCATTGATCGAAAGAAGAGAATTCTAAAGAACCACACGATTCCCCTCGTTCTCGTGTCATGGGATAGTCACTCGCCGGGAGAATCTGCCTGGGAACGGGAGGATGATATTCGGAAGAAGTATCCCCACTTGTTTGAGTGATCACGTCAGGTATCGTATTCATAATATTATTATCCATTCCCATCTACACATGCATATATATGAACTTATTATTGTATTTATTCATGTTTCTCAAGAAAATTTAATTTTGAGGACGAAATTTTTTTAATGAGGGTAGGATGTAACAACCTAGTTTCTATCATAATAAATGTTCCTGATGTCAAATATATCTAAGAGTGAATTCGTTGTGTTCATCTTTTTTTTCTATATTTTTGGTGATTTGTTTTTGAAATTTTCTGGATATTCACTTAAAATAATATTATTTTAATCACCGGTGGACCCTACACATATTTTGACTAGTCTCTCTTCTTTGACTTGTAAAGATAAAGTTTGACTTTTTTTGGATTAGTTTAATTTGAAATTGTAGCTTTAAACAACTCTAATAACTTATTATTAATATTTATTTATCCTATACTTACTTTGTCTGTATTCACCCATACCTTACCTTCACTATGCTTGTTCTTTAGCCAAGCATGACAAACCATCATCTTATCCCCATAGCTCTCTTTTGTCTATATCTTTTTCTTTCCTTCCTTTTATTTATTTTCTCTCCTACATTTTTAATTCTTCTCTTCTTTTCATTTTTATTTTTACTCCAACTCAAGAGAAGAAGAAAAGAGAAGAATAGAAAAGAGAAGAAGAAGATGAAAAGGAGACAAAGTTCTTTAACCTAAAAATATGCTTATCTTCCTATCCATCAAGGCAAGTAAAACCACATGCACTCTCATGTTTTATTTCTAACTCTAATTGTTTATTGTTAATTTAGAATCTTGATTTGTAAAAACTTAAAAAGATAATATCTCTATACAAAATTCTCTATGATTATTCTAGAAAAATAAAAATATGACTTTTACACTTTAATCTATGTTTATGTATCGAATTTATTATTTTATTTATAATCTCTCATTCTTAAATTACAAGTTGTAAAGTTAAAATATATGCTTAATTTTTAAATTATAAAAATGCCACCTTTATAAATGTTCATCATATTCGATATAAATTTAAAGTTTTCTACATAAGTTCTTCGTGTATAATGCAATAATTTCAAATCACTTTCCACTTGCCATTAGAATATAGGTGTGTGTATATATATATATATATATATATATATATATATATATATATATATATATTCATAATTATGTTTTTAAAGAGAAGGTTTCAAATAAGTTTCTACATTAAATTATTAAAATATTTCTTTTATACGAGATATTATGTTAGGTCATAATTCTTTCTATGCTAATCCATGTTTACTTAAAAATATATACATGTCTAAGATTTAATAAATTTGCTACTTTCCATACTATGAAATCATGCTAGAATTTAGAAAATCAACATGTTCTTAAAAGAATCGTTAGAAATGTGTTAAGCCTATTTAATTTCTATCATTACAATTTAGTAACCACTTGTCTAATATGTGTTTATATGCATAGTTGCTTATATAAGGTACATGAAAATATGTCGGATTTTCCTTATTAGTACATACACATGTCTTGATAATGCTATGGATCCTGACTTGCCTGTTAACTTAATTTCGACACTCCATCATGCTTGCCTTGACATATACATACTAATTACTTATACAAGATACATGAAAATATTCCAGATTTTTCTTGTTAGTATATACACATGTCTTGATAGTGTCATGGATCCTGACTTGCCTGTTAACTTGATTTTGACATGGACTACATCTTACTTGTTACTAGACATGTATATGTATTAACCTTGACATGATTGGTTCATCATATTTCGGATTGATTTGCATGTAATATAACTTGAAATGTTGGGTTATAGGAGAACTAAAGGGTGGATAAATATTGTATCGTGAAAGGTTTAGGATAATATGCGCAACCGAACTAGGGGCCCATCCGCGGGGGGCCTCGGATGGTACTTAGCCATCATCTCTTGTTTAGTCCATGTTGATGGGACGACCGAATACTCAGTATCGGTATCTGCCTGAGTACTTAGCTGTACGGCTGGTTCAGCACCAGCATCTTGTCCGGGTCCCGGGTATGCACGGGTACTTTCACTATATGAGTCTATTTCTTCACCATTTAGTTCAAAATATAAACTAAAGTAAGATATTAATTTAGACTTGATATGTATGTATATCTCTGCTTGATATTATTACTTGATCATTTAATATTTTCCACACATGCGCATACTTTTATATCCACACTCATATTTTACTTAAGTCTATTTCGTCACCATTTAGTTCAAAACATAAATTAAAATAAGATATTGACTTAGACTAGATATGCATGTACATTATTGCTTGATATCGTTACTTGATTATTTAATATTTTCTACATATGCACATACTTTTTTATCCACACTCATATTTACTCGAGTTTATTTCTTCACCATTTAGTTCAAAATATAAACTAAAATAAGATATTAAGTTAGACTTGATACTAAAATAAGATATTAATTTGCTGAAAGGATACAGAAACGGAGTGCATCTTCGGCGGACACGAGTAAGTTGACGTGCAAAAATAAACTCGAGTAAAATATAAGTGTGGATATAAAAGTATGTGCATGTGTGAAAAATATTAAATGATCAACTAACGATATCAAGTAAGAATGTACATGCATATCAAGTTTAACTTAATATCTTATTTTAATTTATGTTTTGAACTAATTGGTGAAGAAATAGACTCAAGTAAAATATGAGTGTGGATATAAAAGTATGCGCATGTGTGGAAAATATTAAATGATAAAGTAACAATATCAAGCAAGAATATATATGCATATCAAGACTAAGTTAATATCTTATTTTAGTTTATATTTTGAACTAAATGGTGATGAAATAGACTCGTATCGTGAAAGTACCCGTGCATACCCAGGACCCGGCCAAGATGCTGGCACTGAACTAGCCGTGCCTAGCCTCTCTAGCGCCCCATTTCCTTGAGGGATACGGAAACGGAGTGTGTTACCGGCAGACACGTATAAGTCGATGTGCACGAAGCCTATAAGTATGTAAAAGCAGGAATGAATTGAACTAAATACTAGTTATCTATCAGTATCTTGGAAGTTAGTCTACTGTCATATAAAAGAGAAGATATACATTTTTAAGATAAGAAGTAACAAGTATAATACTGATACAAAAGTTGAAAATAGAGTCTCAAAGGGGTGATACATACCAAACCAAAAATACAAAAGCGGAGGCCTAGAAATCTACTTCTACTCGGCCTGCTCCAGAAAGTACGGGTCATGCAATGACAGATTCTCGCTCACATCTTAGTACCTGAACGTTTGGGGGAGCTTAAGGTCAAACCCGACAAGTAAAATAATAAAAAGCCGGGAGCATGTAATGTAAACAAATAAATAAGATATGAGTGTGGATATGAAAGTATGCACATGTGTGAAAAATATTAAACAATCAAGTAACAATATCAAGCAGAAATATACATGCATGTCATGTCTAAGTTAATATCTTATTTTAGTTTATATTTTGAACTAAATGGTGAAGAAATATAATCAAGTAAAATATGAGTGTGGATATAAAAGTATGTGCATATGTGGAAAATACTAAATGATCAAATAATGATATCAACCAAGAATGTACATGCATATCAAGTCTATGTTAATATTTTATTTTAGTTTATGTTTTGAACTGAATGGTGAAGAAATAGACTCATATCGTAGGGAGTGTGCAATATGCACTAACAACTAAAATATGAATTGATGTAAAAATCATATGCACATATATGAGAAATATTAATGATTAAGTAACAATATCAAGAAGGGATATACATGCATATCAAGTCTAAATTAATATCTTATTTTAGTTTATATTTAAACTAAGTGGTGAAGAAATAGACTTGTATCGTAGGGAGTGTGCAATATGCACTAATAAGTAAAATATGAATTGATGTAAAAAACATATGCACATGTATGAAAATTAATAATGATTAAGTAAAAATATCAAGTAAGGATATACATGCATATCAAGTCTAACTTAATATCATATTTTATTTTATTTTGAACTAATTGGTGAAGAAATAGACTCATATCGTAGGGAGTATGCAATATGCACTAATAAGTAAAATATGAATTGATGTAAAAAGCATATGCACTTGTATGGGAAACAGTAATGATTAACAATATCAAGCAGGGATATACATGCATATCAAGTCTAAGTTAATATTTTATTTTAGTTTATATTTTGAATTGATTAAGTAACAATATCAAATAGGGATATACATGCATATCAAGTCTAACTTAATATCATATTTTATTTTATCTTGAACAAATTGGTGAAGAAATAAATTTGTATCATGAAACTACATGTGCATACTCGGGACCCGGCCAAGATGTTGGCACTGAAACAGCCGTACCGCTAAATACTCAAGCAGATACCGATACTGAGTATTCAATTGTCCCATCAACATGGACTAAAAAAGAGATGATGGCTCAGTACCATTCGGGTGCCCCCGCGGATGGGCCCCTATTTCAGTTGCTCAACCTATCCTAAACCTTTCATGATACAATATTTGTCCACCCTTTAGTTCTCAATAACACAAGGTTTCAAGTTTTATTACATGCAAATCAATTCCGAATATGATGAACAATCATGTCAAGGTTAATACATATACATGTCTAGTAACAAGTAAGATGTGGTCCATGTCAAAATCAAGTTAACAGTTAAGTCAGAATCCGTAGCATTATCAAGACATGTGTATGTATTAATAAGGAAAATTCGGCATATTTTCATGTATCTTTTACAAGTAATTAGTTTGTATATGTCAAGGCAGCATGATGAAGTGTTAAAATCAAGTTAACAGGCAAGTCATGATCCATGGCATTATCAAGACATGTGTATGTACTAATAAGGAAAATCTAACATAATTTCATGTATGTTGTACAAGTGACTAGTATGTATATGTCAAGGCAAACATGATGGAGTATAGAATGTAAAAATGAATGTTATGGAAATGATCATGTATGTAAAGTATACATAAATACAAGTATACATATAAATACGTATGTGAGTATTAAGATGTAAAAATACCTATGATGATCATATATGTGAATCATGCATATACAATTATGCATATAAACACATATTAGGTAAATGGGTAATAAATTGTAAAGATCGAAATTAAATAGGCTTAACACTTTTATAACGATTACTTTACAACATATTGATTTTCTAAATTCTAGCATGATTTCATAGTATGGAAAGTAGCAAATTTAATAAATCTTACTAATGTATATATTTTTTAAGTAAACATGGTTTAGCATAAAAAGAGTTATGACCGAACATAATATCTCGTATAAAAGAAATATTTTAACAATTTAATATGAAAACTTATTTGAAATCTTCTTTTTAAAACATGATTATGAATACATATATATATATATATATATATATATATATATATATATATATATATATATATATATATATATATATATATATATATATATATATATATATATGTTCTAATGGTAAGTGGAAAGTGATTTAAAATCATAGCATTATATATGAAGAACTTATATGGAGAATTCAAATGTATATCAAGAAATGATGAATATTCATAAAGATAGTATTTTTATAATTTAAAATAAAGCATATAGTTTAACTTTACAACTTGTAGTTTAAGAATGAGAGATTATAAATTAAATGATAAATTCGATACATAAACATAGAGTAAAGTATAGAAATCATATTTTTACTTTTCTAAAATAATCATAGAGATTTTTGTATAGAGATATTATCTTTTTGAGTTTTAACAAATCAAGATTCTAAGTTAACCATAAACAATTAGAGTTAGAAATCAAACATGAGAGTTGATATGATTTTACTTGCTTTGATGGGTAGGAAGATAAGCTTATTTTGAGGCTAAAAAACTTTTTCTCCTATTCTTCTTCTTCTTCTTCTTCTCTTTTCTTATTCTTCTCTTTTCTTCTTCTCTTGAGTTAGAGTGAAAAAAATAAAAGGAAGAAATGAATGAAAAATGAAGGAGAGAAAATAAATAAAAGGAAAGGAAGAAAATGATATAGACAAAGGAGAGATATGGGGTAAGATAATAGTTTGTTATGCTTGGCCAAAAGACAAGCATGGTGAAGGTAAGGTATGGGTGAATAAAAACAAAGTAGGTATAGGACAAATGAATATTAATAATAGGTTATTAGAGTTGTTTAAGGCTATAATTTCAAATTAAACTAACCCAAATAAAGTCAAATTTCATCTTTAAAAGTCAAAGAAGAAAGATTAATCAAAATATGTGTAGGACCCACCAGTGATTAAAATAATATTATTTTAAGTGACTATTTTAAATTTTTCAAGAAAATCACAAAAATATAGAAAAATGAGACAAACACAATGCATTCACTTTGGAATTAATCTGATATCAAGAATGTAAGTTATGATGAAATTAGGTTGTTACATTCTACCCTCCTTACAAAAAATTTCGTCCTCGAAATTTAATTTTTAACTAATTGGAGTAATAAGATATCAGTCAATTTATAAGAATGTGGTTATTGAGAAAATAGTTTCAATTAGAATATAGCTGAAAACTAACTTGTCATAATATCTAAACTAGTGGGATAAATAATCAAAGATATATAATGGAAAAAATATCATAAGTCTCACTTATTAAGATCCTTGCAAATAGCTGCAATAATTGCATGCAGATCAATTATTGTCACGCTAATAGGTAAGACTCATAATAGCGAAAGTATATGATTTTTGTGAAAATCAACTATGGAGTATCTCATAAATCCACTTGTTATAGTTCTAATAAATGGCTATAATTATTGTCGACTGAGAATAAAACTCTATAATTACCACGTCAACTCAATAGGACTCGAACTGCAGAACAAGACTAGGTGCATAAAAAAAATCATAAGATAGATATGATATGGATAAAAAAAACAAGGTAAGATAGAAAATAAACTAATAATAGGATCAAGATAAGATTTCAGATCAAAAAAAAATTTGCACATGTTTATATATGGCAGTAGTCCTAAAAACATCCTAAATTAACCTAGAGTTTTGATACCACTCTATAACGTCCCATTTTCCTGAGGGATACGGATACGGAGTGCATTACCGGCGGGCACGTGTAAGTCGATGTGAACGAGACCTATAAATATGTAAAAGAAGGAATGAATGGAACTAAATACTAGTCATCTAGCAGGATCTTGGAAGTTAGATTTTGGTTGAAAATCAACTATGGATACAACAGTTATCACGCGAGTATCAAGATGGCTCCATTTCAAGCTTTGTATGGCAGGAAGTGCAAATCGCCCATGTGTTGGGACGATGTTGGAGAGTGCAGCATATTAGGACCAGAGAGAGTCGCTCAAACGATAGACCAAGTAAAGGTCATCAGGGAGCATTTGAGGGTTGCACAGGATAGGCTACAGAAATGGACAGATCATCACAAAAGGCCATTGGAGCTCGAAATTGGAGACAGAGTATTCTTCAAGATTTCACCAATGAAAGGAGTTGTTAGATTTAGTAGGAGAGGGAAGCTCAATCCTAGATATATTGGTCCTTTTGCTATTGTCGAGAGAGTTGGAAACTTGGCTTATCAACTTGACTTGCCATTAGAGTTGGATGCAATGCACAATGTATTTCATATTTCTCAACTAAGAAAATGCATTGGAGATGAGAACCGTGTTGTAGATCTTTCCAATGTGGAATTTGGAATAGATTTGATTTTTGAGAAGGAACCAATTGCCATCATTGATCGAAAGGAGAGAATTCTGAAGAACCGCACGTTTCCCTTGTTCTTGTGTCATGGGATAATCACTTGCCAGGAGAATATACCTGGGAATGGGAGGATGATGTCCGGAAGAAGTATCCCCGCTATTTGAGTGATCACGTCTGGTATCGTATTCATAATATTATTATCCATTCCCGTCTGCACATGCATATATATGAACTTATTATTGTATTTATTCTTGTTTCTAAAAAAAAAATTAATTTCTAGGACTAATTTTTTTTAAGGAGGGTAGGATGTACCAACCTAATTTCTATCATAATTTATGTTCCTGATGTCAAATATATCTAAGAGTGAATTTGTTGTGTTCGTCTCTTTTTTTATATTTTCGGTGATTTGTTTTTGAAATTTTCTAGATAATCACTTAAAATAATATTATATTTATCACCGGTGAACCCTACACATATTTTGACTAGTCTCTTCTTTGATTTGTAAAGATGAAGTTTGTCTTTATTTGGGTTAGTTTAATTTGAAATTATAGCCTTAAACAACTCTAATAATCTATTATTAGTATTCATTTGTCCTATACCTACTTTGATTTATTCACCCATACCTTACCTTTACCATGCTTGTCCTTTGGCCAAGCATGACAAACCATCATCTTATCCCCATATCTCTCTTTTGTCTATATCTTTTTCTTCCCTTTCATTTGTTTACTCTCCTTCATTTTCATTCATTTCTTCCTTTTATTTATTTTTTACTCCAACTTAAGAGAAGAAGAAAAGAGAAGAATAAGAAAAGAGAAGAAGAAGAAGAAAAGGAGAAAAAATTCTTTAGCCTCAAAATAGGCTTATCTTCCGACCCATCAAGGCAAGTAAAACCAAATCAACTCTCATATTTTGTTTCTAACTTTAATTTTTTATGGTTAACTTAAAATCTTGATTTGTTAAAACTTAAAAAGATAATATATCTATACTAAAATCCCTATGATCATTCTAGAAAAATAAAAATATGATTTTTACACTTTGCTCTATGTTTATGTATTGAATTTACTATTTTATTTATAATCTCTCATTCTTAAACTACAAGTTGTAAAGTTAAACTATATGCTTAATTTTTAAATTATAAAAATGCCACCTTTATGAATGTTCATCTTATTGGATATAAATTCAATGTTTTCAACATAAGTTCTTCGTGTATAATAGAATGATTTTAAATCACTTTCCACTTGCCATTAGAACATAGGTATATATATATATATATATATATATATATATATATATATATATATATATATATATATTCATAATCATGTTTTTAAAGAGATGGTTTCAAATAAGTTTCTACATTAAATTGTTAAAATATTTCTTTTATACAAGATATTATGTTAGGTCATAATACTTTCTATGCTAATCTATATTTACTTGAAAAATATATACATGTCTAAGATTTAATAAATTTGCTGCTTTCCATACTATGAAATCATGCTAGAATTTAGAAAAATCAATATATTATTAAAGTAATCATTATAAAAGTGTTAAGCATATTTAATTCCTATTTTTACTATTTAGTACCGACTTTTCTAATATGTGTTTATATACAAAATTGTATATGTATGATTCACAAACATAATCATCCTAGGTATTTTTACATCCTAATATCCACTTACATACATGTTTATATGTATACTTGTATTTATGTGTGGTTTATATATCTGATCATTTTCATAATATTCATTCTAACATTCTATACTCCATCATACTTGCCTTGACATATATATACTAGTTGTTTGTAAAAGGTACATGAAAATATGCCGGATTTCCCTTATTAGTATATACACATATTTTGATAATATCATGGATCCTTACTTTCCTATTAACTTGATTTTGACATGAAGCACATCTTGTTTGTTACTAGACATGTGTATATAGAAATCTTGATATGATTGGTTCATCATATTCTGGATTGATTTTCACGTAATATAACTTGAAATCTTGGGTTATGGGAGAACTAAAGGATGGACAAATATTATATCGTGAAAGGTTTAGGATAGGTTGCGCAACCGAAATAGGAGCCCATCTGCGGAGGCGCCCGGATGGTACTGAGCCATCATCTCTTGTTTAGTCCATGTTGATGGACGACCGAATACTCAGTATCGATATCAGCTTGAGTGCTTAGCGGCATGGCTGGTTCAATGCTAGCATCTTGGCCGGGTCCCTGGTATGCACGGGTGCTTTCACGATACGAGTCTATTTCATCACCATTTAGTTCCAAAATAAACTAAAATAAGATATTAATTTAGACTTGATATGCATGTATATCTCTGCTTGATATTGTTACTTGATCGTTTAATGTTTTTTACACATGCGCATACTTTCATATCTATACTCATATCTTACTTATTTGTTTATATTACACGCTCCCTACTTTTTATTGTTTTACTTGCCGGGTTTGACCCTGAGTTTCTCCACACGCTCAGATACTAAGGATGTGAGCGAGAATTTGCCATTGCACGATCCGTACTTTCTGGAGCAGGCTGAGCAACAGTAGATTCATAGGCCTCCACTTTTTGTATTTTTGGGTTTGGTATGTATACATCTTTTGAGGGCTTAGTTCCCAACTTCTGTATCAGTATCTAATTATTGCTTTCTGTTTTAGACATATATATCTTTCTTTGTATATAGAAGTAAACCAACTTCCAAGACTTTGGTAGATGAATTGTATTTTAACTTTATTCATTCTTGCTTTTACATATTAATTGGCCTCGTGCACGTCAATCCACACGTGCACGCCAGTAATGCACTCCGTTCCGTGTTTAGTGAGGAGCATGGTGTTACAAATTGGTATCAGATGTAACAATCTAATTTCATCATAACTTACATTCTTGATATCAGATTAATCCCAAAGTGAATGCATTGTGTTTGTCTCATTTTTCTATTTTTTTCTGATTTTCATGAAATTTTTAAGATAGACACTTAAAATAATATTATTTTAATCACCGGTGGGTCCTACACATATTTTTATTAGTCTTTCTTTTTTGACTTGTAAAGATGAAGTTTAACTTTATTTGGATTAGTTTAATTTGAAATTATAGCTTTAAACAACTCTAATAATCTATTATTAATATTCATTTGTCATATACCTACTTTGTCTTTATTCACTCATATCTTATCTTCACCATACTTGTCCTTTGGTCAAACATGACAAACCATCATCTTACCCTCACATCCCTCCTTTGTCTATATCTTTTTCTTCCTTTCCTTTTATTTATTTTATCTCCTTCATTTTTCATTCCTCTCTTCCTTTTATTTTTTTTTCTCCAACTCATGAGAAGAAAAAAATAGAAGAATAAGAAAAGAGAAGAAGAAGAAAAGGAGAAAAAGTTCTTTAGCCTCAAAATAAGCTTATCTTCCTACCCATCAAGGAAAGTAAAATCACATCCACTCCCATGTTTTATTTCTAACTCTAATTGTTTATGGTTAACTTAGAATCTTGATTTGTTAAAACTTAAAAAAAATAATATCTCTATACAAAAATCTCTATGATTATTCTAGAAAAATAAAAAATATGATTTATACACTTTACTTTATGTTTATGTATCAAATTTATCATTTTATTTATAATCTCTCATTCTTAAACTACAAGTTGTAAAGTTAAACTATATGTTTTACTTATAAATTATAAAAATGCTACCTTTATGAATATTCATCATATTTGGATATACATTTGAATTTTCCATATAATTTCTTCATATATAATGCCATGATTTTAAATCACTTTCCACTTGCCATTAGAACATAGGTATATATATATATATATATATATATATATATATATATATATATATATATATATATATGTATATATATATATATATATATATATATATATATATATGTATGTATGTATATATATATGTGTGTGTGTGTATGTGTGTGTGTATATATATATATATATATATATATATATATATATATATATATATATATATATATATATGTATTCATAATCATTTTTTAAAGAGAAGATTTCCAATAAGTTTCTATATTAAATTTACTAAAATACTTCTTTTATACAAGCTATTACGTTAGGTTTTGATACCTCTATACTAATCCATATTTACTTGAAAAATATATACATTAGTGAGATTTAACAAATTTGTTACTTTCCATACTATGAAATCATGCTAGAATTTAGAAAATCAATATGTTGTAAAGTAATCGTTATATAAGTATTAAGCCTATTTAATTTCCATTTTTACAATTTAGTACCTATTTACCTAATATGTGTTTATATCCATAATTTTATATGTATGATTCACATACATGATCATCATAGGTATTTTTACATCTTAATACTCACATACATGTTTATATGTATACTTGTAATTATGTATAGTTTACATACATGATCATTTCTATAGCATTCATTCTAACATTTTATACTCCATCATACTTGCCTTAACATATACATACTAGTCACTTGTACAACATACATGAAATTATGCCGGATTTTCCTTATTAGTACATACACATGTCTTGATAATGCCATGGATCCTGACTTGCCTGTTAACTTGATTTTGATACTCCATCATGCTTACCTTGACATATACATACTAATTACTTGTACAAGATATATGAAAATATGCTAGATTTTTTTTGTTAGTGCATACACATGTCTTGATAGTGTCATAGATCCTGACTTGCCTGTTAACTTGATTTTGATATGGACCACATCTTTCTTGTTACTAGATATGTGTATGTAGAAATCTGGACATGATTGGTTCATCATATTCCGGATTGATTTTCATGTAATATAACTTGAAACCTTGGGTTATGGAAGAGCTAATAGGTGGACAAATATTGTATCGTAAAAAGTTTAGGATAGGTTGCACAACCGAAATAGGGGCCCATTCGTGGGGGCGTCCGGATGGTACTGAACCATCATCTCTTGTTTAGTCCATGTTGATGGGACGACCAAATACTCTGTATCAGTATCTGCTTGAGTGCTTAGCGGCACGGCTGGTTCAGCGTCAGCATCTTGGCCGGGTCCCAGGTATGCACGGGTACTTTTACGATACGAGTCTATTTCTTCAACACTTAGTTCAAAACATAAACTAAAATAAAATATTAATTTAGACTTGACATGCATGTATATCCCTGCTTGATATTGTTACTTGATTATTACTATTTTCCATGCATGTACATATGTTTTTTACATCAATTCATATTTTACTTGTTCGTGCATATTGCATACTCCTATGATACGAGTCTATTTCTTCACCACTTAGTTCAAAAGATAAACTAAAATAAAATATTAATTTAGACTTAATATGCATGTATATCTCTGCTTTATATTGTTACTTGATCTTTACTATTTTCCATACATGTACATATGCTTTTTACATCAATTCATATTTTACTTGTTAGTGTATATTGCATACTCTTTATGATACGAGTCTATTTCTTTACCACTTAGTTCAAAATATAAACTAAAATAAAATACTAACTTATACTTGATATGCATGTATATCCCTGTTTGATATTGTTACTTGATCATTACTATTTTCCATACATGTACATATACTTTTTACATCAATTCATATTTTACTTGTTAGTGCATATTGCATACTCTCTACGATACGAGTTTATTTCTTCACCACTTAGTTCAAAACATAAACTAAAATAAAATATTAACTTAGACTTGATATGCATGTATATCCCTGCTTGATATTGTTACTTGATCATTACTATTTTCCATATATGTACATATACTTTTATATCAATTCATATTTTACTTATTAGTACATATTGCATACTCCTTACGATATGAGTCTATTTTTTCACCATTCAGTTCAAAATATAAACTAAAATAAGATATTAATTTAGACTTGATATGTATGTATATTTCTGCTCGATATTATTACTTGATTGTTTAATATTTTCCACACATTCGAATACTTTCATATCCACTCATATCTTTCCTATTTGTTTATATTATATACTTTCTACTTCTTATTGTTTTACTTGTCGGGTTTGACCCTGACTCCCCCACACGCTCAGGTACTGAAGATGTGAGAAAGAATTCGTAATTGCATGATCCTTACTTTCTGAAGCTGGCCGAGCAGCAATAGATTTCTAGGCCTCCGCTTTTGTATTTTTTGTTTGGTATGTATCACCCCTTTGGGACTTTATTTCTAACTTTTGTATCAATATTGTACTTGTTTCTTTTTATCTTAGACATGTATATCTTCTCTTTTATATGGCAGTAGACAACTTTCAAGATCCTGGTACATAACTAGTATTTAGTTCCATTCATTTCTGCTTTTACAGAGTGGTATCAGAGCTCTAGGTTAATTTAGGATGTCTTTAGGACTACTACCATATATAAACATGTCCACATTTTTCTTTGATTTGAAATTTTATCTTGATCCTATTATTATTTTATTTTCTATCTTACCTTGTTTTTTTATCCATACCATATCAATCTTTTAATTTTTTATGCACCTAGTCTTGTACTTCTGCAGTTCGAGTCCTATTGAGTTGACATGGTAATTATAGAGTTTTATTCTTACTCGACAACAATTATAGTCATTTATTAGAACTATAGCTAGCAGATTTATGAGATACTCCATAGTTGATTTTCGACCAAAATCATATACTTTCGCTATTATGAGTCTTACGATTTTCTCGAAGGGATACGGAAATGGAGTGCGTTACTAGCAGGCACGTGTAAGTCAACGTGCACGAGGTCTATAAGTATGTAAAAGAAGAAATAAATGGAACTGAATACTAGTCATCTACCATGATTTTGAAAGTTAGTCTACTGCCATATAAAAAAGAAGATATATATGTCTAAGATAAGAACTAACAAGTACAATATTGATACAAAAGTTAAAAATAAAGTCCTAAAAGGTGATACATACCAAACCAAAAATACAAAAGTAGAGGCCTAAAAATCGACTGCTACTTGCCCTACTCTAGAAAGTATGGGTCGTACAATGGCGGATTCTCGCTCACATCTTCAGTACCTGAGCATGTGGGGGAGCTCAGGGTCAAACCCGACAGGTAAAACAATAAGAAGTAGGGAACGTATAATAGAAAAAAATAGTTAAGATATGAGTGCGTATATGAAAGTATGCATGCATATCAAGTCTCAATTAATATCTTATTTTAGTTTATATTTTGAACTAAATGGTGAAGAAATAGACTTGTATCATAGGGAGTGTGCAGTATGCACTAACAAGTAAAATATGAAATGATGTAAAAAGCATATGCACATGTATGGAAAACAGTAATGATTAACAATATCAAGTAGGGATATACATGCAAATCAAGTCTAAGTTAATATCTTATTTTAGTTTATATTTTGAATTGAATGGTGAAAAAAATAGACTTGTATCGTGAAAATACCCATGCATACCCGGGACCCGGCGAAGATACTGGTGCTGAACCAGCCGTGCCGCTAAGCACCCAAGCAGATACCGATATTGAGTATTCGGTCATCCAATCAACATGAACTAAACAAGAAATGATGGCTCAGTGCCATCGGGGCGCCCCCGCAGATGGGCCCCTATTTCGGTTGTGCAACCTATCCTAAAACTTTCGCGATACAATATTTATCCACCCTTTAGTTCTCCCATAACCCAAGGTTTCAAGTTATATTACATGAAAATCAATCCGGAATATGATGAACCAATCATGTCAAGGTTAATACATATACATGTCTAGTAACAAGCAAGATGTGGTCCATATAAAAATCAAGTTAACAGGCATGTCAGGATCGATGGCACTATCAAGACATGTGCATGTACTAACAAGAAAAATCCGGCATATTTTCATTTATCTTGTACAAGTAATTAGTATGTATATGTCAAGGCAAGCATGGTGGAGTATAGATTGTTAGAATGAATGTTAAAAAAATATCATGTATGTAAACCACACATGAATACAAGTATACATATAAATATATATGTGAGTATTAAGATGTAAAAATACCAATGATGATCATGTATGTGAATCAATAATATACAATTATGCATATAAACACATATTAGGTAAGTGGGTACTAAATTGTAAAGATAGAAATTAAATTGGCTTAACACTTTTATAACAATTACTTTAACAACATATTAATTTTCTAAATTCTAGCATGATTTCATAGTATGGAAAGTAGCAAATTTATTAAATCTTAGACATGTATATATTTTTCAAGTAAACATGGATTAATATAGAAAGAATTATGACCTAATATAATATCTTGTATAAAAGAAGTATTTTAACAATTTAATGTAGAAACTTATTTGAAACCTTCTTTTTAAAAACATGATTATGAATATATATATATATATATATATATATATATATATATATATATATATATATATATATATATATACCTATGTTCTAATGGCAAGTGGAAAGTGATTTATAATTATTGCATTATACACGAAGAACTTATGTAGAAAACTTCGAATTTATATCCAATATGATGAACATTCATAAAGGTGGTATTTTTATAATTTTAAAATTAAGCATATAGTTTAACTTTACAACTTGTAGTTTAAGAATGAGAGATTATAAATAAAATGATAAATTTAATACATAAATATAGAGTAAAGTGTAAAAATCATATTTTTATTTTTCTAGAATAATCATAGAGATTTTTGTATAGAGACATTATTTTTTTTAAGTTTTAACAAATCAATATTCTAAGTTAACCATAAATAATTAGAGTTAGAAATAAAACATGAGAGTGGATGTGGTTTTATTTGCCTTAATGGGTAGGAAAATAAGCCTATTTTGAAGCTAAAGAACTTCTTTTCCTTTTCATCTTCTTCTCTTTTCTTATTCTTCTTCTCTTTTCTTCTTCTTTTCTTGAATTGGAGTAAAGAAAATAAAAGAAAGAGAGGAATGAAAAATAAAGGAGAGAAAATAAATGAAAGGAATGGAAGAAAAAGATATAGACAAAGAGGAGATATGGGGCAAGATGATGGTTTGTCATGCTTGGCCAAAGGACAAGCATGGTAAAAGTAAGGTATGTGTTAGGTAGGTTAGATTGATTTTTCATTGATATTTTATATTATATTAACCATATAAATATTGAAGTATGTTTGAGATCCATAATTTAGGAAGATTTGGTATGGAAGGTATGGGTAAATAAAGATAAAATAGGTATATGACTAGTAATATTGATTTTTGGAGTTGTTTATGGCCATAAACTAAAATTAAACTAATCCAAATAATGTTAAACTTAATTTTACAAGTCAAAAGAAGAAAGACTAGTAAAAATATGTGTAGGACCAATCGGTGATTAAAATAATATTATTTTAAGAGACTATTTTAAAAATTTTAAGAAATCACAAAAAAATATAGAAAAATAAGACAAACACTATGCATTCACTTTGGAATTAATATGATATCAATAATGTAAGTTATGTTAAAATTAGGTCGTTACAGAATTCATCAAAAATTCTTCCAAATTAACCAAACTAACTCTAATTCACTAAGAAGTTAGTTTCCTTACTCAATTTACTCTAATTACTTTACATAATTCTTCGATCTAAGTTTTTGAGACAAGAATTTACTTTTTGTGGAAAATAATCCATGAAAATAAAAAAGAAGAAGACTTACTAGCTTAGAGATTCATTAAAAATCTGAAAGAAATTGTGTTGTTGAATTTGGTGGTCAGAAGGGATGATTTTCCTGGAGCTACTTTTGAAAGGGATGGCCAGGGTTTGGCTTGAGAAAATTAAGTGCTTAAGTCCATTTATACTTGTGGGTTGTTGTCGATCATTGTTGATAGCTGATTCGATAACGGTTTTGACAATGCCTCATGGACTGCTTTGTATCTTGCTATACAGGGTTGGGGTGTCAACAGCGGTTATGACAATGGCTTTGAGGTGGCATAATTCTTTGTTGATATTGCGATGGCTGCCGCGGCCATTGAGTTTGCACTGCTTGTCCGTGACTTTTGGAAAGCCTCATTTCTGGACATGCCCCCACCTGATGATCTACAGCACCACATCTGAAACGCGACCCAAGAGCTCTCTTGCACGTACTCTTGGTATGCCCAGGCAACTGGCAATATCCATAAATCATTGCTAGCTTAACTATTGAAGGAATCATCTGGCACTTAGCAGGAGGAACTCTACTGCTCGATGCCCCTAACATCTAGCCTGTCGAATGCTTCTACGTCCCCAATTCTTCATTTCTCCTCCCAGTGATTCGTTTCTGACATTGACTTGGTCTGAGAACTTTTGCATAAGTCTCCGTAACTGTCATTGTCATGTGCTCCTATATCTTCAAACTCAAGCCATGCTGGAATCTATGTGTCCTGTCTCTCTCCTCAGCCATGAGGGCTGGAACAAATCTGCTGAGTCTCAAAAACTCGATAGCATATGCATCAACCATCTCACCTTCTTGCCTTAGCTCTTTAAACCTCCGTTCTATATCATCCTGAGCTGTTAGTGGAAAGAACCTCCGTTCTATAAACCTTCCATGCAATCGACCTCTCTAATCAAGCCTCCTTAGATTTCCACCAGGTCCTGGAAAGATCTGTGAGCTAGATCTTCACAATATTAACATGGCTCTTCGGTGGTATACGAGCCACCTCTAAAAGATTCTCCACGTTAGTTAACCATTCTTTCACCCCTTGCGGACTTCTAGTCCTAGAGAAAGATGTCGGACGATGTCTCAGAAAGTCTGCAATATTGGTTGTTCTATCATGTACTAGGGGTGCAGACATCCTTTTAGCCACTACACTCGCTCTTCTTTGGGCTACTTCTGACTCCTCCCGTGCTGCTTCAAGTCCTGCCTTAAGCAGTGCATTCTGCTCCATCATGGCATGCATAAGTTCCCTCCTGCTAAGGAGTTGTCCTCTCTTGACGACGTGGAGTCATTTCATTCGAAATAAAATGGATAAGGATGGAATCAAGATCGAAAACAATGATTAAGATATAAAACAAGAAAAGGAGAAAGAAAATGTTAATGTATATTCCTTGCTTGAACGTGACAGAATTCTAAAGTCATGGGTCAAATGATAAAAATAATGGTTGTCCTAATACAACTCTGTAACGCCCCAAGTCACGCTAGTGGGCCCGAGTGTGTTCCAATAATGGATAAGGTGTCACTAGAGGGAACTCTCAATATCGGAGTGCACGAGACTGTTTTTTCATACAATTATCGGAAAAATACATGGAAGTGCAAAAATATGAGATATATTATAGGTCTGATTCATCACATGTATGAATATAGTAATATCCAAAAACAGGTATATTAGAGTAATAAGTAATATGTACACAAAAATTTACTCATGTAGGGTTAAATACAGTATCAAAATAGAGTAACATAAGTACTGAATATATATAAGATTCTCCAGATACCACGGACAGAACTAGAAAGTAAGGTAAATATACACATATAAGCCAAAATGATATATAAACAAAAGGGTTAAAGATCATATGAGAGGCGAGCTACTGGTACTCGGCCTGCTCCTGGAAGTAGGAATCCTCAAGAGGTGGATCCTCCTCCTAAGGCACCATGGGCACAGTTGCTAGATATGGAGTGTGACAATCTCGAAGGTCAAAACACAAATAAGAATACAAAATCCAAACTCTTGCAATTTTATAGGAACTATATAAGAGTGTGTGTGTGGCATGCTAATAGGAAATAGTATGGAAGACTTATGCATATGAATCATGAAGTATGCAAAATATCACATGAATCACGATCTACATGGTATGCATAATATAACATGAATCATGAATTACATGGTACATTTAATATAACATGATCATGCATATGAATCATGAAGTACAATATATGCATAATGTAACATGATCAGGTAAATGGATGCACATTTTATCATATTATTTTGGAACTGAATGGTAGGATTTTCACGTGCTTTAGGAGTGTACTGAATGGTAGGATTTTCACGTGCTTTAGGAGTGTATCGTGCATACCAGATATCACGGCCTAAGATACCATTCTCCATATGAGCTAGATGGCTGCCACTAAGTATCCTTGATATCCCGTGCGTAACCTAGATCACGACCTCAGATACCAGTCTCTACACGAGCCGGATGGCTGCTGCTAAACAAACTAAGAACCAATAATGCCAATACATAGATCAGTGGATGCATACCAGACAGAATTAGATAGAACTATAAACTCACACAATACATATTTCATTCAACCATTCATTTCTTCCATATCTATAATGTAGTAAATACTAAAATCAACGTGTAAATGTGTCATATGTAATAAGGGTGCATGTATCAATAGCCATGTGAATATGAAATGACACTTATTGCAAAACTTGCAAGTATGAAAGTTGCAGAATATGTCCATATATGTGAGCTATCATTTCCAAGGATGAATAGTATATACAAGTAACAACATATGTAAATAAACATGTGTGAATGTATATCATATCTTAAATCAAGTGTCATATGTTCAAACATGGTATGTATGCCTAAATAAGAGTTATGACAGGTCCGAACTCACCATATATAGGTGATAATAAGGGTGATTTAATATGTGTACATATATCATATCATAAGTCAACAGGTATATGCACAAACATAACATATGTGCCTAAATTGCGGCGATTCAGTGGACAATCAGATTTCCAGGTTTCGCTTGACTAGAATTTAAATAGAATTTGAGGATAAAATTTGGTACAGTTATAGAAAATTCAATTATATTTCTAATGAATTTGAAATGAGGTTAATTAGCGCTCTAGAACAAAAGTTATGTTATTTTACCATGGACATGCTACTATTGATGTCATACAACAGTAAGGGAAACTTTCATATTTGATTTGATCAGAATGAAAATTAAATTAGAGCCTAAAACTTAGAATAGTTGTAGATAATTCAATTAGATTTCTAATGAAACTTGAATAAGCTCGATTGGAATTCTAGAGCAATAATTATGGCCAGTTTACCATGGACTTACACTGTTGAGCTACAAAGTTGGTGCAGTAGGCACAATTGAACTTCCAATTTTTTTGTTAGGAAAATAGCTAAATTAGAATCTATTGTAGTTTGAAGAATTATAGTTTATTGAATTATCTTTCTAATGACACCAGAATAAAATCAATCGGATTTAAGATATAAAAATTATGGCAGTTCTAAGATAGACTACTGCATATGTCTGGACAATGATATGGTATGTGCACATGTAACATGCATGGTGTGACACATGCAATGAAACTCAAAATATAAAAAAGTTTGAGCATGCATAATATTTAAATTAGATTAATATTAATATTTGGTATCATATAAGAGAAAATTACATCAGGAAATCATATGTTTAAAAGATTTGAGAGTGTATTCTTATCTCTTGTTGAACCCAAATCGGAAAAGAACTGACATTGATATGATTATCATTCAAAAGTAGAGGAATTTCCAAGAATCACTCTAAAGAATACGGACAAGTGCTGGAAAATATTTTTCCTTATTTATGGAGAAGATTAGAGCTCATTTGAAAAGGTTAAATTCAAGAATAAGGTTCATGTAGCCAATTAATGGATTTTTAGCCCAATATCTAGCTGGTTATTTGGCGACTTCTTTGAGGGGATTTGAGAAGGAACTGGGGTTGGAAGTCTAAAGAGAAAAGAGTAAAACACTAGAGGAAGAAGTTTGATTTTCAGTTTTTATTTGAGTTTGTTTAGCGGGTTTTTACTACTAGAAGGTGGTTACTCTGCCATATTAAAAAAAACTTAAAATTTATCTTAATTATAAAGTTTCCACTGGATCCAATTCAATCCGAAATTGGTCAAAGATAGTTGCTAGGCTATTGGAGATAAATATGAAGTTGGTAGGAGATTAAAATTAGATTCTTAATTTAATTTGATTATTTTAATTGGATATTTATCCATAAATCAACCGGTCTTGAATAATTTAAAAAAGATGGAAAAATCCACAATAATAAGATAATAGTTTCCTGCTCTTCAGAATTTGAAATTGAAGATTTGATTGAAAGATATAACTAATTTTACTAAGTACCTGCCCGTATCAGTATCCGGGTTTCGGACTAATACAAATGATACAAAATGAACTATTTCAAGTGCTTAGGAATTAGAGACGTTATAGTCAACCCAACTAGCAATTTTTTTTTTCAAAATTTAAATAAAAAATAAAAGATAACAATAAGATAAATGGAGAAGTAGATACTTAATAATAAATTTAAACAAACACCGGAATATCATTAGAATAGAAATAAATATCTTTACCGAATGTCATTCTCTCGCTTCGATGCCACTCACCTGGAGAGCAATTATCCCAAAAGATAGGAATAAAGGGGGTTATTTTCCATTAGTGCTTCCGGTTCTTGAACTCCTTAACGCTCCGATCCACAATAGTTATTGGCCTCACTCAAAGGATAGACTAGGTCCTAATTATTCCAATTTTTAGAATCACACTTGCTTGGAGATTGGAATTGAGAATGCAATATGCCCTATGTTTATGATCTCAAGTTTCAAGTTAAGAATCAAAAGCCTAAGTAGAAATTGAAACAAGTCTCGTTCAAATATTCCTGGTTTACTAGGCACAAATTGTAACTAATAGTTTTGCCTTTTCTTTTTGTTTCTTCCCTTCTACTTAGACTATCTCTTCTAATTCCACCCAACTTGGTAAGGGGTTCTAGAAATAGGTGCTGCCCCAGGAATCAAATCTATGATAATTCCACACTCATCTCTGGATGTAAGCTATATTTCTTAGAGAACACATCTATGAAATAAGATATTATAGGGATTTGCCTCTCCCTCTCATCTAGATTAGAGAGAGCTCCACCTATCAGTCTCGCCCTAGCCACTGAGAGTTCTAAGATCCCACTACCACAAAGATACTCAAATTTTGGCTGATTAGGGATTTGAAATACTATGACTTTCTTATGATAATCAATCACTTCATGAGAGACACTCAGCCAATTCATGTCTAAGATCACATCAAAACCATAATGATCTAAGACAAATAGATAAGCATGAAATTCTCTGTTATCTACCACTACTAGGCAATGTCTAAATAGTTTACTAGATACAACTATCCCATTTCCAATGTTAATGTTTAGCCCCGAGTCTAAGGTAATATATAGTACGGTATGCTAGATGATAAATATAGAAAAGATAAAACAGTGTGATGCACCGGAGTCAAATAATAAATGTGCAGATACATAACCAATTAAAATAGTAGTAGTCACAGCTTCCTCCCTCATATGTACAAGACACCTCTGCTGTCAAGGTATAAGCTTAATTCGGTCTGTGCCCTGGAGCTCCCTGTGCCTAAGCTCCACAAAAGGCTTGTTGTTGTGGTGCCAATGGCCTCCTTGGTATTGGTCCAGTAGATCTTATTGCTAGTCTCTGCTTTTGCTATTGAGGTAGCACAATTCTCTACTAATATTGTGGTAGCTGCGAAGGCCTCTAAGCTTGCATTGCTTATCCCTGACCTTCAAAAAAACCTCATTTTCGAACATGCCCCTGCCTAATGATCTACAGTGCCACATCTAAAACATGACTCAAGAGCTCTCCTGCATTTACTCTTAGTGTGCCCAGAAAACTGGCAATATACATAAATCATTGCTAGCCTAACTATTGAAGGAGTCATTTGGTGCTTAGTAGGAGGGACTCTACTGCTCGATGCCCCTAATATCTGGCCTATCAGATGCTTCTACATCCCCAACTCTTCATTCCGCCACCTAGTGAGTTGTTCCTGACATCGGCTGGCTCTGAGGATTTTTGTATAAGTTTCCATAACTATCATTGCCATGTGCTCCTATATCTTAAAACTCAAGCCATCTTGGAATCTATGTCTCTCTCCTCAGCCACTAGGGCTGGAGCAAATTTGCTGAGTTTCAAAAACTCGATAGCATATGCATCAACCATCCCACCGTCCTGCCTTAGCTCCATAAACCTCCGTTCTATATCATCTTGTGCTGTCAGTGGAAAAAACCTCACATAAAACCCATCTGAGAAAACATCCCATGCATTGACCTCTCATTTAGGCCTCCACAGACTTCCACCAAGTTCTAGTAAAATCTATGAGTTGGATCTTTATAATATTGACCTGGCTCTCCGGTGGTATACGAGCTACTTCCAAAGGTTATCTATATTAGTTAACCATTCTTTTTCCCCCACCAGAGATCCGTCCCAAAGAAAGATGTTGGACGAAGCCTTTGAAAGTCTGTAATATTGTTTGCTCCATCTTGTACCAGTGATCCAGATATCCTTTCAACCACTGTAGTTGTTGTCCTCTAGGTTGCTGCCTTATGTCCTACCCTGAGCAATGTATTTTGCTCCATGATGGCATGCATAAGGTCTCTCATCTGATCACACTCTCCCTAAGAAGCCTCCTCGTGTTTAACCGTTGTCCCCTCTTGATAACGGGTCATCATTTCTATGGAAATAAAAAGATACAAGTAGAATCAAAATCGAAAACAAAGATTAGGATATAGAACAAGACAAAGAAAAATGAAATATTAATGGATATTGATTGCATGACTATGGCAAAATTCTAAGGTCAGTGATTATATGATAAAAATAATGGTTGCTCTGATACAACTCTGAGATACCCCAATAACACTAGTGGGCACGAATATGTGTCCCAATAATGGATAGTGTGTCACGGGTAGGAACTTTCAATACCGGAGTGTATAAGGTCAACTTTTCATACAATCACAGGTAAAAGATATGAAAGGCTGCAAATATGAGTTATATACTATAAGTTTAAATCTATCTGCCACAACATCATACACATAAATATAGTAATATCTAGAAATATGTATACTGGAATTGTAGCAATACGAACACAAAAATATCGCTCATGTAGGATCAAGTATAGTATCAGAACAAAGTAACATAAGTACTGAATATATACAAGAGTGTTTGGATAGTACAGACAGAGTTAGGATGCAAGGTACATATTATATATAAGCCAAAATGATATATACATAAGAAGGATGAAGATTCTATGAGATGCATGCTACTGGTGCTCTGTTTTTTCCTAGAAGTAGGGATTCTCAAGAGACGGGTTCTCTTCCTCAGGCACTGTGGGCACGACTACTGAACTTAGAGTGTGGTAATCCAGGGGTCAGAACTCAAATATGAATATAAATCCAAACTCATGCAATTCTATATAAACCATGTAAGAAAGTGTGTGTATGGAAAGCTAATAGGAAATGATATAAAAGACGTAAGCGTATGAATCATGAAGTATGCAAAATATAATATGAATCATGACATGCACGGTATGCATAATATAACTTGAATCATGACGTGCATGGTACATTTAATATAATATTATCATGCTTATGAATCATGAAGTACAATGTATACATAAAGTAACATAATCAGGCAAATGGATGCAGTTTCTATCCTATTAGTTTGGAACTGAATGGTTTTCACATGTTTTAGGAGTATACCATGCATATCTAATACCACAACCTCAGATACCGGTCGTCATATAGGTCAGATGGCTTTCGCTAAGCATAGTAGATATCCCAATTGTACCCATGATCACGATCTCAGATATCAATCTTGACATGAGCTAGATAGTGTCACTAAGCAAACTTAAAACCGATAGTACCAATACGCAGTTCAGCGAATGCATCCTAGACATAATCAGATAGAACTAAAAACTCCCACAATATATGTTTCATTCCACCTTTCATTTTTCCCATACCACAAGGTAGTGAATGTTAAGTATCAATATATTAAAGTGTCATATGTAATAAGGGTACATGTATTAGTAGCCATGTGAATATGAAACGACATGCATGATAATACTAACAAGTGCATGAGTAATACTGGAAGGTACAAGAGTAACAGCATATATCCACCTGCGGGAGGTATTATTTCCAAGTAAGAATAACATGTATAATTAACAACATACATAAATAAACATGTGTGAATGTATATCATATCTTAAATCAAGTATTATATGCACAAACATAGTATATATATATATATATATATATATATATATATATATATATATATATATATATATATATATATATCCAAAATTGAGTTATGATAGGTCTGAACTCATCATATACAAGTGATATAACAAGGGTGATTTAAGATTAGTGCATGTGTATCATATCATAAGTCAAGAGATATATGCATGAATATAACATATGTACCTAAATTGCTGTTATTTAATTGGTAGTCTGACTTCTAGGTCTTGTTTGACTAAGAATAAAATAGAATTTGAGGATAAAATTTGGTACAATTATAGAAAATTTAATTATTTTTTTAATTAATTTTTAATGAGTTTAATTGGAACTCTTGTATAAAAGTTATGATTGTTTTACTATTGACCTGCTGCAACTGACTGTACAGTAATAAGGGAAATTTCAAAGTTTGATTTGGTTAGGATAAAAATTAAATTAGAATTTAAGATTTAGAAATGTTGTAGATAATTTAGTTAACATTCTAATGATATTTAAATAAGCTCAATTAGAGCTCTAAACTAAAAGTTATGACTATTTTACCATAAACTTACTCTGTTAAGCTACGACCTAGTATAGTAGCCATAGCTGAATTTCCAAGTTATTTTCTGTTAGGAAAATGGATAAATTTGAATCTACTGTAGCTTGAAGGATTTTACTTATGGAATTATCTTTCTAATTGTACTTGAGTGAGGTCAATTTGAGTTAAAATATAAAAAATTATTGCAGTCCTAAAATGGACTATTGTGTATGTCTGGACAGTGACACGGTATATGGACATGTAATATGCACGATATGATACATGCAATAAAACTCTAGATATATACAAGTTTGAACACATATAATCTTGAAATTGGATTAATAATACCTTTGGTATCATACGAGAGGAAATTACATCAAGAAATCACAAATTTAAAGGATTTGAAAGCGTATTCTTACCTCTTATTGAACCCAAATTAGAAAAGAACTGATGTTGATGCGATTACCCTTCAAAAGTGAAGAAATTTTTCAAGAATCATTTTAAGAAACAAGGGTATATGCTAGAGAAGGTTTTCCTACATTGATGGAGAAGATTAGAACACATTTGGAGAGGTTAAACTCAATAATAGGTTAAAAGCCGTTTAATGAATTTTCAGACCAATATCAAGCTGATTATTTAGTGATTTATTTGAGGGGATTTGAGAGCAAATTAGGATTGGAAGTCTTAAAAAAATGAAGAGGAAAATGAGAGGAAGAAGTTTAATTTTTTTAGATTTTATCTAAATTTATTTGAGGGGTTAAACAACTACTCGAAGATGGTTACTCTACTATGTTAAAAACTCTTAAACTTCATGTTAATTACAAAGTTGTCACTGAGTCCAATTCAATCCAAAATTGGTCAAGAATGGTTGCTGGATTGCTGGAGATAAATTTGAAGTTGGGAGAATGTTAAAATTAGAATCTTTGATTTAATTTGATTATTTTAATCAGGTATGCCAAAAAATCGGACAATCTAGAATAATTTAAAAAAATATAAAAAATCCAAAATAATATGAAAAAAGGTCCTCCCCTACAGAATATGAAATTGAAGACTATATTGAAAGATATAACTCAATTTGCTAAGTACTTGCAATTATCAGTATTCGAGTTCCGGATTGATACAGATGATACAAAATAAACCAATGCAAGTGCTTAGGAATTAGGAGTGCTACAAACGTCATGGTCCAAAAAATTCCTAGATTACTGTCATAAATATCCCATCAAATAAAATATACATTGTCATCAATAAATTGATGTATCAAGTAAATATGTTAAGAACAAGCAAAAATAGGGAGGGAGAGTTAAGATATTATCTCGATTTTCAGCTCATGATATATCAAACTACAAAAATAGTGTCATCTTTAAGCCCATGTTATAGAAATGATGTGAGATCCGCCAAGTTGTGGGATTCCTACATGTGCTTTGGAAAATCCAAATGTTTAAGTCATTTTCCATTCACTTTAAATACGTGACCATTTTTCAGATTTTCAATATTAATTGTGCCCTATGGATAGACGATTTTTGCAATGGACAGTCATATGTCCATCTTGAACGCAATTTCTGGGGAATAAGTCGGAAATGCCATATTTTCATCTTCTTCTTAAAAATGCATGTTTTTTCATATGCATCGTGCCTCAACTCATCTAACTCATTAAGTTGAAGTTTTCGTAATAGGCTTGCTTAATTTAAGTCCAACTTAAATATCTTTATTGCCCAATTCGCTTTGTGTTCAATTTCAACAGGGAGGTGATATGCTTTTTCATAAACTATTCTATATGGAGACATGTCTAAGGGTGTTTTGTAAGCTATACGGTAAGCCACAGAGTCTTGATAAGTCGAAATGACCAAATTTTGTGAGACTGATTCACCATTTTCTCAAAGATTTATTTTACTTCCCTATTAGAAAGTTCGATTTGTCTATTTGATTGTACAGGATGTGATGTAGAGATTTTATGTGTGATGTGGTACTTTTTCATCAAATTCTTAAAAGCTCGATTAAAGAAATGGGAACCCCACTGCTTATTATGGCTTTAGGAAGTCCAAATCTTGCCTTGAAAAATTCGATTACAGTTTGTGATCATTGTTTCAATATGTTGCGGCTTCCACCCATTTAGAGACATAATCTACTAATGCGAGGATATAAACTTATCAGTTAAAAAAAGAGAAGGGCCCATGAATTCAATGCCCAACAATCAAATACTTTGATTGTAAGAATTGGTGTTAAAGGCATATCATTCTTCATGGTCAATGCACCTAATTTATGACATGACTCGCAACATTTGCAATATTCATGTGTGTCTCTAAACATCGTGAGCCAATGAAATCCACATTAGAGAATTTTGGCCACCGTCTTTTTAGACAAAAAATATACACCACAAACTTTTGTATGACTGAAAGATATGATGCTCTAAATCTCATCATTAGCTACACAATACTTAACGACTGGTCGGAGCAATATTTAAACAGGTAGAAGTTCTCATAAAAGAAATGTTGTACCCCATGTAAAAGTTTTCATTTATCACGAGCATTTTTTTTGTAGAATCTCACCTTCAATAAGAAAATTTATTATATCAATGTACAATGGAGTAGTCTTAATAGAAAATAGCTGCTCATCTGAGATTGAATTCCTAATAGGTAGCTTATCGTTATCAAAGGTTAGACGAGAAAGATGGTCCATATTTTCTACTCCTTTTTTGTCTCTAATTTCAAGTTCAAATTCTTGAAGCAGTAATATCCATCAAATAAGCTTTGGTTTTGCATATTTCTTTGACAGAAGATATTTGAGTGCCGAATGATCTATAAAAACAATAACTTATGAGCCCAAAATATATGATCGAAATTTACAAAGAGAAAAAACCACAGTTAGAAGCCCTTCTCTATTATTATGTAATTTGTTTTCACGTTATTGAGAGTCTTGCTAGCGTAGTACAACACATAGGGCTTCTTATCTCCTCTTTGCCTCAGAGCTTCTCCAATTGCACAATCACTTGCATTATACATAATCTCAAATGGTGGTGATCAATCCAGAAGTTGCAAAATTGGTGATGTGATGAGCATCTCTTTGAGTGTATCAAATGTTATTTGGCATGCCTGCATCTATTCAAACTGCACATTTTGCGAAAGAATGTGAGAAAGAGGTCTAACAATATTATTAAAATTCTTACTAAACCATCAATAGAAGCCTATTGTAGAATGAGCATATATCCTTCATGGTTTTGGATATCAGTATTTTAGAAATATACTCAACTTTCTTTATGTCTACTTTCATTCTTTTAGATGAAACTAGATGGCCAAGTACAATACTCTTTTTAACCATAAAGTGGCATTTTCCCAATTGAGGAGCAAATTCTTTTCTTGACAACATTCAATTATAGCTCCCAAATGAGTCAAGCATACTTCGAAACTATTATCGAATATAGAGAAGTCATCTATGAATACCTCACAATAATATTTTACCATATTACTAAACATACTTATTATACATCTATGAAAAGTTGTAGGTGCATCACATAATCCAAATGACATTTTTCGAAAAACAAATGTGCCAAAAGAACCATGAAAGTTGTTTTCTCAAGATCCTCTAAAACAATTTCGATTTGATTAATAGCTAGAATATCCATCTAAAAAATTTATGACTCGCGACTCTTTTGAGCACTTGGTGTAAATAAGATAATGGAAATTGGTTTTTTCTCATTACATAGTTCAATTTGCGGTAATCAATTTACAAATGCCAACTCATAGCACTATTTTTCTCTTCATCCTCGCTTTTTTAACCGTTACCCCATTTTTCTTGAGAACAACTTGGATTGGACTTACCCACTTACTATTTGCTACTGGATAGATAATACAACATTAAGAAATTTTAGTACTTCAGCCTTAACTACTTTTTCCATAGTAGAGTTAAGCCTTCATTGCATTTGTCTAATTGGCTAGAGACCATCTTCCAAAGTGATACGATATAAAAATAAGGGAATCCGTACCTTTTGATATTTGCCTTGTTCAAACATAAAGCCCTCATGTACTTGCAAAGTATCGATATCAAATGCTCTTCCAAATTCTTACCAAGATGAGCTGAGATACTACTGAAAAAGTTTCATCAGGTTCTAAAAATGCATATTTGAGATCCTTAGGTAAAGGTTTGAGCTCAAGTATTGGTGCCTCAATATTTGAAGGAATTAATTTTCCTTAGGTAAAGATTTGAGCTCAAGTATTGGGGCCTCACTATTTGAAGGAATTAATTTTTTCTTTTGCAGAGATTACTTTTTAAATACTTCCTTCTTTCGTATCCATCCTGCAACATATGAATAATGAACATCATTCAGGCATTTCAATATTTGAACGACATCAGTGAAATTAAGTCTTTCATGAAAATTGTCATGCAATGTTAACGTAACCTCCAACAGATAGGAGATGCATAAAGATATGATGTCTCTTATTTCACGGATTTCTTCGATTGAGTTAATGTATTCTTCATTAGAGTTAATATTCGGTTGTTTACAGACATTAAAAATATTAAGTCAAAGGTCATGTTTCCAAATGATAATTTGACTACACTAATCCTGCAATTAATAATTGTGCTAGTGGTTCCTAATAATGGACGCCTGAGGATAATTGGATTTGAAGACGAGTATTATTTACTGATGTAGTACCACCAACTATAAAATCCACAAGAAAATAAAAGTTTTCTATTTACACCAATACTATTCAATTATGCCTTTAGGATGTCTTTTCAGATCTGTCAACTAATTGTAGTGTGACTGGTGTTGGCTTAAGTCCCCCCAAACTTAGTTATTTGTGAACTAAGCATGCTAACAATTTACACTAGCACCCAAGTTTATAACAGAGCTTTTCAATATGGTACTGACCAATTACACATGAAATATTTGGACATTTAGGATCTTTGTATTTAAGAGGCATCTCAGAGCGAAATAAAAGCACTTACCTGCTCCTTCATGTATATCTTCTTTTCCAAATCGTAAAGTCTTTTAATCATACACAAATCCTTCGAGAACTAAGTGTACGATGCCACTTGCTTTATTGATTCACAGCAGAGGAATGATGATCTACACTTGTTTAAAGATTTTAGAATATTAGTATAAGAAGCATTAATTTTTTTATTCTTGAAATGTTGAAAGATTGGTACATGTAGCTTATAAGTTGGAGTGGTCTTATTTTGCGTTATTGTTATGTTGTGCCAAATCATCACCCTGATTATCTTTGTTGTTGTCATTCTTTGAAATGGGCTCATTGAGTATTTTGCCACTTCTCAAACTTACAGCAACAAATATCTCATTTATATGTTATAAAATGCAGAAGAAATAGCTTTTATATCTTCAATTTTACCTAAAGTACTAGCCTTTGGTAGAGATGAAAGCTTATGTTTTTTTTTGAGTGTGTAATGTTGAATTAAGGTGGCTTATTTGAGCTCGAATATTGTTGCAGATCGTTGCATTGTAACTATCAATAGTCTATTGCGACTGATTGATCGGCTACTATGCTTGAACTATTTGATCCATTCTCTGTTGTATCTATGTAATGTTATTCTCCAGATTGTGCTTAGGTGGAGGTTGGTACACTGAAGTTGAGGTTGTTGGTTGGACGTATTGTTGTAATGCTTGATTTTCTATTAGTTTAGCTAGTTGATTGTTTTGCTGCTGTGGAATCTGCTTTCATTAAAAATTTGGATGATTCTTTTAGTTGGGGTTATAAGTTGGTAAATATGAGTTACTTACTATTTGAGGAATTGCGTTAAAGGCATTAGCTTATTCATTCAATACTTTTTTAAAAGTCGGGAGAGTTGTGAATTCCATCTCCTTGTAGTTCATAAATATCACAAATCTCTAAAATTTCATCTATTATCTTAACAGTTTCTTATTTCTTTATGATCAAATCTTCAACAATTTTGTTCATTAAATTAATCGTACAGTTATATTTTTGGTTTCTCCCAATTTAATAAGACTACCTCTATTTTGAGATTTCTTCGTTAATTGGTTTTGTTTCGAAATATCTTCTATTTCCCAGGTCTGAGAGTTATTGACAAGTGAATAAAGATATTCTCATGCTTATTCAACATTCTTGCATAAAAACTCACCATTACATATGTTTCAATAAATTGCCTGGTTGTGTTGGCAAAAATTTTGAGAAAGAAAGAAAAGAAAACAACTTATGATATAGCTAACATGTGGATCAATTGTCATAGGGAGATCCACATCTCGAAAGCCAAGAAAGGCTAAAACGTGACCCTCATAGAGTCGCGTTTTATTTTTCAAAATAGCCCAAAATGCGGATCATCAGCCAGAGAAATCCACAAATTAGGTGGGTCCCACAGGATCGCATTTTAATAGAATGATCCGCACTATGGCATTAAAATATAGACCTAATCCACGACTCAAGCGCGAGAATGTGGTGTGACCCACAAAAGCCAAAAATGACCCATTTTCAAGAAAAGGGTGGACCCAGCTAATAAACTAAAATGTGGATCATCAATCAAAAAGAGACCGCGATTTTAGTTAACTTTTTAGCTCATGATTAGAGCTAAACATAACTCATGTGAATGCCAGAGGGTCGCGTTTTCATTCTAAACTCTTTAAGCATAAAAATTAACCTCATTTATACTCAAATGTGGGTCTTATCAAGCAAAACATGTTGCTGAAAGCTCAAATACGGATCATCTACTATAAAGAGATCCATGACAGACTTCTTCTGAGCTTAGAATTGGAGCTAAATAAAACCAATACACTTACCCTAAAGGGTCGCGATTCTACTTTAAAGTCTCGAGGAGCGAAAATTATCCCCAATGACACTCAAACGCAGGTTTGAGCATACCACGCGAGCTACCAGGAGCTAAAATGCAGATCTAAAAGCTGAGATCCACATTTTAGTTATAAATCCAAAGGATTAGAGACATCGATTATAAATCCTGGAGATTTAATACAAACCCAACGGGTTAAAAGATAGAGAATTAATCCTTAATCAAGGAGGCCATTAATTGGACCATTACACCAATTCAAAGGTCTCATAAACCTCTATAAATAGCTGAAAGCTAGGCTGAAAAAGGGGTATAGATAGTCACACACACAGTACTCGGTTGGAATATCTCCATTTTTTAGCACGTGTGCTAAAGATCTAGAGCCCTTGCATCCAAGAACTTTACAAATGCTGGCAACAGAAGAACTTGTTTAGAGTATCAACGGAGAGCAGGATCATCCTTAATGGCTACTACAGAACCCATCTTAAACAACTAGGGAACTAGATTTTGCTTGTCTTCTATAAATGAGCAACTATTATAAGTGTAATCTCTTCTATTGAAAAGTTGTCAATAAAAAAGAATTTTTCAATTTCATGACAAACAGAAGATTGGCGACACCACTAGGGATGCCTATCATCTCCGATGATATGGTTGTGCCCTATCCAACAAAGTTTCAGTTGGCACCATGGTCGAGTCACTTGTCATCGAGCTCGACCAGGAGAAATGTGAGGAATTCCTCTTGTTTGGCTCTATGAAACCAGGATCCTCGCGGAAATGCCACAAGGTCTCAAACAGCTCAGCCTCTAATGAGGCTCTAGGGATGATGGTCCTATTAAAGGACTCCTCAGACCAATCCGGTTTCAAAGGAGAGATATCTCCTCTAGAAGCACTAGGCTCCAGGTATCTCCCACTCAAGACTTGCAAAGATCCCAAAGGAATGAGTCAGAATTCCTACAACAACAAAGAGAAACGATCACTCCGATCTTCAAAGAGATGATACTGAAGACAAGGTTCATCTCACTTGCACTATGAGAAGGAACATGAGAAGAAGTAAGGCTCGTGCTACTCATAGAGCCATGAAAAAAGAACCAACTGTCATGGAACCACCATGTAAAGCTCCAATTCGCATGTAGCGACCAAAGAGTGAAGTTGTGGTCCCCAACCAGAAGCTAGATTAAGATGCAGATGGGTTCATTCGTATTTCCTATACGAAACACCGCTCGCCCATCAAGTCATTTTTGACCACAAGCTCGGAGTTTAGATTTACGTTTCACAGACTAAACATGGGGCCCACACTCGCATTTTTGAAGCAAAACGTGGACCTCAAGGGTCACATTTTTGAAGCAAAATGCGGACCTCAAGGTTGCATTCCTGAAGAAAAATATGAACCTCAAGGCCGCATCCCAGAAGATAAATGCTAGTCTCTAACTTGCGTTCCTGAAGCCAGATGCAGATATGAAATTCGCATTTCAACAGAAAAACGCAGCCCTCAGACCTGTGCTTCTAAGAAAGAACCAAGCTCTAAGGCTCAAGGACCTTTAGTCTTGGCTTCACCCGAAGCTCATTCTTCAGCCACCATGGCTAGAGTAAAGTTTGCTCATAGAATTTTTAAGGGAGTAGAAACTTCTATCCTGAAGATTGTAACGGCCCACTTTCCGTAGCGTGAAAAGCTGAAAATGTTCAGCGTCGAATGATAACTCGACAAACCTCAGTAAACATTACAGTCACAATACAACAGAAATATGGGCAAAACATAAAAAAGTAAACAATATTTTTTTCATTTAAAACAATAATATTTTTCTTCCTAACATAATATTCAATAAGAAAATAATAAACTAGAAAGGCCGTCAATTTTGTAGCTCTGCCTATTCCTGAAAATATATTGAGTCCTACTCTATCTGGCGGATCTACCAGTATGTAATAATCTGTGTCTGGCCATGCATAACCAGGATTGTCAGAAAGCGATCCAAAAATATATAACAAAATATGTGAAAACAATAATATCTTTAAAGTACAAAAAAAGTCATGTACAATTAAAACGATAGAAAATCTTATTTTTAAACACATTATGTGCCTTATCAATTTGTCTTATAGTAAACGTCTTTTAATTACGGTATTTAAAAATTTAGGAAGATATGAATTTGGCTGGTCTGAATGTATTCCCGTGTACCTCCGGAAAAACGGAATAGTAAGTTGATCGGAGCCTATCCCGATCCTCCCAAAATTTGGGAAACAGTGGCGTAGTAATGATCGGAGCCTATCCTGATCCTACCGTATGGGAAACAGTGGCGCAATAATGATCAGGGCCTATCCCGATCCTCCCGTATGGGAAACAGTGGCGCAGTTACGTTCAGTCATCAAATCATATGAATCCTTAATTTCCCCCATAAACCCGGTGTATGTCAATTTCAATATCTATTGTCAATTTCAATATCAATCGGTCATTTTAGTAAATTCAGTTCAGTATATGAATTGGTGATAATCATTAAGGTTCAATATTCAATATTTAATAACAGTAACATTAAGTAACATATAACAGTACAGTAGTTAATGATCTATCACTAAATCATATTATATTGGCCGGTGTTTTATTATGAGTTGTTTCACTGTTCATTGAGTTTCAAATACATAATTCAATCCTTAATTAAATAAAAAGAATATATAGAAAATAAAATATATTCATTAGTAGTGAGTAATAAAACTGACTTTAACATGAAATATAATCAATAGCATGTCTATAGTGAGTTATAAGACTCACTTTAAATCATACTTTTAAATTAGTTCTCAATTCAATCACAGTAAAATAAATATAATCATTAGCATGTTTATAGTGAGTCAAAGGACTCACTTTAAATCATACTTTTAAACTAGTACACAATTCAATCTTTAATAAATAAATCAGAAAATATAAAAGATAAAGCATACTTTTGAGTTATAAAACTCACATTAAAATAAAATATAATAATTAGCATGTTTATAGTGTGTCAAAGGACTCACTTTAGCCTTGATTTAGGATGAAATCTTCGACCTGAGCCACAAAATCTCCAAGGTTCTCAAAAACTCTCCTTGATTAAACCCTCTTCTCTTTCTCTCTCTATTTCTTTTCCTTCACTCATATTTTGCTTCCTTTACTTTTTTTTTTCGTTATTTGGAAAATGAGGACTTATTGGGGCCTATTTATAAGAAATTAAGAGTCCTATTTCTACTCATAGTGGAAAGTCCAATATGAAATCTAATCAGATTCACTTTCCTAATTAAAGATGGAATCCCAAATTTAAATAGTAATCCTATAAGATATGAAAATCAAATTTAAATAGAAATCCTAAAAGATATGGAAACCAAATTTAAATAGGATTTCTAAAAGATATACAAACCAAATTTAAATAGGACTCCTAACGGATATAAGAACCAAATTTAAATAGGAATTTTAAAAGATATAGGAACCAAATTTGAATCTGAATCCTAATCGGTATAGGAACCAAATCTAAATTATATTTAATTAATTGGATGAGAATTGAATACTATATAAATTAGAGTAGTCTATTTTACTAACTCAACTAGGATTTGGAATGGGTTTCTATTTATATTTAATATCTAGTCAAATTAGAATCCAATTGGTTAAAGAAAACCAAATAGATTCTCATCTTGAGAATTAATTAATCCTATTAGTTTTCTTAACCGTGATTACTTGATTAGATAGCTTGATTTGGGTATATGGTGGGTGTCATATGATTAAAATATATTTTTAAAACAAAATATTATATTTAATGAATTATAAAATTTGAAAATCTGACGTGACAAAAAAGTGGGTGTTACAAAGATACTATTTGGAGGAGAAGTTGTCTCTGATAGCAAGACAATGAGTTCGAATTCAAGAGATCTTAGGTAATTTCTCAACAAGGAAAGAGAAAAATTCCAGAAGTCTCACTGTAATTGTGAACAGTTGATTAATACAGTGTTATCCCATTGTTGCTGCATTGTGACTCCTACAAAACTGTCTGTCTTCAGTAGACTAGCATCGTCTCCAGTTCAACCTTCAAAGAGAAGACGACACACCATCAAGCAAGAATTTTCTGAACCAAAATTCCCAGAAGAATCATCCAGTATGATAAAATTCGAGGGAAAGAAGAAGAAGAAAATGAAGAACCTTCCTCGAGTGGACTCATCAGACTCTGAACACTCTTCTAGCTTGAAGAGTATGTTCAGTGAGATGCGGAGTGTCTTTCAAAATACCTGACTCAAGAAAGGGGTGACAATGCTATTGGACTACAGAAAGATGGCTGGAGCCTCCTTTGAAGAAGAGGAAATAGAGAACTTTGTTGTGGCCGAGTCCCAAACTTTGGACTTATTGCTGGAGGAGTCTGCCTTTGCACACATGAAGTAGGAAACTCTGGAAGAATTTATGAAAAGGATGGATGAACAGGATAAGATCATCCAGAAACAGCAGGTACCATAGATGAGATCAGAGACATGCTCCGATTCTTGATCGACGAGAGGAAAAAGAAGGATAAAGGAGAATCCTTTTCTAAAGGTCCCCGCAATTCAAAGAAGAATAAGGGAAAAAGAACAGAAGATGAAGCTCATACTCCTTTTGAAAATACTGATGATAACAATGAGGATCATCGTGAAGAAGAAGATAATCATTCTGAACATCAATCTGCGAATTCAGAATATGAAACTAATCCAAATGGCCCCTTACTGGAAACCATCCAAAATCAACTCAATGCTCTAATGCATAGGAACAACTTGTAAGAGCTGGGGGTTGTAAGGCCGTATCGATGGAATGGGAAAGTATACTATTCTTGAAAAATTATAAGCTTTTGAAACTCAAGTCCTTCGATGGTAAATATTCACCAAATTAGTACATTTACTACTTCAAATCATAGACTGGTCATTTGACTGGGAATAACCCAATCATCACACGAGTTTTTATTAGTACCCTAACAGGTCTAGCATTTCAATGGTTCCAGAGATTGGAACCGGGAACCATTAATTCGTTGAATGATATGGAAAAAGATTTCCTAACAAGGTTATATGATGATAATATGGAAATCTTAATGCCATCACTCCTCACTACAAAGCAAAAGAAAGGAGAGTCAACTCGAGATTTCATCAAGAGATTCAGAAATAATTTTCTGAGGTGTCCGCATGGGATGATTGAAAAGACCTTAGTGGAGACTTGCAAACATAATCTTTCCACAAAAGTTCTCGCCAAAATGGGAGCCATAAAGTCCTCCCCTTGGAAAGATCTCTCGCTGCAAGCTGAAGAGATTGAGGAAATCAACAAAGGCTTAAAACTGAAGAAAGAGGGAGACAAAAAAGAAACAATCCTGGAATAGCTCAATCGTCTCGACCAAAAGGGAAAGAGACGATGGTAGTAGATGCTCCAAGCCCGACCAAGCCTCCTTCGAGGACTCCCCCTCAATCACGAGTTCATTAAAAATAATATTCTTTCAAAGATGAGCATACCACCACCATTTTCAATCTGACGAAGAATATGTTGAAGTTGTCATAGTCAAAGTGACCTGAAGAAACATGAAAGGTTAACAATCCCAATTACTATATCACAGGATCGTTAATCATCCTGTCAAGAATTGTTATATTCTAAAAGATAAGATCCAAGCTCTGGTGGATGCTAATGTCATCAAGCTGTGAGGAGATCAGAAGAAGGTGACAACAAACATGATGACTTTCAAGTTTGGAAAGACTTCAGAATGGATAGAATCAACTATTCAAAATGGAGTACAACCAATACCTAAAGACACAATGAGAGTTGTAAATTATGATTCTCATCAACAACAAAGGAAAGAGTAATCTCCTTTTGAAACCTCCAAAGGAGAAATAATGTTGGTGCATCCAGACCTTTTTGAAGATGAGCAATGGAGTTCAAGTTTATCTAAGAAGAAATCAAAAGGGAAAGCGCATACTTTCAATGTTGTCACTACAGTTCTTGAAGTTGATGCAGGAATTCATCCTCTCTCAGCTTTAGAAGAGGAGATCAAAGAATTCTTGGCAGTCAATGATGACCAGCAAAAACCTTCTAGGACTCGTTCAAGGAAAGACTACTTGAAGAATTATGACCAAGTGGTTGAACCTTAGCCTCCAGAGAAGAGCAAGTAGAAAGACCTTAGATTTGACAAAGCTCTTAAAACTAATGAAAAAAAAGCAGCTGAAAGATCCAAGAAGCCTTTCCAATTCGATGTGTTGGCACAGCTTGCCAATATTCTTGTGTGAATCACTTTGTATGAGCTCCTGAGACTATCTAAGCAAACAAGGGAAGCCTTAAGAGAGGCTCTGCAAGACTCTGAGATATTTCTGGCCCAAATTTCAGAAACAACTAAAGAAGAAGAAGTCCGTGCAACATGCCACTAGATTTCTATAAAGATACTATGCATAGCTTTCTCTCCAGAAGATTTGCAAGTGAAGAATAACAAGTATCATCGGCCCTCTGTATTAAAAAGGCTATATAGAGTCAACCAAAGTTGACCGAATTCAAGTTGACCCTGGATCCGCTCTAAGCCTAATGCCAAGGAAAGTGTTGTGGTTTCTAGGAGTCTCAATCAACAGACTGACATCAACAAATATGACTATTTTTGGGTTTAATGCTAATGGTAGTAAACCCTTGGGAAAAGTGAAATTGAAATGCCAGATCGGTGATCTAAATAAAGACGGAAGTCACATGCTATGTGATAGATGCTGACACGTCTTACAACCTGTTACTCTGAAGGCCATGGATTCACCTCAACCTCATTGTTCCTTCTACACTTCACTAGTGTATGAAGTATGTGGACAAAGATGGGAATGTGAATACCTGGTGGCAGAAAAGCAGCCCTTTAAAGAGGTTGAAAACTACTTTGTCGATGCGCTACTATATCAAGACACATTTGAACTAGCTGAACAATCTGCCCTAGAGAAATCGATAGCGGCAATGAGGCCGATACTGAACAGGATTTGAAGATTTGAGATCTGATGATGAAAATTGGAAAGTTGAACCCATTGTAGTAAGACTTAAAGGTCTTGATGTAAATGACAACACTAATTGTAATAGCGAGTGGGTAATTAATGAAAATATAGAGTTTGCTTATTCGTCTCGCTCAAGTACTAGTACTGACGCGGACAATGATCAACTAAACAAAATATACTACTTAGCATCATTCCAAGCACCCATCCGATCATCCTTTTGTCTACAAAGTGATGATGATGGAGATGCAAGTGAAGCGATCTTTGAAGTCTCTCCCAAAGATAAAGGTCAAAAACATATACTATTTGGAAAAGCAAACAATAATAAAGAAAAATGTTAAGAATCTGATGAAGAATAGGAAAATCCCAAGTTTTTCTATTATGATAAATACTCCCATAAAATGATAAAAAAAAGATAGGATATAGCCTAATCAAAGACAGAGGATTGAATTTTGGAAAAGGAAGAAGAGCATACTTCGACTTTTTGTCCCAAAAGGAAAAAATGCAAGATTACTATAATAAGACTTGTAAGGGGTTGAGATATGTTACTACTCCCGAGAACCTTTTAGAAACAAATTCTAAAGAGTTTCGACAAACTTATTCATCTGAATCATTATGCTAGGATTCAGATGTAAGCATTGGAGCCATTTTTCGAGAAGTCTCTATCAATATGGTCTTCGCAAATCAAAAAGAAGAATATGAGGAAAAATTGTCGCTGGTCAAGAATGATTCCAGGGCGAAGCACCTCAACATGAAATGGGAAGTTCAGTTCGAACAATGTGAACCTCCAACTGAAGATAAGATGATCTAAATAAATATGAGCAACGAAGTTAATCTAAACCCATATTTATTAGTGAAAAATTATCTTCTAAAGAAAATGAAGCAATGTTTCTCTTATTCGAGAATACATTGATGTTTTTGCCTAGAATTATGAAGACATGTCAGGACTTGACCCAAAAGTGGTGATGCACAATTTGAACATCCGATCGGATGCAAAACCTATCAAACAGCAACAACGAAGGTTCTGTCCCAAAATAATGAAAGCCAATGAAGTTGAAATCAAAAGTTAATTGAATCAGGTTTTATTTGCGAAGAACAACATCCAGATAAGAAGAACGGAAAAACTATGGTCTGCATTGACTTCAAGGACTTGAACGAAGCATGCCCGAAGGACGAATTTCCTTTGCCCATCATAGACGTCATAATTGACAACACTTGCGGCTTTGAACGGATGTTTTTCAAGGATGTATTTTCAGAGTACAATCAAATTAAAATGTATCCTTAAGATGAGAAATATACGTCTTTTAGAATGCCACGGGGGTATATTGTTATACAGTTATGCCCTACGGTTTGAAGAACGCTAGCGCCACATACCAATGTTCCATGAACATGATATTCCAAGAACATCTTCGGAAGACGGTGGAATGTTATGTAGATGACCTAGCGATCAAAAGCAAAGGCAAAGACAATCATCTTCATGACTTGAGAATGGTGTTCGACCTCATGTGAATGCACCAATTTAAGATGAACCCAACCAAATCTTTTCTGGGAGTTTTCAGTGGAAAGTTTCTTAGCTTTTTAGTCACTTCATAAGGAATTCATCGTGATCCAGATAAGATCAAAGCAATTCAAGATATGTCACCACCCAGAAATCTTAAAGAATTATGAGGATTGCAAGGAAGGCTAGCATACATTCGCAGGTTCATAACAAATTTGTCCAGAAGATGTCAACCTTTTGCATGGCTGATGAAGAAAGGAGTGTCATTCGTCTGGGATGACGCATGTCAGAAAGCTTTTGAGGAGATTAAGGGATATCTTACGAAGCCACCCGTCCTTCTAGCTCCACTAACATGAATACCTTTCATATTATATGTGAGAGTCATGGACCATTCCTTGGGAGCTTTATTAGCCCAAAAGAATGAGTTTGGACAAGAGCAAGCTATCTACTACCTTAGTAGAATGATAATTGGAGCTGAACATTGATATAACCTAGTGGAAAAAGAATGCCTAGCTTTTGGTGTTTGCAGTACACAAAAAGTGCACTAATTAGTAGGGCAAACAATCCACGTTATATCGAGGGTTAATCCATTAAGAATATTAATGACCAAACCAGAATCATTAAATTCAAGACTATTCAATGGGGCTATTTTTCTATCACAACATGATATGCATTTTATCCCACAAAAGACAATTAAAGGTCAGGCCATAACTGATTTCTTAGCTAAGCACCCAATTTCAGCTTCTTCAAAATTGTATGAAGACATTACTAACGAAGTAATCGAAAGTGATACAATTTCAAAAGGTAATACTCCACAAGAAATTGCTGAAGCAAATACCACTACAGAGGAAGTCTGGCAACTTTTTTTTGATGGCGCTTCGAGAATGCGAACTAAAGGAAAAGTGGTAGCAGGAGTGTTTTTCCTTAAAATCACATCATCCCTCGAGCGTACTCTCTGACGGAGTCACGCTCTAATAATGTTGCAGAGTACAATGCCTTAATTATTGGCCTGAAAATAGCCAAACAACTGGGAGTGAAATATTTAGAAGCATATAGAGATTCTCAGCTCAACTTTAATCAAGTCAAAGAAGAATACGAAGTCAAAAACCAAGATCTCCTACCTTATTATAAAATGGTCATGAAGATAGTTGATAGTTTCAATGGCTTCTATATCAATCATGTGCCATGCTATTAGAATAGTTATGCGGACTCACTAGCCTCATTAGCTCACTTTAGCGTTGCCTAAAGATGCTAACAAATGCATAATAGTGGGAAGCAAAGAATTGTTCTGTCCGAAGAATGAACTCAAAATGGAGTTAGCTACGGATAAGAAACAAGAAATACATGAAGTACATGCCCTTGAATATGATCTTGAACCAAGGGATGAGCGATTTTCTTATATAGATTATTTTCTTTATGGAATATTGCCAGAAGAACCCAAAGAAACAACAACAATTTGGAGAAAAGTTATTCTATTCTATTATAATGCCGAAGTTTGTACATTATATAGAAAATTCTATGATGGGATCTTTCTTCATTGCCTTTATAATAAGGAAGCTCAGGAAGCACAAGAAGAAGCTCATAGCGGCATTTGTGGAGCTCATCAAACATGACCAAAACTCTGAAATAAACTCCGAAGAATGGGATATTATTGACCCAAGATGATGATAGATGAAATTGCTTATACCAGAAAATATAGAGTATGTCAAATACATGCAGATTTAATATATTAAGCACCAGAATATCTCCATCCAATGGCTACATCATTGCCATTTGAATAGTGGAGAATAGGCATTATTGGGTCAATTTCGCCACCATCAACAAGAGGTCGCCGGTTCATATTGGCCAAAACTGACTACTTTTCAAAATGGACTGAAGTTGTTCCACTAGTAGAAGTGAAGACATCAAATGTGATCAAATTCATTAAACATCATGTCATTTACCGATTTGGAGTGCTTAGAAGAATTGTTTATGACAACGGACCTCAGTTCATGAGTTAGTCATTCTCTAGATTTTGCAACAAATACTGGATCAAAAGTGTGGCATCGTCTCCATACTATCCTACAGCTAATGATTTAGCAGAAGCATTCAACAAAACCATTGCAAAGTTTCTTAAGAAGTTCGTTTTATTTAACCAACGTGATTGGGACATAAAGCTTGGAGAATGTTTTTGGGCATACCGAACTACTGTCAGGACACCTACAAATGCTATGCCTTTTTCTTTGGTGTATGGATCTGAAGTGGTACTTTCTTTGGAGATCCAAATTCCATCTTTACGAGTTGCATTAGCAACCAAAATGACACAAGAAGAAAAATATCAGTAGAGACTTCTAAAATATGAAGCTCATGATGACAAGCACCTTGAAGCTCAATAAAGCATTGAGCTTTATCAAGTGCAAATTTTCAAAACATTTAATAAAAAGGTCAAGCAGAGAACTTTCAAGAAAGGTGATCCGGTCCTTTCAGTAAGAAGACCAATCATAACTAATCAAAAATCTAAAGGAAAGTTCCAGCCAAAGTGGGAAGAACCTTTTTTCATTGATGTGGTTTATTCAAATGGTGCATATCGGTTGACAAAACCAAACGGCGACAAAATAATGATGCCAACTAATAGGAAATTTCTAAAGAAATATTACACTTAGTTGAAAGCCAAGTTAGTTTTCAACAAAAGAGAAAGACCCCGAACCTTTTAACGGCAAAATAGATTATGTAATAGTAAGAAGCAATCAAGTTAAAAATTGAATGGTTTGAGATATATATCTTCTTCAATAACTCTCAATTACATCTCCGATCGGTACCATGGAAAAGAGAATACAGAAGTATCAAATAATTTGATTCATATACTTGAATTCTTCCCCAATAAAAGAAAAATTCAACATTATGACTTGGTCATCAGTCCGCTCAAGCGTCGAACATACGAAGCCTACAAGGAAATTAATAAATGTGTCCAATTCTTGACTCTATTATCTCCAAAATAGGACCAATTTGTTCACCAATCAAATGGAGCTCATCTACAAGGACTTCATTTCTACCAAGTTTTAACATGGTGCAGTTAATATTGTGTGGTCCGCTAATTCATAAACTTCCCCAACGAAGTACAGCGAACGAAGATATGTTAGCTTATTGCAAAAACACACCAACAAAAGCACTAAATGAATCCTATGCCTCTACACTAATGATAGAGGAAAGTTTGGCATAGAAGTTCAAACAAAGTCCTCGACAACCCCACCATGTTTGGGGTAGAAAGCATGAACTGTCCAATACTGTCAAAGTAATGGAAAGAGAACAAGTTTCTCGCCAACCCCACCATGCTAGGGGTAAAAAGCATTAACTGCTCTAACCTGCTAGGGTTTAGAGAAGAGGAAAATTTAGTATTTAAGCCCAAATAAAATCCTCAAAAATTCATCATGCTGAGGAAAAAAGCATGGCTAGCCCAACAAAAACAATGATTAGTAAACGCTAAACAAATCCATTTATAGTTGGGAGTTTGCTAAAAATACCATGAACTGTCATATTAAGCTCATACTTCTGACAGATTCTAAGTTTTTCTACCAAAATACACATTTCAAAACCAAACAAAAACAGTCAAAAATGTGAATCACAAAGACGCATTTTGTCTCTGAGAAAAACAGTCATAAATGCGGATTATCACAAAGTCGCATTTTGACTCTAAAGAAGACAGTCAAAAGTGCGGAGCTTAAAAAAAAGCGCGGATTCTCACAGAATTGCGTTTGTCTCTAAATTTCCTTCCATCAAAATTTTGTCAAGTTAAAAATTACCTCTGACAAACAAAATTCCATTCCCACTAGAAATTTTGTCAAGTTAAAAATTACCTCTGACAAAACAAAATTTCTTTTCACCAAATTTTGTCAAACTAAAAATTATCTCTGAGAAATAAATTTTTATTTCCACCATAATTTTTCTAAGTTAAAAATTACCTCTAGCAACTCCAAAAGCTGCTATACTATAGGTCACTAAATAGCAAAGATCACAACTTGTTCAGAAAAGTTAATGATTATTTCTAACATGTTCAAGAAAGTTATCCATTAGTTGCAATATCAATTTGAGCTTTTGAATATAGACTCTATATTGTCAAGTTAATGATTATCTCTGGTCAATATACAAAAAGAGTCAATGATGCATCAAGTTAACAGTTAGCTCTGATCATCAAAACCAAATTCATTCATCAAGTTAATAATTACCGCTGAATAAATGATAAAAAATTCCAACAGCTAAAACATTTCCATTTATTTTCATAATTTCCTTACAAACAACTCCTTACAATATCAAAGCATATAGACGATTGAGTTAAGAAAGCTTTAAGCATTTCTTCAACCTCCCTCATTTCTGATTGAATGTCTTAATAAGCTTGAACAGTAGCCTATCTTCGCAATTCTTCTTCACTAATAGCCAGATTATGTACCGGGTCAAACTTGAAAGCTTCTAATTCAGCCTGAGCAGTCAAGAGGGTTTTATTTAGATCATCACGCTGCCTAGTTTTGTAAGTGATGGTCATCATAGTCTCTTCACAAGCCTTTTTGGTTCTTTCAATAAAGGCCTAAGCCCTGGCAATACTTCCTTGATCCACTCTCTATCTGCTCACTCAGAGAGTTGCTGGCAGATTGGACTTGCTTAAGATGATCCTGATGAGCTTCTAATTGTTCCTGAGCTTCTCTGTGAAGTTCAAGTTGCTCCGCCAGTAACCTCTTAAATGTCGCCTCAATCATTTTTGATTATCTACACTACGAATCTTTGACAAAGCTTCAGCATAATTCTGTAGCTGAGTCACTATTGCTCTGTATGCAGCTACTTCTCCTCTCCACCAATACTTTCTATGCCACCAATGTAATTGTTCAAAAAATTCGTAACAGAAGCAAAGAGTCTACCTTTCAAAATTACATTGACGTAGTGATCCAAGAAAGAGAGAAAAATCTTTGATGGTTTACTAGAGCAGTTCATCATCAAAGGCATCAATCTCTGCATCTGTTATTGGTGGAAATGGAGAAATTGTCGATAATAGAGGAGCAACAGCAGAGGTAGATGTAGCTTCAGTAGCTCCAATAGTTGGGGACAAATGTGGAAGTAGATCCTGCGAAAGTGAACTAATTCTTGTTGTATCTTTAGAAGAAGCATTAACAACCTTAGTAGGAGCAGTAGCTTCAATTGGAGAAGTGACAATAGAAGTACAAGCAACTTCAGTAGCTCCAATAGTTGGGGAAAAATGGGGAAGTGATTCCTGCAAAAGTGAAGTAATCCTTGTCGCGTCTTCAGTAGGAGCAGCAGTTTCAATTGGAGGAATGACTTCGACACTGATCTCAATATGAGGAATTGTTTTGATAAACTCAACTGAAGTAGTCAGGGCGGATACAATAGGAGCAGTAGCAATAACCTCAGCTGGAACTGCAACTTCAGCTGAAGAAGCTTCTAACCAGATAGTACCCAGATATAACCTCAGCTGGAACTGTAACTTTAGTTGAAGAAGCTTCGATTTTGGGCACATGTTCCGAGGTCAGGGTAGATGATAGAGCTTCTAAAAGAAGAGAAAATGGTTAAATAAAAGAAAGGAAAATGAAAAGATCAAAATTTCTTTTCTCTGTATAACCTTGGGGTTGAGCAATCGATTCCCTATGTCCGTATATCTCGGCTCTCTCTTCTGCTGTCAGAAAACTGTACTTGCTATGATCTAATGGAGGAGTAGAAGAGCAAACATCATCGCTGTCAACGTCATCTTCATCATCACCTGGATGATTAAAAATAAAAAGATGAGATTAAACCCTAAAGTAATAGATTTGGCAAAATAAATCAAAATTTGAATTGCACATAGCAAAGAGTTACGAGTTTGGTCAATCTCTGCAGGTTGATAATCTAGAGAGCCTAATGTACAAATCTCCCCAACAACTTGCACTTCATTATCATCAACTTTGGACTATTGGAGGAGCAGGAGTTGCAATATCCTTAGAGGCAGTTTGAATTGAGTCTTCTGAACCTGCTTGCACTCCTATAGGAGGTTGTTCAGTAGCAGATGAGTGCTCAGCCACTGGAATAGTGGAAGGAGCCTATGTGATTAGTTCACTGGGAAATTCAGATACTATTTGAGTACCCTCTTCGATTTTGATAATAGGCCCTTGGTTACGGCACTTCTTAGATGAACGAGGGCGCAGCCTTGACCCGCCTTCTTCTTCTTGTTCTTCTTCAATTGCTTCGAAAGTTGAACTTAGAGTTGCTGCACTAGCCTAAGTTAAAACAGCTTCTAGGATGACTGGCAGATCACGGGAACATTTTTGACCTTTCCATTTAGAAGTAATCTTCTGAGGAGAAGATCCTAACCCTGATGATGATACTTCGGCTATAAGAGGAATAGATATTGGAATGACTGGAGATATGGGTTGATCAACTAGAACCGTGGCGGTGTCTCTTTCATCTCTCGAGTCATCTTCCTCACTATCATATTCCTGTCCAAATTCATCTATTCCCGAAAATCTTGTGCTACTAGCCTCCTTATTATGAGAAAATCATGCTTTAATATCCCTCAAGCATGTGTTATTTACATCGAAGTTGGGAGGAACTAAGTGGACAGCAGAATAGCAGTTACAGAAACTAAAGAAAATGTACAAGTTTGGAGTTTTCATGGGTAAATTAAATCTAGCCTTCATACCACCAGATATAAAGTGGTACTAGGCTCTGGTTCCTTCAAGTAAATTGCCAATAGAATTGATGGATGCATTTGGATTCCCAACATACAATTGGTCATATCCAAATTGGTGGGAGAAACGACTAGGATAATAAGGTTCAATATAACGAGTGTTCCCTATACAGAGGACAAAGTGCCCAGGACGAATGCTTATCAACCACCAGAAACATTCAAGAGACAGAGTAGTAAAATTATTAGCATCAAGCAAGTCCATGAATTCTTCACCATAATCAACATTTGAAAAATAAGGAAAGCACTTATACAACTGAAAATTGGTATGATGTTGAAGCTGTCTACGAATCACGGCCATATAACTGCCTTTCCACTATGATCTCTCATAGTGTTGAACTTTTGGTGAGTTTAGGTCTGTTTGAGAATGAATTGGGCTCATCAATGAAGGAAAATGCCAAACAATCCAAGCCATCAAATACGTATAGGGAAGCTTTACCTGTGGGTTTGGAGTTTTGGTCCATGTGGTTCCATCCTTATACAGAATTTCTTTGACCTTGCAAAACTTATAAGTCAGCACCATTAACCCACTCTGTATAAAACAAACCATCACTGGTAGTAAGCTAAGGGGATGGCCATATGCTAGTAGCACTGCTTGATATAATACTACAAGTAACAAAGCTTCCTATGGCGCTGTTGGATTCACACAGTGCTTTAGCACAACATTAAGAAACCTACCAGTAAAGCTGGATCCGACAGAGGATGTTGGGCTTGATAATGAAAACTGTCAAAATAGGTCCCAGCATTGAAGATGTCTTCATCTGATTAGGTAATATAAGCATTTGTCCTACAATGGGCAATCCTATCTTCAATCTCCTATTCAAAAACTGTGGGAAGACGAGTGAAATCATAATTATTTGCCTCAAAATTGGGGAGAAGATATTCTAACTATTTATTTTGCTTTACCCCATGGTGCTGGACACTAGACATATGAGCACACATATGGTAATGACAAAACAGTTCCCAGTAAATCTCATAGATCAAAGGGTATTGAGCCTTCAACAAATGAAGTTCTTCCCCAGTAAGAACTTATTCCTCATAGGGAATTTCTCCCATGGGCAACCCTAAAACTTCATGCATTTCATGGAGTGCGAGCCCTAATTCACCACAAGGCATGAAAAAGGTGCAGGTATCAGGATTATACAATTCAAGTAAACAAAAGAAATGAAAGCGACTAGGAGGAATTCCATGATGGATTGTCCTTATTGCATGATAAAGACCTATATTTTTCAAATTCTCTTCAAATGTTTTCAAGAAATAACTGTTTAGTATCCACCAGCCCTTCATAGAAGAATGAATCCACCCTATTGAACGAAAGTCTTAGACTAGAAATTCCCCCTTTGCATAAACAAATCAATGTAAAAAAGTGAAAGCAACCAAAGGAGTCTCGCCTAAAGGGTATTCCTTCTTCAATGACCCTGGAAGTAACCCTGCAACATTCTTCCTAGAAGAAAGTGGAAACGCGCCATGTGCTTTAAATCCACCTAACAAAATTCCATCCTGCATTTTATTTAAATTTCAATCCATGGTCCTAGGAATAGAAATAGATTGAAGATAAAGGAAAGGGTAATATCTTTCCATATTCGGAAGAAACAAGTTACGATCTCCAACTTGACGAAGCCACTTGTAGTCCCCATCATCGAAGCAATCATCGGGGATTTGTAACTTATCTCCAAACAAAAAACAGGGCCTACTTAGCAATTTCCTGTTCTTTCCTTCAAACGGAGCATTTGTCATAATTTCCCTCAAGGTAGAATGAGTAGGAACTAAAGTTTTGTTCTTCCTTTCTTTACTACTAGACGTTACACAAACTAGAAAATCCCCATGAAGTCTAAAACGAGTTTTGCCATCGTATCCACCTATGTGGACAAAGTAATAATTTTTGGAAGGGGGACTTAAAGCATACATAGTTCACTGCATTAGAAGAAAATAAGGGATTAAAATAAAATGATCTTAAATATGAGGCATGAACCTGTGTTTCAAAACGGCTCTTTCAATCAATAAATCATAAAGGGAGACAAGAAGCCCACCACCAATTAAAGGTTCTTGCCGAACCATTGTTAAAGAAGAGCCAAAAATGACCTGAGGGTCTTGAGAGCCACCAGTGGTTTGACCAGAAGTTGAAGACTTCTTCATCATCTTCTTTGTAAAAGTTTCAAGAAAACTTGAGGTAGAAAAACCCAAAGGTAAAATGACAAAGAGTTTGGTAAAAGCTTGAAGATGAAGATCCTGAAAAGAGCTTGAAGACAAAGAACTTGGAGATGCTTGGAGGCAAATAAAACTTGAGAGTTCAAAGTCTTTTCAGAAGTGACTATGGTACTTTATATAAGAAATTTGATAACCGAGAGGATTTGAAAATCGAGAAATTTGGCCGAAATCTCGTAAAGATCTTCCCATTAATGAGCGCATGGGATGCTTTGATCTCTGCACCAGAAAAAGTATCAAAAGTGGCAGAGCTTCAGATATGCCACATAAAACGCAGACTTGCATTCTTAATGCAGGGTCGCAATTTTCCTCTCAAGCGCGGACCTGCGTTTTTAACACAAGATTGCGTTTTTCTTCTTAAGGGCAAATTTGCGTTTTTAATTATCAGTTTACCCAAATTATTTCATTACGAGATTTTGAAAACTTTGGAAGGGATTTTGTGGGCGAAAATTTTGAGAAAGAAAGATAAGAAAAGAAGAACTAATGATAAATAACATGTGGATCATCTGTCATAGGGAGATCTGTGCCTCGGAAGCAAGAAAGGCTAAAATACAACCCTCATAGAGTTGCGTTTTATCTTTCAAAATAGTCCAAAATGCGGATCTTCACCCAGAGAAAATCCACGAATTAGGTTGGTCCCACAAGGTCGCGTTTTAAAAGAATGATCCACACAGTGACATTAAAATGTGGATCTAATCCGTGACTCACGTGCGAGATCGTGTGACCCACGAAAGCCAAAGTTGACCCCTTTTCAATAAAAGGGCGGGCCAAGCTAATAAACTAAAAAACGGATTATCAATCAAAGATAGATCCGCGATTTTAGTTAACTTCTTAGCTTGTGAATAGAGCTAAACATAACTCATGCGAACTCCAGAGGGTTGTGTTTTCATTCTAAACTCGTAAGGGATAAAAATTATCCTCATTTACGCCCAAATATGGGTCTTATCAAGTAAGACATGTTGCTAAAACTCAAACATGAATCATCTACTATATTGAGATCTGCGACTAACTTCTTCTGAGCTCATAATTGGAGCTAAGTAAAACCAATACGCAAACCCCAGAGGATCGTGATTCTGCTTTAAAGCCTTGAGAAGTGAAAAGTTTCTCCAATGACACTCAAATGCGGGTCTGAGCATACAACGTGAGCTACTAGGAGCTAAAACGCTATAAAAACTGAGATTTATATTTCAGTTATAAATCCAGAGGATTAAAGACGTCAGTTACAAATCCTGGAGATTTAACACAAATCCAACAGTTTAAAAAAATAAAGAATTAATCCTCAATCAATGAGGCATTAATTGGACCGTTACACCAATTCAAAGATCTCGCAAACCCCTATAAATAGCCAAATGCTGGGCTTAAAATGTGGTACAGACAATCACACACATAGATATCTGGTTCGATTATCCATTTTTGAGCACTTGTGCTAAAGATCTAGAACCCTTGCATCCAAGAGCTTTACAAAAACTGTCAACTGAAGAACTTGTTTGAAGCGTTAATGGAGAGCAGGATCGTCCTCCATGGCTACTAAAGAACCTGGCCTTAAATAAAGAGGAAACTTGATTTTCCTCATCTTCTGTAAATGGACAACCATTATAATTGTAATCTCTTCTATTGAAAAGTTGTCAATAAAAAAGATTTTTTCAATTCCATGACAAATAGGTTGTAGTATCAAGTTGTTGATAGAAGATGCACATGGTCCTCCATATGTCAAAGCCATGATGTGGGCATAAGAGTAGTAAATCATTCAATCTATCCCAGTAATCGAATAAAGTTTCGTCTTTCTTTTTAAAGATGACGATTTTCCTTCACAAATAATTAGTTCAATGTGAGTAACAAAATTTCTTTAAGAATTCTTTTTGTATCTCTCCCATCTTTCAATGACTGCAAGCGTAAGGAGTGTAACAATATTTTAGTCTTGTCCTTTAGAGAGAAAGGAAAGTGCTTAAGCTTTAATTCTCCGCACTAATAATTTTTTAGATTGATAGTAATGCTAACCTCTTCAAATTCATGAAGATGTAAATATGGGCTCTCTATATCCATCTCATGGAGCTTAGATTAAAGTTGTATGACTCTAGATTTTATTTCAAATTACCCTATATTTAAAAAGAAAATAATGCAAAAAGATTAGATTGTCCAATCTGGTTGTAAGTAATCACGTAGGGACCTCCCAATGCCTGCGTGTTGACTTTGATCATCATTTGTGTTATGACCTTCAAATCCATTATTATTATTGTTGTTATTCATTGTGCTTTGTTTGTTGGTGCTCATATTTTGAAGTGATTGATGGATTGGAAGCAGTTGCGGATTTGAGTATGACCTTAAGAGTCTGCCGTTAAATATTCTCCTCCAATTGGTCATAAAAATTCAAATCTCAATGGTTAATAATGTAAGAATCATAACTTGTACTAAAGTGTAGAACACAATAGTATAGATCTCCAATAACAACGTCAAAACTTGATGCGATAGAAAATGTGCACTCCTAAGTGCTGGAGATCGACAAGTCGTAATGGAGTAGTAAATTTAAGATCGTTCTCTCAAGCATACAATACTTTATGATTGTATTCTAACACTAAAAAATATAGGTTACGAAACTAAAGATTATGAATTGATGAAAAACCTAGAAATTGGTTGTAAAACAAACTAGAAAGTCATATTAGTTAGCTGGTTTAACGCCCCAAGATTAAATTACTGAACGAGTTAATGTTTATTTTATCTTAGTTATATAGATCACGTGGTCTCATATAACCAGAAAATAAAACATTAAGGCAACAAAATTAAAATAACGTTTTGATTTGATAATTTGTTAATTTTCCGTGGTTAAGCCTATATGAATTTTGATATTATCTTAAGTGTACGCCCGAAAAATTGCAGATTTCCTTCTGTTACAAACTTATTTTGAAATTACAGTAATAAAAGAAAATTACAAAGAAATCAAAGATTATAAGAATGAGGATCGATTGATTTCGATTTCCCTTTATTTTTTTGAGTTCTGGCAGCGATGAAGTTTTGCTTCTATACTCCGTTGACGATCCGATATGGATTGGAAATTTTCTCTGTGGATTTTTGGACTCTGGAGAAGACATAGATCTCTCCTTTTTGGACTTCTCCATCTCTGGAAAATCCCCTCTCCAAAGAATCCCCCCTGTTCTGAACTCCGCTCCCAATTTTATAGATTGAGGAGCGCTTCCAATCCAACTCAAATTCTTCCTTTGAATACGATTAAATCTCTGTAATTAATCCCCAAAAATCCGGATCAAATCATAATTGAAGCACGGAAAGGGAAAGCCGCGGGTGAAGCGCTCTCACGGGAGGGATCCGCGAGCACTCCCGTTTTATTTATTTATTTATTTAATTATTTTCTTCTCTTCTTTTTTACTTTCTTTTTTTTTTGGATGTCTACATAACCTCCTCCAAAGTTTTCAAAATTCTGTATTGAATTGTAACGAATTTCGAAACACTTTGGACTCTTTGATTTTAGCTCTGTAGTCTTCATCGTGATTTTTATGGTATACTATCTTCCAGCTGTTTTGTTTCTTGAGGCATACTGTTGAACCTCTTCGATGTATCAGAGATTGCTTCTATCGAGTTTTCTTGATGCTGGCCATTATACCTATGCGGCCGAGCCAAACTCTTGCTTGTAGCTTTGCTTTAGAAAATTTGTTGTCTGCATGCAAAAATATTTTTGACATCTTATTCAGAGGCTGAGTGCATGACAGACGTGTGATGGATTTGATAGACATAGGTAATTGTTAACATGTCTCATGAAAGATGAGCAGAGGTACAATACTGACGTACTCATTAGATGACAAGCAGAGATATGATGTTAACGTGCTGACTTGAGGACAAGCAGAGGTATATTGTTAATGTACTCAATTAGATGACAAGCAGAGGTATGATGTTAATGTACTCAATTAGATGACAAGCAGAGGTATGATGTTAACGTACTTATTTGAGGACAAGCAGACGTATGATGTTAACGTGCTGACTTGATGATAAGCAGAGGTATCATGTTAACGTGCTCATTAGAATCATAATCGCTCAGTGACATCTAGTATGACAGATCAGGAAAAGATAGAGGTATCATTAAACATGTCTCAAAACCCAACATATTCAGAGGATCTGGTCATGATAAGAAAGAGCAGACTAAGCAAAGGTGATTGTTAACATGTTCAGCTTAGAATTTGACTATCAGAGTTAATTGTTAACTTGACAGCGAGATGGTTTTCGTCAGAGAAAATTTTTAACTTGACGATATCAAAAACAAGTTCATCAGAGGTTGTGATGTTAGATTATAAGTATCATATATTGTATTTTTCCTCCCATACTTTATCTATTTTTGTGTATAAATAATTGATACTCGGGTATATTTAGTGTGTTTTTATAGGTAACAAAGTATTTGTATGGAAGAGAAGAAGATAAAGCGAATTTGTTAAGAATACGAGCAAAAAGAGTCAATCATGGTGAAGACAGAAACCCAAGTGCAGCAGCAGCAGATTCAAGAGCATATTCGGCCAAGATAAAGTTTAAATTTGAAAATTTCATATAGGGAACATTTGTAGATCTCGGAATTATCTTCGAAACGAGTCCAAGAACAGATCAATCCGAGTTTAGATGCAAAAGTTATAGCCATTTTATTGAAGCACTGCAGAGTGGAAAATCCAATCCAGCGGGTTACGGGTTTGCTGAACTTAATTTCGGGGTTTGGACCCGAAAATTAGTATTTTATGCCATCTAATCTCAACCATTGGTTTCTAATACCTATGGATTGGATTAAGATTATATATTTTGAGATTAATTTGTGTTGGATTAGGATCATATCTTTTGTATTGAGTTTGAGTATGAGTAGGATTGTATTTGGGTTATAAATACCCCATGAATCCTTGTAAATTAAAAGAGAGCTTTTTAGGTGTAATTGTAGATTAATTTTTATTAATAAAATTAGGGTTTTGTTGAAGGGGTGGCGGCCACAATACCGTGCTCCAGAGGTAAGTCATTGCTTTTATTTCTTTATTCGCTTTCTAGTATAGATTTATTTGCTTTCTAGATTAGATTTAATTGCTTTCTAGAATCATGAGTAGCTAATTAGTTTAGCTCTAGGATGTAGATGAAATTAGAATCCACCATGTAATTGCTTTCTAATATTTTTCTTCTTAAATAAAATAAATAAAGACATGATTTTTCTATAAAAAGATTAAAATATAAGGACTCGAAGATTAAAATTTTGATAGGTTATACTTGAATTATATTTCTTGATAGCCTATGCTTAGTTAGGGTTCGGGGTTGTTGATTTTATCTTTTTTATCAAACTATCTAAATATTTAGTTTGTTTTTATGAAAAGTAGTATTTTTGATGAGTTATACTTGCATACCACTTGATAGCTCATGCTTAGGGTACTTTAAATAAAGATTAAACTAAAAAATCATCTTTTTATGAAAGAAGAAGATAATAGAGGTAAGAACATGGTTGGAAACTAGTGGATTCTAAATCCTAGGCTAATTAGAACAACCAAACTTCAACCCAAAATTCTTTGTTAATCCGTTAGACTATAGAATTAGTAAGAATCGCAAAACATCTTAGATCCCTGTGGGACGACTTGTACAGCGCTACACCGATACTGTGTGCTTGCAGTAATTTATCACATCAAGTTTTTGGCGCCGTTGCCGGGGATCGACGGTGTTTTTCTTGCTTTTTCTAACGTTTTACGGCTTAACAGTGTGTGTTGAGTGTGTATAGATCTAGAACTTTAGATACAGGATGTACAAAGTGAAGGAAAGCGTTGTGGAAGTGCACTGCAATAATCCAAGAGGTAACCTCCCAGATTTGGCCGCTACATAGCGGTAGATACCACTATTTAGCAGCAATATCTTTCCGTTTCTCCCTCACATTTTGTGTATTTCTGTATTTATCGTTCTTGATTCTACAAAAAAATTATAAAAAAATTATAAAAATCATATTTCAATTGTTTTTATTTTTTCTTTTCCATCTCTTTCCCTCTCCGCCTTCTTCAAAACAAACAAAAAAAAAATTAAAAAAAAATGTTTCAAAATCAAACTGGTTGCTATCATTGTCATGATCCATATCATAATTATTATCAGTGTCCATGGATAGGAAGTTCGCTAGGACTAGGTCATAATCAAATTCACAATACATATAATGAACCTACGAGTGCTTCTTATACACAAAATTATAATTATGAATGGATGAATAATTCTAATTTTGCATATAATGAAGAGCCATATCAAGAGAGTCCTCAATCTGATCCTTTCTTTATGGGCTATTCATCTTCATGTTCCACATTTAATCATGAACAAGATATTCAATTGAACTTGTTAGATGAAAGATTAAAAAGATTAGAAGCGAGATATGCATGTCATGAGAATCTACCTCCAACCACTTCATATTTGTCATCAAATTTGTATATGAATCCATCATATCACTCTTCAAATTTCACTCATGATCTTGAGATGCAATCATTTGAGAAAAATAAGGAAAATTACGATCATGAGTCTGAGGAACGAAGACGTAGAATAGAGGAAGATATGGAAGTTTTGTTAAAATCATCATCTCAAAAATCATCCTCTAAAATTGAATCTTGTATGGAAGATCTTCTCAAAGCGATTTCTCAAGCTAAACTTTTTATAGATCAACCATCTAATAGTTTGAACATATCTGACTCAAACGAGCAATCACTCCAGTCATCTTCTGAAGTAGATATGATTCAAAATGAATTAAATAGTTTTGTGCATGATGAGTCTATAATTCAACATTGTGATCAACCTATTTTAGACCATTGTGGCAATAATTATGAAGAAACCAGTGATAAAGAAAATATTTTGCTTGATGGTGAGCTTGCTAGTGACACATTATCATTTGATTCTTTTGATGGAAATTGTGAAAAAATTTGTGAAGAAGAATATTTATCCCTTCATAATAACTTGACTAATGATAAGTCCACTAGTATGGCATTTTCTTTTGAGAATTTTGATGACAGGTTTGAAGAAAATATGCATGACGAGCCCAAAACATTAGAAGAATGGAAAAAACCTAAAAAAGAAGAGGTCATGGTACCTGATGATTTGAAAGAGCCCTCAAAAATCGAGCTCATGATTCCACAACACCAAAGTGAGTATGTTATTTCACAAGTTGATAAAACCAAAATACTTACTGCTATGAAAGATGCTCGTGGGTCAAGTATCGATGATAAAGGTACGATTTTCAACTTCAAAATTTTCTTATTGAATAAAAAAAAGAAAGGTAGAAATAAATTGAAAAAAATAAAAAACAAGATGGAGAGATTAAATGCAAAATTAACAAAAAAGCTAAGTTCATCCATATCAAAACATAAGAGGACACATTATGAGAGTGGAAAGCGATCAAGAGGTCGTAACCGTTTGAATTTTCTAATAAGTGTATAATATTTGTATAATAGTTTTCTTTTCTTTTTTATTTTGCCACCCTTGGTTTGTGTATGAGGGCATACATAAGTTTAGGTGTGGGGGAGTAGTTTTTAGGAGATTTTTATTTTTGTTAGGATTTTTAGGATTTTATTTTTATTTGTAGTATTTTTTTTTTAGATTTTTGGATTTTTTTTAGATTTTTGGGTTTCTTTATTTTACACTTTGGGTAGTTTTTACGGTAACTAACTGAAAAAAATAAAAAAAACTGAAAAAAATTATAAAAAACTGAAAAGAAAAATAAATTAAATAAAAACTTATGTATTTTTATCAATAGATCAAACTACTTATTGATAAAGGAACAAATTTAGATTTGAAATTGGATAGGAGAGTAGATTGGATGATACCCTTTGAATTTTATGAAAAAGATCAAAATCCAAAAAATAAATATTGCTAACAGTAGTTTTGAGGCAAATATACATCTATTTTTCACTTCACAATAGTTTATTAGATTAAGGACAAAGATGATAACGATTGAGTAAGTTTTCTCTCTCTAAACAAAAAAAAAGAGAAAAAAAGAAAAAAAAAGAAAAAAAAGTGAGAATAAAATAATGGGGTGAGCCTAAGGCAATAGCCTCAAGAGTGAAAAAAAAGAGTATGATCTGAGTAATCGGGTACTTTGCGCCTAAGTAAGCGTAAATATTCGCATTAAAGGTGAAATATTCTAAAAAAAAGAAAAAGAAAAAAGAAAAGAGTATGAACCAAGTAATCGGGTATGTTGCGCCTAAGCAAGCGTGAATATTCACATGAAAGGTGAAATATTCTTAAAAAAAAAAGAAAAAAAAAGAAAAAAAATTTGTTATGAGAGAGGAGATGAATCATGAGTTAGAGTTTGAGTCTAAGGCCGAAATAAACTATCACACGTGCACGTAGTTGTATAGGAGCCAATGAATTATCTGTTAGTGGGTATTGAAAGATAGGATTTAAATTTTTGATTAAAATGATAAGTGTATCTGATATGATGCTCGATTTGAAAATTGATAATCTAAATGCGTTCTTGAGTTTGTATATTAGTGAGATTAATTGATGAAAATATCATAAAAAAAAAGATTTTTCTTTCCTTTGTATAAAATTTCTATTTTTCTTGATTTTCGGTTATCCTTATTTTTCTTTTCTTTATTCCTTAATCTATTTTCTTCTTGAATTTTGTGGGTATATTCATTGCAAACCCTCACGAGACAACACTCGTCCACTAGGGTAACCTAGGGGTTTAAAGGCTTATTGCACGTGCTAAGTGTAATCGCGATTCCTGCGAAAGTGAGTTAGGATTTTTATTTTTCTTTTTAGATTTAGGTTTTGCTCGAGGACTAGCAAAAGATAGGTGTGCGGGTGTGATAAGTATCATATATTGTATTTTTCCTCCCATACTTTATCTATTTTTGTGTATAAATAATTGATACTCGGGTATATTTAGTGTGTTTTTATAGGTAACAAAGTATTTGTATAGAAGAGAAGAAGATAAAGCGAATTTGTTAAGAATACGAGCAAAAAGAGTCAATCATGGTGAAGACAGAAACCCAAGTGCAGCAGCAGCAGATTCAAGAGCATATTCGGCCAAGATAAAGTTTAAATTTGAAAATTTCATATAGGGAACATTTGTAGATCTCAAAATTATCTTCGAAACGAGTCCAAGAACAGATCAATCTGAGTTTAGATACAAAAGTTATGGCCATTTTATTGAAGCACTGCAGAGTGGAAAATCCAATCCAGCGGGTTACGGGTTTGCTGAACTTAATTTCGGGGTTTGGACCCGAAAATTAGTATTTTATGCCATCTAATCTCAGCCATTGGTTTCTAATACCTATGGATTGGATTAAGATTATATATTTTGAGATTAATTTGTGTTGGATTAGGATCATATCTTTTGTATTGAGTTTGAGTATGAGTAGGATTGTATTTGGGTTATAAATACCCCATGAATCCTTGTAAATTAAAAGAGAGCTTTTTAGGTGTAATTGTAGATTAATTTTTATTAATAAAATTAGGGTTTTGTTGAAGGGGTGGCGGCCACAATACCGTGCTCCAGAGGTAAGTCATTGCTTTTATTTCTTTATTCGCTTTCTAGTATAGATTTATTTGCTTTCTAGATTAGATTTAATTGCTTTCTAGAATCATGAGTAGCTAATTAGTTTAGCTCTAGGATGTAGATGAAATTAGAATCCACCATGTAATTGCTTTCTAATATTTTTCTTCTTAAATAAAATAAATAAAGACATGATTTTTCTATAAAAAGATTAAAATATAAGGACTCGAAGATTAAAACTTTGATAGGTTATACTTGAATTATATCTCTTGATAGCCTATACTTAGTTAGGGTTTGGGGTTGTTGATTTTATCTTTTTCATCGAACTATCTAAAGATTTAGTTTGTTTTTATGAAAAGTAGTATCTTTGATGAGTTATACTTGCATACCACTTGATAGCTCATGCTTAGGGTACTTTAAATAAAGATTAAACTAAAAAATCATCTTTTTATGAAAGAAGAAGATAATAGAGGTAAGAACATGGTTGGAAACTAGTGGATTCTAAATCCTAGGCTAATTAGAACAACCAAACTTCAACCCAAAATTCTTTGTTAATCAGTTAGACTATAGAATTAGTAAGAATCGCAAAACACCTTAGATCCCTGTGGGACGACCTGTACAGCGCTACACCGATACTGTGCGCTTGCAGTAATTTATCACATCATTAGACTTGATGAAGTGTGAATTTCCTTTTCTGTCAGAGGTAAAATCGTAACCTGATAAAAGATTTAATCGTGTTTGATCTCATATAGTTTTGAATTCTGATGTTAGAGGTAGGATTTTAACTTGACATATATTTTGGAGTGTCACTTGCTCTGCTGGAGAAAAATGACAAGAAAAGTTTTGTTATCAGAGGTGAAATCTTAACGTGACAAGAGATTTCATTGGATTTGATCTAATGGAGAAAAAATATTTTAGAGATTTATTGGCTCTGTCAGAGAAAATTAATGAAGAAGTTTTACTGTCAGAAGTGAAATCTTAACTTAACAAGGGATCGATCTAATTAGGACTTTTAGCAAACCCCCAGCTATCAACGGATTTGATTGGCCTTTACCAACTACCGTTTGAGTTAGGCTAGCCATACTATTTAACTCAGCATGGTGAGTTGTTGAGGATTTCGTTTGGGCTTAAATGCCAAACTTTTTCTCTTCCCTTTTACTTTAGCAGCTTAAAGCAGTGATGTATACTTATATTCGGATAAGGATACTGTTTGTGACAGATTTGTCATATGATTTTTAGCAAACCAGCTATCAACGGATTTGATTTGCCTTTACCAACTACCGTTTGAGTTGGGCTAGCCATGCTATTCCCCTCAGCATGGTGAATTGTCGAAAGTTTTGTTTGGGCTTAGATGCTAAATGTACCTTCTTCCCTTTGCCTTGATGGCATTGGGAAATTTATGCTCCTTACCCACCGCATGATGGGATTGGCGAGAAACTTGTTCTCTTTCCATTGCCTTGATGGCGTTGGGCAGTTTATGCTTTTTTCCCCCAGCATGATGGGTTGGGTAGAAATTTATTCTCTTTCGTTGCCTTGATGGCGTTGGGCAATTCATACTTTTCACCCCAGCATGACGGGGTTGGCAAGAAATTTATTCTCTTTCCGTTGTATTTATGGCGCTGGGCAGTTTATACTTTTTACCCCCAACATGATGGGGTTGGCGAAAACTTTATTCTCTTCCCGTTGCCTTGATGGCATTGGACAACTCATGCATTTACCCTAACATAATAGGGTTAGTGAGGATTTCGTTTAGACTTACAGGCCAAACATTTTCTCTATCCATAGAGACGTAGGATCCATTTTCATTTTATGACCCAAGTTGGGGTGCGAAGCTACACCTCAGAAGGGACCAGCATTTCTTTATTTGTTGTGTTGAAGAGAAGGTCGGATGACTTTATTCCCTTAAGAGTAATATTTCTTCGAGTTTTTGCACTTTTGATGGCTTTGCTTTGCATATTCTTGCGCTGTTCACAGGTCTTAGCCTCGCGTTCTTTACGTTGGCTTTGCCTCGTACTGTATGCAAGCATAATTTTACGTTCTGACTTCATACGTATCCCTGTTTGGCTAGATGTGGATCCCACCCCCTGCATAGGACTTATTTAACTGTCCATTGAGTTCGTCATACAGTAATAAATTACTCTTTTTTTGTAGTAGGCTACGCGGGGTTGAACCTTAGCCTCGCATTCCTTTTCACTTTCGTACTCTAGATGAGTTCTTTGCAATGGCTTAACTTCGCGCACTAGTATAACCATGCATGCTGGTTTAGTTTCGAGTTAGCCTCGCGTCTGACGACTTCACGCTGGCTTAGTCTCGAATTAGCTTCATGCACTAGATGATTTTACGTTGGTTTAGCCTCACGTTGTACGTTGGCATAGCCTCGCGTTCTTGCTTTGGGCTTAACTTGCGTTATATGCGAGGTTCTCTGGTTGTGGGTCTCACCCTCTGTGTAGATCCCATTTGGCTTGCACAAGGCTGAAACTTAGCTTTGCTCTTTAGGAATGGGCATAACATTGCATTCTGGATCAATTTACACTGGTTTGGTCTCGACTTAGCCTTGCATCTAAATGACTTTATACTGGCTAGGTTTTGAATCAACCTCGCATCTAAAATAATTTGTACGCAGGGTTCAGCCTCGCATTGTATGGCAGCATAATCTCGCATCTGAATTACTTTTAGGCATATTTAACCTCACGTTATATGTGAGGATAGACTTGTGCACTGATTTAGCCTCGCGCACTGCATTTGATTTGTGCGCTGGTTTAGCCTCGCGCACTGAATTAGGCTCGAGTTCTAGCTGCGAGCATAGCCTCGAATTCTAGCTGCGAGCATAGCCTCGCATCTTACACTGGCATAACTCTCCATCTGGATAACTTGCGGGCGTAGCTTTGCGTCCAGGCAAATTTAACTCAATCTTACATTCAACGTGGATTTTGTAGTGTTATTCTCCTCTTGCGGCGATTCTGAATTCGCTCTTGAGTTCTTTTAACTTTCTTCATCGCCTTTGCTTCATGTTCCCTTCATCTTCAAATGTAAGAATTTCCACCTTAAGGCAAGGGTTGTAATTTTGGAGAAATTGCGGTGAATTGTTTGTGCAATAATCTCATGCAGTGGAGTCTTAGCACTCATATTGGCTCGCCAGCTATGGTACACTGATTACTGTATCCATAATCAGTTGTAAAACTAGCTCGTCCTTCCAGAAGTCTTTCAGCCTCTTGTCTCGATGGGCATGAGATAGAATCATCAGATGTATCATATATTTGTTTATTATATCGGTTCTCGGTGAAAAACTCCCATGAAATCTTGCAGGAAGCAAGATATGTTGCTCACAATCGGGCACCTTTAATTTGGTGGTCTATCATTCTTGACAATGATCTTTATCCCCACAAGCGTTTTGTTAGAGGCATTATACACCATATCAAGAATACGGATCACAACCTCACTTCCCCACACTTGGTATGTTAGTATATCCAGCCAACATCGAGTTTCTTAGGTCAAATTTCTTTCATGCATTTGATCAAACACCTTGTGGGTTTCTTCCAAATTGCCCAAGAGTGCATACCTATTGATCCGCGTGTTTCACTGAGACAATATTTCGACACCCCATTATGTCAAACACTGTCAGTGTGAGCATGATCTCTTCGCACTTCACAAGATCATCGATCATCGAATTCCAACATAGAGTCTTTTGGATAGAACCATCATCGAACACCTTGTGAGTAGACTCGTCAACCTTTGCTGCCTCAGCATACATGTGGATGAGGTTGCTCGGGATGTAGGGATCGGTCTTGAAGGTGACGGAGCACTCGAAAGTTGCGTGAATAGAGGAATTTCAGCAACGGTAGCAACATCAGAATTTGCCAGGTGTGATCTTTTGTGACCGCCAAGAGCTTCGCTTGAGTTGAACACTCAGAAGTAGGCAAGGAATTTATGATGGACGCGCTCGAGCAATTCCGTAATGGCGGAAACCTGTTTTTCATTGGAGAGATTCCTTTGCAGTTCGGCCTGTTTGGGAACTTCACAACTTCGGTGCTACGTCCATCAAGGTCTCGGGCCTGATCCCAGCGGAGTTCAGCAACCTGCTGGCTTTGTATGATACTGACATATCAGTTTAGATTTGGGCAGAGCCCAATTTGTGCTCCCGGTTGTGGTACTGACATCTCCGGTTCTTAACTTTGTTTTATCTAGTGTTTTCTCATCATCTGAACTGGAGATGTTGGACGCATTAAAATCTTCGAATAGAGAATTACTCTCCACATCGTCAAAATCTTCTTCCTTGATTGTTTTCTTGTTAGCAATGCTCAAATTGAGACAATGAAGATTGGATTTGAAATGGAAGCATTGTTTTTTGCGGGGAGTCAAATTCCGACTCCATCTCGACATCGACTCCTTCAACCTTCATGTTGAATTGATATCTGCATCGACTTCTTCTTCTGCTTTATTCTCTACAATGGTAGCTGCGACACTCGACGAATCGAGATTTTAGATTTGATGGGTGGAAGAAAATCGAAGAAAGATTGAGACGATTTTTTACCGCGGGATCACCGCACTATGAGTGCCTCCACCCGCATGCAGGCGCGTAGGTGGGACCATCGCATGGGTGGGCCCCGTGCCGATTATTTTTTGTTATTTTATTTTATTTTATTTTTATTATTATGTATTATTATTTTATATTTTTTATTATTACTATTTTTATTTTATAATATTTTATATTTTTCTTTTTATTTTTAATTCCTTCTTTTTTTATATTATTTCTTTCTCTTTTTTTTATATTTTGTTTATCATTTTTCTTTTTTTTAATTTTTTCTATTTCTTTATTTATTTATTTTTACTTTTTTCTTTTTTAATTTATTTATTTTTTTAATATTTATTAATTATCTTTTTTTTTCTTTATTTTTTCTTTTTGTTTATATTTTTATTTTTTAAATTTTTATTTATATTTATGTTTTTTAGTTTTTATTATTATTATTTTATTTTTTAATTATTTTATTTATTTATTATTATTATTTGTTTATATTTTTCTTTTTCTTTTTCTTTTTATTTTTTTAAATTTATATTTATATTTAAATTTTTTTAAATTATAATTAATTATTTTTTATGATTTTTAATCTCTTTTTTTATTTTTTAAATATATTTTTTTATTTTTTTTTGTTTTTTTTGGCATCCCGCAGGTTGCATCACGCGGGTGCATCCAACGGGTTGCAACCCGCGAGTTGCATCCCACAGTTGCAACCTGCGATTGCATCCCGTGGTTGCAACCCACGGGTAGCACTTCTGTACTGCACGGTTCACCTTTTTTTAAATTTTTTTGACAGCTTTGTCAATTTTTTGTGGGCGATGATGCCTAACCTTTTTTTATTATAATCGATGACGCCTTATCAATTTTTTTTTCTTTGTGGGTGTGATCCTTCACTCATGTTTTTTTGACAGATTATGATGTTTTGTCTTTTATTGTGGGCGATGACGCGTCATAATATTTTTTTAACAGGCGATGACGCCTTGTTAATTTTAGTAGGCGATGACGCCTTACTTATTTTTGACAGACGATGACGTCTTGTCTTTTATTATGGGCGATGACGCCTCATAATTTTTTTTAACAAGCAATGACGCCTTGTTAAATTTAGTGGGCGATGACACCTCACTTTTTTTTGGACAGACGATGACGTCTTGTCTTTTTTTTGGGCGATTACGCCCCATAATTTTTTTGACAGGTAATGACGTCTTATTAATTTTAGTGGGCGATGACACCTCACTTTTTTTTTGACTGACGATGACGTTTTGTCTTCTTTTTGGGCGATGACGCCTCATAATTTTTTTTAAACAGGCGAGGATGCCTTATTAATTTTAGTTGGTGATAATGCCTCACTTATTTTGACAGGCGATGAAGCCTTGTCAATTTTGGTGGGCGATAACGCATCACCTTTCTTGACCATTACCCAACGATGACGCCTAGGCTTCGAATAAAAAAATATTAAAGATCAGATTGCACCGTCGAAACTCCCACTGTAGTTGCCAATTCTTGTACGCCCGAAAAATTGCAGATTTCCTCCTATTACAAACTTATTTTGAAATTATAGTAATAAAAAAAAATTACAATGAAATCAAAGATTAAAAGAACGAGGATCGATTGATTTCAATTCCCCTTTATTTTTGTGGGTTCTAGCAGCGATGGAGTTTTACTTCTATACTCCGTTGACGATCTGATCTGGATTGGAAATTTTCTCTGCGGATTTTTGGACTCTGGAGAAGACCTAGATCTCTCCTTTTTGGACTTCCTTGTCTCTGGAAAATCCCCTCTCCAAAGAATATCCCCTGTTCTGAACTCCGCTCCCAATTTTGTAGATTGACGAGCGCTTCCAATCCGGCTCAAATTCTTCCTTCGAATCCGATTAAATCTCCATAATTAATCCCAAAAAATCCAGATCAAATCGTAATTAAAGCACGGAAAGGAAAAATCGTGGGTGGAGCGCTCCCGCGGGAGGGATCCCCAGGGTGGGAGCCGCAGGGCGCTCCCGCGAGAGCGCTACCGCGGGTGTGCTCCCGCGGGAGCGATCCCGCAGGTGGGACCCGTGGGGCGCTCCCGCGGGTGCGCTCCCGCGGGAGCGCTCCCGAGGGTGGGACCCGCGGGCACTCCCATTTTATTTATTTATTTATTTATTTTCTTCTCTTCTTTTTTTCTTTCTTTTTTTTTGGATGTCTACACTAAGCATGATCTATAAATAACAAATATAATTATTCAAAATCTAAACATGTATCATACATAAAAAGTCTATGGTATATCAAAAACTAAGTAACGAATATATCGTCAAAGTATAAACCATAAAAGTCCCCAAAAAACATATCTGACGCTTAATAAAAGTTATAGGGAACCAAAAATCAAATATCATATAAAATAATTAAGCATAATAAAAAAACTCATAGAGATCATAATTTAGGGTTTGTTATCTCAACCAGCCAATGAAGAAATTTAGCTACTCATACTCTTTGTAGCCATCAAATAATCGAAAGGAAATTCTTTTATTAAATAAATATGAGAGACTATAAACACTAAAATCTTAAAACCTGCCAAAATCTCTCTTTTAATAAAAAAATCTTTGTAATACCCTTCAAAATTCTGGAGTACATTGAGTATTTATAAGCTTTCAAAATCATAATACAAGAATTATATGTATAAGGAAATTCCTTTCTCTTTAAATCTCTTCATATATGAGCTTCTGGCTAACTAACTATTGACAACTACTTTAACAGCTCCTCTTGAATAGAAATTATAGTTATTAATATTTGCCTGCTGTCGATAGCCTTTCTAAGTGACTGTCGATAGTTAGAACTGGAAATTCAATTTCTGAACTAATATGCACATGGATATGATTCTGGTTCGATTTTCTTCCACCTAGAATCCTATAAAAAAATCTTAAAACACTAGAAAAATATTAAAATTGAGAGTTTGAATATTAAAAATAATTTATTATTAATCCTTATATTAATCATCATAATTAGATTATGAATGCATGGAATAAATAGGAAATATATTACACTTTTCACTCGTAATCATCGTGACAGAAGTATCCACTTTGAAGAAGTTTGTTGGCAAAAGATTTCTTTAATATTTCAAACTTAGTCTGATCATATCTGTACTGCTCTACTCACTGCACCCACAAAATATTTCTTTATTAATTTATTTAAATTGCATAATTAATATATGGTATCATATCTATATTAGAGATAAAAACTTTTTTACGCATTATCATTTAAACTTAATTTAACTTGTATTTTAAAATCCACAACAAACCCTATAATACTAACTAACCAACAACATATCCCCTCTTTTGCATTTTCTCATCATGTACCAAAAAATAAGGAAAAACAAAAGGGGAAATGAGAATACAATGAGAAAGAGAAGAAGATGAAGGAGATTGTTATTCTTTGCTCTACTTTTGGGTGATCTCTTTGCTATCTATTAAAGGTAAATGCACCTGTCCTCCCAAAAAAATTCTCTTTTTCTACAATCTTGTTATTTAATGTTAGCCCATATGAAAAATAGATGAGTAAGCAAATTGATACTTTAGACCATGTTAATCTTATAATAGTGAAATTTGAGAACATTTATGCATTACCTAATTTTAGTTAAAATTGAATTTCATTCATTACTACGAATATGATCATGTTTAAAATGAAATAATTCTTTTGCTTATATGTAGATTTAATTTGATGAAAAATGGCAATTAGATAATTAGTCAAAACCAATTTTCAATGATAATAAATGTTTTTAATATTCTTGATTTGAAGTTCAAATTATTTTAGAAATCTATGAAATTTGACTAAAGGCTCTAGTATTCGGGACTGGGCCCTGACCTGCCAGTGAGATCACAAGTTAGGCGACCGATAAGTCTAGCAATGGCTAAACTTTGCATGGTGCAATGTGGTCATCCACAGGTGAGTCCACCAATAAATTCACTGATGTGTGGTCTCTGTTTAGAATATTGAATTAAGCCTCCAGTGAGATTATTAGTGACTCAGCTTAATACCATAGATATCAGGTCACTAGTGAGGATGCCAATGCTATGGCTATGATTTTTGTTGGTTCCATATTTTCTCCATACCTTTTTAATCTTAAATCTTCATATCACGAATCTTAATGACTTGTATACCTTTAATGATTTCCACACTTACAGATTAATAAGTTCAACCAAATGTAGGTTCTAACATATGTTGTTGTTTGACATGCCAACTTGATCTATTAATATGCTTGATATTAAATGTAATGAACAATGTTAAGTGGGAACTGACAGAAGGGATTTGGTTCACATATTTTGGGAGTTTTCAAATTTGGATTGTGCAATAGAAATTTAGGAAGCTGAATATGAACATTTCGGGTGATTACTAAATCACCATCATTATATTTTTATATGGTTATGCACTTAGAGCTTTTGTTCATATGAGTTCATGATTGAATATCTATCGGTGTATTTTGAAATAGGATTAGAAATTTTAGCCGTGATTCGCAGTATGTACAAGATACTCTTAAAATATATGATTTTTTTTCCTAATAGTTTCAAGTTAAGATATCAAGAAATTATCATTATTGTGATAATGGCATGCATCTCATATTTATATCTATTTACATTGACGTGATTATTCTATTATCTTTGACATGATCAACAATAAATTGATATTTCCACCTATTATGTAAGCTCACATACCAGCATTAAGTGTTTAAACCCTTTATATATATTTCAGTTATTTATGATAATACATATAGAGTCTACATGCTTTTCTCTTTTTTGGTTGTATTTATTAGTTCGTTCTAAAGATTCTGATATACCACATTCAAATGCTACTGATTTGCAGTTGATATAGGAGAAAGACCCATTAGAACTTGACTTCGAGGAGCAAGTGGTGACATGGTAGGTGCTTCCATTGAGGAGTTTTATGAGATAACTTATTTTATCCATCATCTGTTATCTAGTAAGGAAGGTAGTACCATTCTCTTCTATTCTTGATTTTAAACTTTAAGTTCCAAAATTTATAAGAAGAACTATTTTTTGGATCCCCTCGTATACTAGGACTTTGTCAGTATTTTATTCAAATAAATTGTTCAATCATTTTCAAGTTTTCTTTTCATTATATGTATTTATATTTTGATGTGCTAGTTATACTTCTATTATTTATTGTACTTTTAAGTTTGTTATATTTGTTTTTGATATGTCGTCAAATTCTACTTGTACCTAGGGATGCGGAACGTTATAGTATGCAATGAGTAGCTTTGACATGATATTGATAGAGGTAGAGGGAAGCACTATGGATGAGAGATGGGTCAGGATTAGGACTCGACAAGAGAGTAAGAAGAAGTCCGTTAAAAAATTTGTATTAATCACTCCCATCAAAGGCATGGTTAGAAAAGAGAGAATATAACACAATGGATAATGTGGATAGCAGTTTGAGTATCCATCTTTTCCTCCATGAGGGAAAGGCTTAATATACATGCTAGTTTGTTCTAGTGTTTTTGATCAGGCTTGCAGTTATACCAATTTGAATCACAATGTAAGCTTGCGAGATTGGGTTACCAAGAAGGGGAGAGAGATGTGAATATGCTTGAGAAGGTTACGTACAATTTAGTTTATGGATGAAAAACAATAGTGTAGTTGTAGGCAAACCTCGATAGGGTGATTCATTAGATAGTGAGAATGTGTAGCTAAATATATGCATTTTTGAATGTTTGGACGCTCAATGAGATCAAGGCATTTTTGCCTAATTTCGTCTACTTGAGGCCCAGATACAGAGCACTTGAGATTATCAGAATGTATTTTATTACTGAATCAAATCAGTAATAGATTATTATCTTCTAATAACAGAAAGAAATGGTTGGAGATCGGACTTTTGGGAGTCACGTTAGACTATATGGAAAAGTATCTGTCCCCAGCCACAGCTGATCTACACCTTGTGACCCACCCACCCTTGTACCGTAGGCCTGAAGCTTGAATGTGTCCTAAAGATGATAAGAAATATTATGAGAGAAAGCTGCTTTATTTTCCTAGTATTTTTGACAACACTCTTTAATCATAAATAAAAACCCTCAATAACACCAAAAAAAGAAAGAGGACATTGGTGGTAAGCGATTTCTTCCTCGTCATGCAAACATGCCCTAGAGTTCTTTTCTTCAATTCCTTTCTTAAATCTAGTGTTTATTTATTCCATTTCTCTTCAATTGCCATAAAATTGGAAACATATTAATGTAGGCTCCTAAAAAGAATTAATCAAATTTAGCTCTATGCATTAGCTTCAAATGAAAAATGAATAAGTTTAGGACAATTTAGTAAAATAATTCAATTTCTAATTTTAATTTATAAAAAAGACCAGGTTTTTTTTGTTTTTAAATAACCAAATTTTGCTGCATCATCAGAACATGGTTGTTGAAGAACAGAAAGTTTGTTTTTGCGAAAACCCATGTTACCAAACCACTCTGAAAATCTTAAAATGAGAATCTTGATTTGGCAACCTTGGGTTTAAGAATTTAAGATTTTAAAAACCAAGGATGGCAACCATGGGTTATTCTTGAGTTAATTGTTTACATATCTCAGGTTTGATAACCTGCATAGGCTTGAGGTTGGCATCCCTGTATTCCAATCTATATCTGCCACACCCAACCCATTTACCTTCTCTCCATTTTATAACACCACAATTCTAAACCTGTAACCTAAACCTTCTCAATTTTCCCTCCTCATCCTCTCAATCTCTCCTCTCCTCTTATCATACCTCCCTCTCTCCCCCTCCCTTGTTAATGTCACTTTCCCTATCTCATACCTCCTCTTTCTGCTTATCTCTTCTCATTATCTATCTCCCTTCATCTCCCCTCTCTCTATATCTACCCTCTCATCTCCTATATTCAACTCTATCTCTGGTTGGTGTCTCTCATCTTTCAAAATTTGAGAACTCAATTGTTGTCAACGCTATCGTTAAGATCTTCGATTTATTACTCACACCACGCATAGATTCGGTTCTTAAAACTCTAACTCTAATATTGTCTTAATTTTAAGTTTTATATATATATATATATATATATATATATATATATATATATATATATATATATATATATATATATATATATATATATATTTGAATCTTTTAATTTTTATCGATTTCATGGTGAGAAAATAATAATTATGATGACTCTAATTATAGTTAAAATTAACTATTTCTTAGATGTGAATTTTATTAAGAATATTGTAATTGGTTCACTATGATAGAAGATATTATATTTAGTAAGAGTAATGGACAAGCCTACAGTGTTCCCAATTGGGTTTGCTAAAATTATGTTTGAAAAAAATTATATCTGACAAATTTTGTTTGATTAAAATCTTTTGAATACACTTATTTTTGATAAAATTTTCTAAGTGTATTTTAACTTGGTATGAGCATGGAATCAGCCTATATTGTTCATAAGTTGTTTGATAAAATAATATTTATGATATTTATAATGAAAAAAAAATTGTTTGAATAATATTAATTTAGATAAAAGATATTGTAAGTAGTTTGATAAAATATAATTGAATTGATTTGAATATCCTATTAAAATATAAATTAATCATGCATTTTTTTTTTTTGAAGCAGGTAGGTTATCCTCTAAGAAAACAATGTTATGTAAGAAAGTTTTTCTCACTTGTTATTTTCGTGGCAAACTCGTACTGTGCCAAAATATGAGAAAAGAGTTGTGAAACCCCTCATGATTGTATAGTAGTTAATTTAGTAACACCCCATGTCTATCAATATCCACAATTTACTATTGTATACATTCATCTCTATTTTAGTTATTTACCCAATCCAAAATAACTCAACTTTTGTTTTCTTTTAGGTTTATATATTTTTTTCTTAATTGGAGATTTTCATTTTTTGCATGGTATGCATGATATTTATTAAAATAAAAACATTCTCAATTGATCTTGTACCTTGTGGACCTAAAAGTCAACAATAGTTATGACTAATTAAAATTTGATTCGATACAATAGTTATGAATAATTAAGATTTGATTTGATGAGATTTAAATTTTTATTTGAATTTTTGAAATATTTTCCTAACAGACCCGATCACCTCCAACAACTTCAGCATAATTAACTAGACTTACCCAAGAAATTAATTTATTTATTTATTTAATTCTTTTTACATATTATTTCTATTTGAAAATTTAATTTCATATATCACTAATTAATATCATTAATTCATATTTGACCCACAATCCCATGGACCAAAAAGTTAAATTTTAAAAGAAGAGTAAAATTAGATTAGATTTCTAAGATTTTATAACTTGAAAAATAAAATTAAGAAAACCTACCTTATCAACTAATGACCTAATGATTTCGCTCGTTAACAACATTGAAATTAATGGGCCATTGAGAAGAAACAAAACAAAGATTTGAATTTGAATTTGGCAATTGTAACATCTAAGGTGTACTTTTACAATCTGAAAGAGATTATAATTAGATTTTGGGGAATGTGACAATTGAAGTATGATCAGAACGATATATTTTACATATGTTGACTATCTGAGAAAAAAATTGGGTTGAAAAGGAACTCTCTCTAATGATCTTCAGGAAACTAAATTCTAATCTCCTCTATCCACGTGCTCGGAGTGGCTTTATAACTTGGATGGTTATAACTTCCCCTTATTTGCAAGGATCATGGTGGATTTTCATCCACGATCTAATCAGTTTAAATAGCCACTTGCCAATGAGGATGGAATGTCTTCGTCGGTGGAGATTAACTTGGTCACTTTTTAATGACTTTGTTTGTATTGGAGTTGCTTTCTCTAATATGGGAAATGAGATGTTTTCACTGACGGATATGGATTTAGTCTTTGAAGTGTTTGGACTTGTCCAGGTTGGAAAGGATGCTTCCTTTGGTTTGAAAAGTAGGGTTCTTTTATTTGGCAAAGTTTAGATCCTTCATTTAGCAGACTAAAATCCTTTATTGGGCAAAGATGGTCATAAAAACTGACTTATATCTTTGCCATTTCAACATGTTAATTTGTTGGCAACATTCGGTTGGCCTAGCTAGTAGTTGATAATTTTTTTACTGCCTACAAGATCCTCTTCAAATTCTCGAGTTAAATGGAATTTTTTTTTTAATTTGAAAATACTTCAAACTTCATTATTTCCGATCTTGTCAGGATATCAATTGGTTTTCAAATTTTGAATTTTTGTTTCTCTGGGCCCTGCTTCAATGGTAAAGCTCTAATCACTGCCGTTGGTTGAGAAAAAGTGTCCTATTCTACTGCCCCTTCTTTGATGAGAAATGCTAGCTATCATTTTCTTTCAACAGGGTAGAACCATAGCCGATGCTTCATTTCAAAAGTTGTTCATCATTTAATATGATCACCTCACCCACTGTGTAAGATGATTGCACTTCTTGACTTTTACCTGGCAGGTATAATAATTCAAAGTTTTGGTTCTGCTTCCGCTTTACTTTGGGCTTGAGGATATTCTTTGTCATTGCTTTTCTTTCAAACTTTTTTGCTTCCTGGATAATCCAGAATTTTTTCTTGCCTTTCTTCAAACCACAAAATTCCCGGATTTATGGCATCTAAAGCACCTTCAAAGGGTAAAATGGTGGCTAGTAGTTTGAAAGTCATTTCTAATGTGCCAGTTACAGTGCCTCCTCCTTCTGCTTCTCGTAATTTTGAAAATTCAACATTAATTTCACTTAGTAAATGAGTTAATTTTAATTGAATTTCCTTAGGAGTTGGGATCCTTGTATCCCTTCCTCTCTTATTTTCCAATCTCTCAGTGACTTTTTCTTTTGAAAAACAACCATTTAGATCGAAAACCCCCCTTTGTCCCAATGATTCTGAGTAACATTTGTCATGATTTAAATTCCCTTGAATGAACGGATTTTCATCAATGTTGGTATGGTGATTCTTACTAGCAGAGAAGAAGTTTCTCATCTTTGTTGTTGATGATAATTCCTCGTTGGCGTGGATGAGTTTTCTCATCCTCATCATTATTGATGATTCTTCACTAGAGAAGATAGGATTTTCTCTTCATCTTCGTCTTTGTTCGCACTAATCATCTTTCCATATTAGTATTTATTTAATTGTCGATACAACATTTATATCTTCTTTTTCTTTTTCTCTCTTTCTTTATAATTATAAATTTTTGAGAAACATCTTTGACGCAGCAATCTATTGGGACTTCGTCAGGCATGAGAGGTGAGATGGAATTCCAATTTGAGGGCAAAGTTTCATTGTAAAGAAAGCTAGAGGATGTGGAGAGGATTGACTTGAGTTAGAAAGATAGTAACCAAACGCTCCACCAAATCATTGCCAACATTAAATTTGTTGGTGTAGATGGGAAAAAACTATCTAAACCTATGTTTGGGGATGCAGTTAATCCCAAAGATATGTTGGTTGTGGAAGTGGCTCCATAATATTATGATCATGAAGGTATATTATACGCTCTTCTCATGATGGAGTATCACTACTCTGCATTATCTCGGACCTTGTACAAAGGAGCGGATGATGGAATAGAACCTCACATCAAGGCAGGATTCGTTCATTGTTGGGAAACTTTTGAGAGTTGCAAGTGAACTTATCCAGGATGGCCTTCCCACATTGGTGATCGGGTTGTTACTAGGGAAAACCGCTAGAGATATACCCATGGTAGAAGCTCCTATGATGGTTAGGAACTTCAAAAATGAATTAGTCAAGTCCGAACACAACTACCTTACCGAGAACTTCTGCATGCCAGGATGAATGAACTACATCAAGAAGGATTGATGGGCTCTTCTTACGGAATTCATTTTGAATAGGTATAAGGCCAAACTACAGGAGCTTGGCTGGTACAGGGCTATAAAGGCTACACATTATTGGATAAATAATAACCCTCCTCAGTTCTTCGCCATACTAGAGCTATACTACCCTTTCACTAGTACCTTCTTCACTCTCAACAATGAGTTTAGAACTCCATTAGGGTTGCCATGGGCGACTATCCATATGAAGAGTATTTTCCTACAGTGGAAGAGTTGTGCATCCTGAAGGTCAAAAATACTTTAGTTTAATTATATGATATTGTTCTACATCTGTATTGACCTCCCAGATGCCAAAGGAAACTCTATTTGGTAGAAGAAATGAGTTGATTATTTGTTCAGAGGTGGGTCATAGATGTCAATGAAAAGCCCTTTGACAATGAGATTGAAAATTGGTGAAATAGGAAGTTAGAGTTGAAATATTGGCTGAGAATGATTGGGGTTTCACCGTCGGCACTGTGTTATGAATTATCACAAGTGGGCATGCGTTGACTTGACACCAAGCATGGTTCCAGTTTGTTACTTGGCATTATGGTTAAAGAGTTGCGTAATGTCATTCCTACCAAGCGAATCCCTCACTCTTATGGCTCTCTAACTTGCAGCATGATTGGTGATTGGATAGTCACTAGGCTTCTCTCAGCCATGGTCTGCTACATCCAGCAAGGGCTGAGAACACTTTGCCAACACTTTATAGGAAGGCTGAAGACAAATCTAAGGGTTGAACCACCTTACACGTATTTGATGGCGTGATTCACTACCCACTGTGAGGGGTTAATACTAGCTGGTGCAGATACTGATGACAAAGCTCTCCCTACACTATGCTTGTAAGAGGAGATGCAAGGGGAGCATCAATACTAGGTGGAGATTAGGTGAGCTGTCAACCGCCATAACGACAACAGGTTTTTTAGATGTTTTCCCAACATCGGAGGTACTGAGTTTGAGGATACTTTTTATGATGTGGGTATGGGTTAGTTTGACCTTCCTGAGGGTATATTTTGGTGGCTGAAATGCATTCGCTCATCACATCTGTTGTATAGAAGCGATGATAAATGCAAGTTACCTCCTTACCTACCTAGCCGATTTGCTAGATAATTTGGCTATGAATAACTCTATGTCGGCAATTCTTGCTGGGGGTTGAAGCATTCAGGTAGCTTAGTTGATGGGCGAAACCCTGGAGACACTTTGTTATGGGATGCATTGATGCCACCTTTCATCTACCAAAACAAATATCCTACATTACTGACATCTTGGTATTCTGTCAATGGTATAGTGGAACCAATACTTCCAAGGGGAGTACGATCCACTTGCTATGAGGCTAGCTCATATTCACAAGCATTATAACCAGATTGCTGCCAAGAACCGGACTTCAAAATTTGTTGGCTTTGCTGAGTACTTGGCAAACATGTATCGCCTTAGGCGATCTTAGGGAGTGAGCCCTTCCGATTGAGATGAGGATCAAGCCGAAGGAGCAGGAGCTGATGCTACTCCGGTCAGAGTCCAAGATGTAGGGGAAGACTCAAATGAAGTACCAAAGGGAAAATCAGATGAAGAGCCACTGGTACATCTTATGCCTGAAAGAGAAAGATTGTTGTCGCTACTGACTTTTAGGGTCAAGCTCCTCCAACGATAACCTCTAGAGATGCATCACCAGCTCTTGTGGATGCTGCACCAAAATTACCAAGTCAGAAGAGAAGGCAGTTAGTCCAATTAGTGAGCCCAATTTCGCAGCCAGTTACCTCTTCGACAATGGTTGTGTCGTCAAGCAGAACAACACTAGTGCAAGGAGGAAGTTTCAATTCCATCCACTCAACTTAGCAAATCGGAAGCCATTGTAGAGGTTGTAAGTGTTAATATTGATGCAAGGGTGAAGGTGGTAGTTGCCAGAGATTCTATGGTCTTAGATCCTCTACCACTTCGTTCTAATTCTCCTAATCCTCAGGTTACGAAGACCACATCCACAAGGACATAAGAGGTTGTTGTAGAGAGAGCGGAAGATATCCGTACCTCAAGAGCCTATCCATTAGGATTTAGGAACTGATGGGGATTCTCAATTACTTCTAGATATCCCTTCCTCCCTTGTCCAATGGGTTGTCTCTACATCCGTCCCATGTTCTCCAAGAGTGCCATCAGAATAACAGAATGAATTGAGATACACAATGCAAATTGATGGAGATGACCTGATGGCTAACATCCCTGTGAATTCAATCGTTGCAGTAGACGAGAGTAAGGTCATCATGGTTGAGGATGATGATGACAGCAACCAGACCGCGCCTATGGTTGAGGATGATGATGACAGCAACAAAGGGAGGTGACACGCCTATTTCAGGGCTCCTTGATATGTACACGGCTGCCAGGGCTTTAGGTATTGACCATCTTAATTATTTGCTCTATTGCCTCACCGACCATATATGTAACATACATGTATTTCTCCTTATACTTGCAAGTTGCAACCAATATATGAAAGTCTTATTTATACTGCAATGTGGATTACATGAAGGTCCATGATTCATAAGAATTTGTACCCTGCACATTTCACTTCTCTCATTCATAATCAATATCGCTACACTTTGGTGAGCATTAGATCCCGAACATTTATTTGGTATGTTATCCTTTTTTAGTCCAGAGTTTTCCTCTCTCACAAAGGTGCATGTACCTCTTTTATATGATGTTTGCAGGTCTTAAATCTAATTTTTTTCTATTAATATCAGATATATCCACTGCTCGTCAACAAAGTGTAGAGGTGGTCGTGGGCACTACCCCTCCACCAAATGCTTCTAACCTAGTAGTGATTCTTGAAGAATCTTCTTTTGTGCCGATGGTACCCCATGGATGAAGCTGGTCCTTCTATTTCCGCTATGGTAAATGCACCTCCCTCCATTATTGTTTCACCACCTAGGTCATTTTTAGATCTTGACGGCTTGATGACTGGAGTCATGTTCTCACCACGATCAACTTTTTTGCTTGCTTCTACTTCTTCGTCCGTGTAGGCTATTCGTCTTGATTTGATTAAGAAAGTCAAGGTCACATTTGCAAGACTTTGGAAGTTTATGAAAATATAGTTATTAATTATGATTGTGTCCTGTTAGGTTCCTTGATAGATATGCTCTTGTCTTTAATGTCTAACGCCACTAATCTGAAGAGTGTGGAGGAATCAACACAATTGCGGGCTCTAGTCAGGGACTTTTTGGTGGCATATGTAGAATGGCTCTAACTACAAACCTTTCGCTAGAAGAGTAGAGACTATGATCCAATGCCTAATGGAGGAGTCTCAAAAGGCTAAGACAACCATCATCCATAAATAAGAAACAGTGGTTCAATCATGGGAGGAATTGGTTGGCGGGCAAGGATCTAGTGGCAGAGGCAAATGTTATCAACTTGGATTTGGCCCAAATGACTCACAACCTCAATAACCTTAAACACGTTTAGAACCTAACTACCAAACTCCAGGAGATCAAGGAAAAAAATTTAGCACGATCATACTTTTGTGGTAGAGTTGGGAGTCTCGCAATAGTCACTTTAGGCTAGACTCAGTCAAATTCTAGAGGGTTCACTAGAGGAGTTGAAGGTTGGCAGAGGAATGGGAACAATCTACTTTAGAGGGGCACAAGCAAATGGTCATGGCCAGACTTCAATCTCTCAATCACTCTTAAACATTTTCTTCTTATACGTGGAAGCAACGTTTAAGTTGGGCTTTATCCACTTTACTATATTATTTGATAACCTTGAGAGGCTTTATGGTTTTGCAGTGGTAACTTTATTGCTGCACACACATACTTTAATTTCTGCATTTGTGAACTATCCGTGAAGTAATTCTCGACTCCTTGAAGGATTATCTTTCTGCAATCATGGTGTGGACTTGTCCTTACTCATCACAATATTTCATACACTTAGGGAGGATGGGACCACCATGTTAGCATGGATCCAATGACGTCCCAAGAGATTGTTGTATGAAGTATTGGTATCGATGATATAACAAGTTACTTCAGCTCTTAGATCTCCAATCTGAAAATCTTTAGTAGCTTATTTTTTTTAAAGTTTAATTCACATGGCAAAATTCTCTGCTTGCTAACTTTTAATTGGATTGCCTAAATAATTATGGAATTTAAAAAGACATAGTTTTCCTATAGATCAATCCATTCTTATTGAAATACTTCAAGAAACGTCTTGCACCTATGGTTATTAATTTAAAACATGAAAATTTATCATGAAATAAGTTTAATTGAAATCTTACTACACATGATGCTCTCTAGTTATATTGCACTTATGAGGCTTTGATGCTAAGTAATACATGATAGTTACTTTCTTCAAGTCATTATTTAATTTTCAATACTAACTGTTAGAAAGAACCTAATGATAAAATTTTGAGAACTAATAATCATGATATGATGTTTTATGGGTGAACTAGTTTACTACATTTTGATTTTGATGTTACGTTGTAAGTCGCTTTATCACTAACACATTATAAAATAATTACCCCAAGCATGATTTCTTATCTTCATGAATTCAGTGAAATGAAAATCTCATAAAATTTCAACTTGAAATTTATGCAAATTTTTTGTTCTTAAGAGTTTTAAGTGAAATTTATAGCGTTAACTTATGTTTATTCAATATGTTGCCATCTTTAGTATTGTTCAATATAAACGCTTTACATTCTCTATTATCCCATGTGTTAATGATAAAATAAGTTTCATATACGATTATCATGAGATAATCAAGACATTCTCATATGTGCTTTACATGGTTTCCTCGAAAGTATATATATATATATATATATATATATATATATATATATATATATATATATATATATATATATATATATATATACTTTCGAGTATGTAAATATACATGATTGTTGGCTAGTTAAATATGTGGAACCATATAGAAAACGAGAGGAGTATATTCCGCTTTCAGAATCCTATGCGATTTACCATTATCCATTCTTCTTTTATGGATTAAGTGGAACTATCGAAGTTATTTGCTACACTATCATATCTGTTTGAGTAAAATAAGCAGGATTATTGAATCATTATCTAAATTAATATAATGATTTATCAATTCATTGACTTTTGCTCTAATGATATTGTTAGTAGCATCATAATTTATTGTCATTGTTGATGTTATCTTTATTTTATGAATATTGGTATTGTTACAAAGATTTATCGGTTAAATTATTATTGACATATTATTATGGTTTAATTTTGATATTGTCAGAAATTATGACATTTATATGATTTATCAAATGTGCAAGAATTATATGCATTTGACGCAAGACGGAGGCAAAATAAGGGTTAGAATTTTAAAAATTAGGATTTTCTTGATGACTTGGGGAAAATAGATAAATTGGGGAAGAACTTACGGGGTTTGAGAATCCACCCAGGCGAATCCACACCCACTCTCTATGAATCCATGAGGAAAGATTTACTCAAGCGAAATCTATACCAGAAATATCTCAAGAAATTTTCAAATATTATTTATCTTTTTTAATTCTCCATACAAACCCATATATATAGGAAAACCCTAACAACCAAAATCCTAATAGAATCCAAACTCCTAATCTAATCAAATATCCTAATAAAATCCAAAATCCAATCAAATATCTTAACAAGATCCAAATCTAATCAAATCTGATCTCCATCAATTCTTCTCGTCTTCAAAGCATTCATCCCCGATGAATATGGAGATAAGTAATGATAAATACGTCCGGATTGAACCGATAGGCATCCATGAAGTATCCCAATTAGGCCATGGTAGTGGTCGAGGAACCATAACTTGTGCATCACATCTGCACAAAACTGGTGGAGGGGGAACTGGCTTCTTTAGTGAATTTGTGTCGAACCACGATAGATCTTGAAAGATACTTGTAATGGAAATAGTCGAATATGGATCCCGTGAAATATCCAGGCCATAGGTAGTAAAAGTAATTTTCATCGAAACTCCTTAAAAATCTTAATATGGAATGTAAAATTTCTTCACAATTTTTGGAAGCAACCTCTCAAGGGGAATCAAAACTTTCACTTCATTATCAAGTACAAATTTCTGCAAAATATTATATGGATATACAATAAATTTGTACTCATCTTTGCAAATTACTATCTGTCTTCATACATAACATGCATATCAGGCAAATACAATACAACTGATTCAAATAGTACAACTCCAAATATATATGTTGGTTCCCTAAGATGACATACATAAATCACCGCAAATGATATAACGTCACTACCCTGTGTGGGAATTTGATGAATCTCAAAAGGAAACTCCAAACCATCGCTAGAAAATAATATATTAAGAGTAACCTACCAAAATATGGGAATGATACTCAAACACTTACCGATAGCAATATTGGTGTCAGCTATTTCATACTTGGCCTCTTCATCTACATTTGACTCCAAAATTGAACACCTAGTATCATGTGGGGGTGCACTAGACTCTACTAAAATATTCTAAGCATCAGTAGTATTAGTAGTACTCTTTACAGTAGTATGGATTTCAATAGGAACATGAATCTCAGTTGGTGCATGTGTATTAGACTCTTGTAGCTCATTACTAATATCATCATTAACCATAAAAGGAATGGTAGACATATTTGATTCCAATTGTGATTCAACTATAGTACTTTTCTTAAAATCATTAACCCCAATAACTCCTGAATCGTCAACGTGATTAGTATGCATGATATCTATGGGTTCACTCTTGAGAGGACACTCATAGTCATAATGCCAAGATATTCGACATTTAGAACACTTGATCATGGTACATTGAAGGGCAGAGTGTCCATATATGTCACATTTAGGGCACTGTGTTCTAATTTTTAGAGTTAATTTATTTTTCAATTTTCTAAAAGACGAGTCCTTATTTCTCAATAAGAATATATTTTATCTCTTCCCATGAGTTTATAGGATTCCTATAATGTTCCTCACGATCTATCTCTACTAAAATCCAAAAATCTTTGGCTTGTCCCACTAAACGTCTCCTAGCAAATTGAAATTTACGTTTGCTAGAAATTTCATAACAGTCAAAGTAACATTCCATATTCACTAACCAATCAATAAAGTCGCGAGTGGAGGAATAACCATCAAATACGGGATCTTTATACCAAAACTTTTTATCTATTATTTCTTTAGTAGCACGCTGATCATAAATATAGTAAGACCTATTTGATTCCGAATGGCGACTAGATCATGTTGTAAAATAAGCATGCTTAATATACAGAATGGATCATGCAATGCAAATTAGTCAAGTATACAGATGATAGTGTAAAATCTAAGACTCGGGCGACCCAAATGCTTTTCTTCCAATAAATCAATTACTAAATGCAAATGAATATGAGATCACTAGAGAGAAGCAATTAACCATTCCGTCACAAATTATTGCAATCCAATAATATTTGCAAAGAATTTAGTAGTTAAAATTTAGTTCAAGTTAAGTATCACCTAGAGGGATGAGTAGTTTACATCCAAATGAATTTCGAATCACCAATTTTTTTCCTTATCTACTGCACTGGTCTGCTGTTCTACTGCTACTAGCTGCTGTCACTGCTGTTCTGCTACTGTGCTGTTGTTTCTGCTTGTTGTTGCTGCTCTTGCTTGTTGTTGTTGTTGTTGGTTGCTGCTGATGTTGTTGTTGCTAGTTTGGATAAAGGGGAAGAAGAGGTGCAGGGCAAGTAGAGGGAGGGAGAGAAGAATTTGTATTTTTTTCTTTCTCTTTTTTTTCTCTCTCTCTTAGATCTGAATTTTTCTTTTAGATTTGAAAGTTCAGTTTTTTTTAATGTGAATAGTCTCTCTTTTTTTTCTATCTTCTCTTTTTTTTTTCTCTCTTCTCCTTTTTTTTCACTTTTTTCCTCTTTTTTCTTTTTTTTTCAAATCTGAACTGTTTTTTTTGCTGCTGTGGGTAGAAAGAAAAGGAGGAGGAGGAACAGGTGGCTACTATTGAAGAGAAGAAGGGGAAGATTTTTTTCTGGCTGTTGCGGGTAGAAAAGAAGAAGAGGAGGAGGAAGAACAGGTAGCTGTTGTTGGAGAGAAGAAGGGAAAGAAAAAATTTCCGATTGTACTTTTTTTCAGATCTGTACTTTTTTTTTAGATCTGTACTTTTTTTTGGCTGTTGCAGGTTGAAAAGAAGAGGAGGAGGAGGAGGAACAGGTGACTGTTGTTGTAGAGATGAAGGGGAAATGTTTTTTCAAATCTATACTTTTTTTTAGATCTGATCTGAGCTTCTTTTTTTTCAGATTAGACTAAACCCTTTTTTTATTTCAAAATAAAAATAAAAATAAAAAATGAAATAAAATAAGATGGAGAGGTGGAAGAAGAAGATGGTGATGGAGAAGAAAATGTAGGCTCTGATACCAAATTTGATGCAGGACGAAGGCGAAATTAGGGTTAGGATTCTGAAAATTAGAATTTTTTGATGAATTAGGGAAAATAGATAAATTGGGGAAGAACTTACGGGGTTTGAAAATCCACCGAGACGAATCCACGCCCACTCTCCATGAATCAATGAGGAAAGATTTGCTCAAGCGAAACCTACGCCAGAAATTTCTCAAAAAATTTTCAAATATTATTCATCTTTTTAATTCTCCATACAAACTCATGTATATATAGGAAAACCCTAACAAACAAAATCCTAATAGAATCCAAACTCCTAATCCAATCAAATATCATAATAAAATCCAAAATCCAATCAAATATCTTAACAAGAACCAAATCTAATCAGATTAACAAGAACCAAATCTAATCAAATCTGATCTCTATCAAATACCAAATTTGATGCAGGACGGAGTCGAAATTAGAGTTAGGGTTTTGAAAATTAGGTTTTTTGGATGAATTGGGAAAAATAGATAAATTTGGAAAGAACCTACGTGGTTTGGGAATCCACCCAGGCGAATCCACGCCCACTCTCCACGAATCCACGAGGAAAGATTTGCTCAAGCGAAATCCACACCAAAAATTTCTCAAGAAATTTTTAAATATTTTTCATCTTTTTAATTCTCCATATAAACCAATATATATAGGAAAACCCTAACAAACAAAATCCTAATAAAATTCAAACTCCTAATCCAATCAAATATCCTAATAAAATCCAAAATCCAATCAAATATCTTAAAAAGATACAAATCTAATCAAATCTGATCTCCATCAGCATTGCTCTATTTTATCATATAAGATTATTGAGTTACACATTAGGATAGGAACTCACCCAAAATGATTGTTGACAATTTAAGGTTGAAGCTGGACTCATGTTAGTATCTTTGTATAGATAATAACTTGATAAGAATTTGATAGAGCTGGACTCAAGATTATAGGTAAGAACTTGATAAGTATCTTTGTTCCTTAGTTGTTTAAAAGACCGTACATATCGAAAGCATGTATCAAATATGGTTAAATCTGAATGATATCTAGTATTGTATGGTTATATTTGAGCTTGGATGATGATTTTTACTGTCGTTAGTAGTTAGATGTTGATAGATTTCAAGAGTCATGTGAATTGGAATTTAATTGTTACTCAAACCTTCAACGTATAGGTGAATTTTCAATAACATCTTTGTTTTACTACACTGAAATTAAGTTAGAAATTTTATTATGAAATTATTGATAGGTATGATCATTCATGCCCTGAGTTAAACCACATTAATTTTTGGCAGAAACACTAACATATTCTCTCTTCCTGATTTCTCATCATCATTTTTTTTTAAATTTCTTTGGCGAACTGAAGCATTCCTGTGTTCATACGCTACTAGATCTCAGTTTGTCATAGTTCCTATTAGTACTAGGATCGGACTGCCTGCACGAGGACGATATCCACTTTCTTATGACAGTATCAAAAGTATGATTGGTTATGACTGGATATCCACCTTCCAAAATTTTGTATCTTGTTTTCTTAAAATTTTATTGTTTTTCATCATTAAAAATTTAATGGAAAATTAACGGAACATTAGATTAATTCCGGCGATCTATAGAAGTCAAATAATAATTGTTTTTGGAGTTGCATGCTAAATTTTTCAGGTGTAATTTAGTTGTTTCTTCCCCTAAAGGTTTCAACTATAATTTTCTTCTTAGTCTTACAAATATTCAAATATTAGTCTTCGAATTTGTGACTGAAAGTATACAAACTAATCCGTCAATCTTGCATCAACATTGTTTTAGTTTTGGTGTTTATCTCCAGAACTACCATTCCATTACCTTGTAGCTGAAATTAGATAATTTTCCACTACATTGGAGCCAATTATTTCTAGAGCCCTACTCGGTCCTTGATTGACTTTTGTCTGTGCCACTAGAACTTGAGCCTAGCAAGTTCTCATACACATAGCTCTTGCATGTATATATGTAATCTGAGTGTTGTTACTTTAGGTTATTGTGTTCCAATCTGTGAATTTGCATCGATCCTTAGGATATTGGGCTAATTTAATGCAAAGTAGTTAGAAGGCTGATGCATATCTCATACCTATGATAGTATTCCTGTCCTCTTGAATTTTCACTATTGAACTATTTTGTTCCCTAGAAGATGTCTCCAAGTAAGCTTAGTACTTGCTATTTCTTGATGTAGGAATACCCTAAGCTATATCAATTTCATGTGGAATAATGGGAAATGGAAATTTTACTTAAATATTATGTATTAATTATTTGAACCATTGTACTATAGAGTTTATACCAATATTTTCTAAATGTGCATGTACTTTAAGCCATAATTGAGTATGATCACATGCGTGTGTGCAGGCAATTTTCTCATCTATAATACCAGATACATTATTAATCCATTTGCTGATTATACATGCTTAAAAATTGTGCTTATCTTGAGTTCATTGCAAGTGTCATACCATGCATGTTATATGTGCACATATTATGTCACTATCAAGATATATGTAGTAGTCCTTCTTTGAATGGCTGTAACTTTTTCGTCTTAACTCCGATTGACCTTATATCAATGTTGTTAGAATGATAATTAGTTAAACTATAATTCTTGTTTAGAAATCTAATCCTAATTCAGTCATTTTCCTAGCAAAATATTAGCTGAAATTTTCATCATTGATATTGTACCAGGTCTATAATTCAGTAGCAGCAGGTCTATGATAAAATGACCATAACTTTTGTTCTACAACTCCAATTGAACTAATTTAAAACTCAGTGAAAGGATAATTGAATTATCTGAAACTTTGTTTTACATCTTAGGCTCTAATTTCATTTTTAACACAGCCAAAAAAACTGGAAGTCTCATTATTCTTGCTATACTATGTCAATATTCAGTAGTTATATGTCTATATTAAAATAACCATAACTTTTATTTTAGAACTCTAATTGAGCTCATTTAAGACTCATTGAAATAATTGAATTACTTAAAACTTTATTTCAGAACTTAGGCTCTACATTTAGTTTTATTCTAGTAAAATAAGAACTTGAAGTTTAGACCTGTTACCAACTCATGTTTAGTCATACATATTATGTTCATGCATATACCACTTGACTTATAATATAATATACATGCACATGCATTTAATTACTTATGTTATTTCCTATACATGTTTTTCTTCCTCAAAAATGATGCTTACACACGTGAACATGTTCTATGACTCAAACTTGCTATTATAGCTATGTGTATTATTTCATATTTACACATGACTATTAATACATGAATCCCTACTACATATGATACATTGATAACTTGATACTTAGCATATACTATATCGTTGGCATAGGCAAAATGAATTGTATAATAAAACACATATTGTGGGCATTTCTTTTCTTGTTAGGGCTCATCCAGAATATGTACACTGGCACAATTGTTTCTTATGTTAGTAATACATCATCCAATTCATGTGGAGGACGATACTTAGAATCGTAATTCTGAGTATGCATGGGATATCCAGGGTACCTAGTGGAACATCATTTGCTTTGTGTGGAGATTGATAATTGGGACCGTGGTCTTGGGTATGTATGGTACACTCCTAAAACATGTAAATACTCACAATATTAAGATTCAGGGTAATAGATAGAATATGCACCCCCATCATATTATATTGTGCATGCTATGTACTTTATGATTTATATCCATACATCTTTTACATTGTTTCCTACTAGCAATCCACAAATGCATTTTTAAATGGTTTTTATAGCACTGCACTAGCTTAGATTTGTATTCTTATTTCGGTTTCGACTCTTGGAATTATCATACCCTAGATCCAACAGCTGTGACCATGTTGTCTAAGGAGGAGGATTTGCCTCTCGATGATCCTCACAACCAGCAGCAGTTTGAGCACCAATAACCCGCTTCTAGTTAGATCTTCATCTATTATGTATATATATCATTTTTACTTGTATGTCCATATGTATCATGCTTCCTAATTTTGTCCGTGATATCTAGACATTTTTGTATATAATTGATAATTATGTTTATATATATATATATATATATATATATATATATATATATATATATATATATATATATATATATAACTATACTTGATTCTACATGAGTAACATTTTCATGTATATATTGCTTATCATTTCCCTGTACCTGATTTTGGATATTGTTATGTTCATACCTATGATATTTTGACAGATAGTTTTAAACTGTGGTATATTCTCTTTATGCATACTTCCATCTATGATTATATGATGTAATGGCATCATGCATTTGGGTATTGAAAGTTCATGCCGGTGATACCCTACTTATTATAGGGAAAGACACTTCGGCCCATGTGTCTGTGACATGGTGGTATTAGAACAGTCATTATTTTTATTATTTGATCCATTACATTAGCATTTTGCGACATTCATACAAGTGATATCCTTTGTCATTTTCTTATTTCCTTATCTTGTTCTATATCATATCCTTTGTTTTCGATCCTGATTTTGTTCTAGTACTTTATGAGCAATATATACTTATTATTTTATTGTTAGTAGTTTGCAGCAGATTATTAGATTTGTCCAAATGCTGATGACAATCTTATCAAATATTTATATATAGAACACCAATATGTCATAATGTTTGGGATCACGTGGTGATGATCGTGTTTTTCTGAAAGTATTAACGACTGGGGGATTATCAGATTTGGAGGGCTATGGCATATAAACTTGCACTTCCCCTAGCTTTAGTGGGTATCCACTATGATTTCCATATTCTTCGATTGATAAAAATGTGTTGGCAAGGACTGACTGATCCCAAATGTGTCTGAGTTTGAGTTGGGTTCTAATCTATTTTTTGAGCAGAGGCCAGTAGCCACTGTGGATTGGAAGGTTATGGAGCTCAAGAATAGCATAATCCCCTTTGTTATTACTTCTTAAGATAGTCGCTCTATGGGTGCGTCCACTTGCGTGCGAGAGGATGACATCTAAAAGAGATATCCGTATCTATTTTCATGATATTCAGGTGCCTATTTAATCTCATTAGTTTTCCATCAATGCTTCTCTATTTACTTTATTGTTATATTTCATTCTTGATTTAAATTTCGAAGACGAATTTTTTTTTAATAGATTGCAATGACTCTAATCCTTAAATCTTTGTAATGGTTTATTTTGTATTCTCAAATACTTATCCGGTCAAGTACTAAGTAAAATGAGTCATATCATTCTTTTTAGTAAAACATTTCAAATTATGCAGAACAGGAATCTCTTCTCTTATTATTTTATATTTTTTCATAATTTTCTTCGATTTTTTAGGATCAACAAATTTTGGAGAAATACTGATTAAAATAATTAATTTAAATTTAAATTTATTTTTTTCCTTTTCCTTATCTCTGTTTTATATCTAGCAGCCTAACAGTCTTCCTTGACTATTCTTAGATTGAAGTTGTCCTAATAGTAGTTTTGTAATTAAGATGAAGTTTAAGGGTTTTTCAATTGCTTTACACCCCTCTTCTACCGGTTGTTTAACCCCCTTAAATAAATTTAAAAAATTCTGAAAAATCAAACTTATTTCTCTCATGCTTCTCTTCATTTTTTCGTTATAGCTCTAACCCTAATTTTTTCTCCAATTTTTTTAAAAAATTGCCAAATAGTCACTCTGAAAAGGGACTGAAAATCCACTATATGACCATATAAACCTTATTCTTGAGTTTAACATTTTCAAATGAGCTCTAATATTCTCCACCATCTTGAGTCCACCTTTCCCAGCACCTCTTCTTTATCTCTAATTTGCTTGTTGGGGAATTTTTCAACTTTTAAAGGGTAACCATGTAAATACACTCTTCTATAATTTAAATTATGATTTCTTGATGTAGGATGACCTAAGCAATACCAATTTCATGTGGAATAAAGAAAAATAGAAATTTTACTTAAATCATATGTTTTAATTGTTTGAACCATTTTATTATAGAGTCTATACAAATATTTCTAGGTGTGCACGTACTTTAAGCCAAAATTGAACGTGATCTCATGCATGTGTGCACAAAATCTCTTCATCTATTATACTAGATACATTAATAACCCATTTGCGGGAGAATTCATGCTCGAACATACATTTATCTTTAGTTTATTATATATGTCATACTTTGCATATTATATATGTACATATCGTATCACTATTCAAACATACACAATAGTTGCTCTTAGAATAACTATAACTTTTCCATCTTAACTCAGATTGATCTTATTAAAATTCTATTAGAAATATAATTCACTAAATTATAATTCATATTTATAAGGCTAATCCTAATTCAACCATTTTCCTAGTTAAACTTTTTCTGGAAGTTTCATTATTGATGTTATACTAGGTCCATAATTTAGCAGCAGCGTGTATATGGCAAAATGGTCATAAATTTTATTCTAAAATTCTAATTGGGCTCACTTAAAACTCATTGGAAAGATAATTGAATTATACAAAATTTTGTTTTAGATTTTAGGCTCTAATTTCACTTTTATCTCAACTAGACCCCGGAATTTTCATCATTGCTGCTATACAGGTCCATAATGCAGTAGCAGCAGGTTCATGGTAAAACAACTGTAATTTTTGTTTTGGAATTCCAATTGAGTTCATTTAAGACTCATTGAAATGATAATTGAATTACTGAAACTTTGTTTCAAAATTTTGACTCTAAATTCATTTTTATCCCGTCAAACAAGAACTAGAAGTTCATACATGTTATTAACTTATGTTTAGCATACATATTATTGTTGTGCATATACCATTTGACTTATGATATGATATACATTTACACATGTTTAATTACTCATGTTCATATTTCATATCTATACTTGCTTTTTTATTGCTAAAAAATGATGCTCACATATGTGAACATGTTTTATGACTTTTGTACCTGCGAGCATCACCATGCCTGTCATTTTATATCCATACATGGCTATTAATACAAAAATCCCTGCTACATATGACACACTGATAACTTGATACCTGGCATATTCTATATTGTGGGTATGGAAAAAATAATTGATGGAATAAAACAAGAATTTTGGGAGTTACAGAGTGCATCCACAATGTATGGACTGATACATGGGGCCGTGATCTCAAGTATACATGGGATATTCAGAGTGCCTAGTGGCTCATTTTCCTGTAGTGGCTCATTTTCCAGTTCATGTGGAGACCATTACTTAGGACCATGGTATCAGGTATGCATTGTACACTACTAGAACATGTGAATGCTCCCACTATTTAGATCCAAACTAATAGATATAATATGCACCCCCTTACTTGATCATGTTATATAATACATACTATGTACTTCATGATTTATTTGCATATATATTTTACATTGTTTCCTACTAGTATGCAACACAAATATTTTTATATAGTTTCTTTAGCAATGCATGAGCTTGGGTTTGTATTCATATTTGGGTCCTAACCTCTAGAATTATCACACGCCAAATCCAGCAGTTGTGACCGATGTGCCCGAGGAGGAGGACCCGCCTCTTGAGATTCTCGCTTCCCGTTGGATCTTCATCTCTTTTGTGCATATATCATTTTAGTTTATATGTGCATATGTATCATACTTTCTTGTTCTATCTGTGATATGCCAACACATTTGTATATATTCGGTATTTGTTGCTCTGTTTTGATATTGTACTTGACTCTATATAAGCAATATTTTTATGCATATATTGCGTATCATTTCCTTGCACGTGTTTTTGCTTATTACTGTATTTATGTCTATAATGTTATGGGAGATAGTTTCAAACCTGTGGTATATCTCATGTATGCATGTTTCCGTCTCTTGCATGTGATGGTATGATGTAATGGTCTTGTACACTCCGGTATTAAGAGTGCCCACCGATGATACTCCATCCATTATTGGGACACACACTCGGGCCCATCAGTGTGTAATTTGGGGTCATCCTAGGTAGATTCCAAAGGAGAAGAAGAGGAAGCTTTGGTGAGAGATGGTGGCTCCGGTAGTGGGGTGTAGTGTTAGCACGATGCAAGGATGTGATGGGCCAGGTAAGGGCTCTGGTTGGTCAATGGCGGCTGCTAGTGGCTGTGGCAGATGCTAATGGTTGCGGTGATTGCTAGCAGAAGTTGTCTTTGCTTTGGCAGTCGACGGGCCTCCGACTGGTTGATGAGGTGAGAGAGTGGGGTATGGAAGAAAATTGGGAGTTTTAAGAGGTCTGTTTAAGGAAAATCTATGAAAGTTAGAGGGGTTTAAATAGGGATTGAGAGAGAGACTTGGAGAGAATTTAATGGAATTAAATTGAGTTAATTATGATTAAATTTCATATTTGAATGATAAAATACATGTGATTCTCCAGTGATGAATAGGTGTATTATAATGGAGAATTGAATTTGAAAAAAAGAGAAATAAATATGTGATAATTGTGGTAAAGTAGCAAATTGAAAGAGATGCAATTAAGGTATTGACAAGAGTTGAATTTTGGATTAAAATATGTGATTATGGTTATCAAATGATAAATTGAATGAGAGTGAATTAAGACACAGCAGGAAAAAAATGATGGAAGTTGAAAAGAGTGATACAATAAAGAATGTATAAGTTAATTGAAATTCTATTTTATGATATGGTGTTTTCTTGTCATATTAGGTTTGGAGTAATCTATGTGGGATTTGGTCTTAGATTCAAGTCAGGGCTTTAAGCATTTTCATTTTTATTAAATAAAAATATGCTTTTGGGTTTTGGGCCAAGTAAATGAACTAGGGCTCAATAAATAATAATAGTAAATTTTAAAAAAAAAATAATGGGCTCTTATGAAACTTGGCTTGATTATTTAGAATGATTGGTTATGGATTTTAGAGCAATTATAAGAAAATATTTTATGGTATTAAAATAATAATATTTAAAATAATGATTTTAAAATTTTACTTTAAACTTATACACGACTACATTTATTTATGAAAAAAATAATCAAAGAAAGAATATATATATTTCATCTGAGTCCTTTGAGTGGTCAGAAGATATTTCATCTGGCTCAATGTCTTCGACTATTGGACGGATTGCTTTTCTATAATGTGTTGCCACATGTCGGTAACCAACCTTATATATTGGTCGTGACACTTCTGCATGTACTGATTATGCCTCTCCAGAAGCTCTTGGTGTTCCTCCACATGGGTCAGGCATGTGAAGACATCCAAGCGGCAATCATCCAAGGACTTATGCAAGCTCTACAAAGTTATCTCAAAATGTGCTGGTAGTGGTGCTGACAATCCGATTAACCTTGTTCTTGTGCTTAGGTTGGTTAGGTCACTGATGGCACTTTAGTTTTTGTCTTAGTGTACAGCTTAATTTGATTGCAACACATATTTGGGCCGTGCACTAAGGCTCCTTTAGACTGTTGTGTGGGATATGGGCTTCATATGGTGAGCCACAATATTTGATGGAACCATAAAAACTCCATACTCAAAACATATCCAAGCTATTAGCTAGGGTAGAACTACACTGCTTTTATCGATTTCTGACTTTGAGGTTATCCCTTGTCTTGTACATGCATTGGAGGACTGCCCAGTACATAATTTTGACTTCGTCGAAAAAATTCCCATGCACAATCTTGATTACACTTAAAAAGTGTAATATTTTTAGTTATTTTGTGCAAGTGCAATCCAATTTTGTTGATTAATGCAAAAAATTAATGAAAAATTATTTTTATTAATCAAATTCCTCACTATAATATTTTTCTAGTGTTTTCGAATATTTTTGAAGGGATTTATATGCAAGGAAATTGAAGTATCGAAACATATCTAAAATATTAGTTCAGAACTATGCATTTTCAAGAATGACTGTCAACACTCGCTAGCCTGCCGTCAACAACTGTCGACTATAAACCATGCCCGAGAAGCGTTGTCGATAGGTCTGTCGAAGGGAGTGGCCATAGATTCTTTTTCTGGAGTTTTTTTTAAGAAGAATTTAGTATTTCCTTGTAAATAGAATTCCTATTAGGTTTTGTAATGCTATGCATAGCCAATGAATTTCAGGTTTTATAACAATGCTTGAGAGAGAATAATATAAAGTTTTATAGTTTTAGATTCATGATTTAGTTTTTTTACTCATTCATAGAAATTAAAAAAATAATTCTTTTTATTCATGGCTATGATGAGTATGAGTGGCAAAATTCTTTAGTTGGATAAGATGGATTAACAAATTCTAGGTAATTTACTGTTGTATATTCTTATATGCTTATGGACTTTAATTGTTTTATGTAGAGTTGATATTTTTGATTCTCTATTATCTTTTAAAGGATTAAATATGATTTTGAGTCTTTAATGCTTAATAGTTTGATGATATATTAGTTGCTTAGACTTTGAATGTTTTTTTTTTATTCATATCGCATGCTTAGATAAACTCAAAATTCATATTGTATTAATTGGGAGAAATTAGTCAAATTATCAAGTTCACAATTTTATATATTTTGTAATTAATTGAATTATTTTCTAATTGTAGGGAGACCATGTAATCTATGCAACTGTGATAATAAAGAATGAATATATCCAGTAAATTACCTTATGTGGGAGTTATATTTATCTGACCAATATTTTTTATATAAATAAATATTCCATCATTTAACTTTAGTTTAGTTAATAAAAATTCAATCTTTTTAGTTCTGTAATTCATTCTAGTATCACATAATTAACAAACGATTCTCGAAAGAATGATCTTGAAGTACTACCCTTATATACTTGCACTTGGGTGTGTACTATTTATATCGCAGTCAAGTTTTTGACACCAATGCCAGAGATCATACTATTGTGTTACATTTTAGTATAGATTAGGTTTCTACGTCATTAATTTTTGCGATTATGAATTTGCATGTCCAGCTAGAAGAGAACTTTAAACGTTAGACTAATTCGATTGTACTCAGATCCATAACCACTTTTAATCCATCAAACACTTCACAACATGAGCACTAATAATAATAATAATAATAACAATGTGAATAATAACAATAATAATAATAACGGATTCTTAGCCATCATGGAGTTAATGGAAGGATTTTATGAGATTATTTACAACCCAACCTTCATGCATTGCATTTCTATTGAATATGAGACACTTCGAGATTAAATATAGAGTAGTCAATTATTTTGCCTAAATTTCATGGGATGGATTCAGAAAGCCCATATTTGCACCTTCGAGGATTCGAAGAAGTTTCTCTACCATTAATCTTCAAAACATTATTGCGGAGAAACTTAATTTTTGGCTCTTTCCATTCTCCCTAAAGGAAAAAAAAACAAAAACATGCCTACATTCCTTACATCCTAATACAATAGGAGGATAGGATAAGATGCAAAGAGAATTCTCAAAGAAATTCTTTCCTCCACATCGAACAAATTTTATGCGAAAGCAAATTCTAAACTTTTGACCGAAAAAAGATGAACCATTGTTCGAGTGTTGGGATAGATTTGAAGATTTGCTTCTTGTTGGTGGTAAAATTTCCAAAGAAAATAAGTAAAACGGAGATAACCACGTAGATCGCGGAGCTAACTCTGTAGCTCCATGTTTGGCTATAATTTAGCCTCGCATTGAGTAAAACGCGGAGCTAAGTCAATAGTTCTGCATGCAGAGTGCTTTAACTCCGCATGTGCAGTTTAGTTTCTTAAGAATTCTAATTCGATTGTGATTGATATTTGGGCTTATCCAATACCGGAATTGAGTCCAATCAGAATTCATATTCAAGAGATTTAAATCAAAACTAAGATATTTGATTAGAATCCTTGATGAATACAACTACCTTTCAATTCTATTTGATTAGAAACTCTTATATTAACTCAAGGATATAAATACCCTCTTGATGTAGTCTTTGGAGAGCTTTTTTTGGATCGTTCTAAAGTTTAAGTTACACGTGAAAGCCTTGAATTCATTGGACCAGCAGAGAAAGAAGCTAAGACCGGCCGGCATCTTCATCGAGAAGAAGATTTTCACATCGGATTGTCAAAATGTACTACTTGATAGAACCCATCGCCATATAGAACCCAAAAACATTGTAAAAGAAGAGGTAATCTATAAATCCTCTCATTTATTTTTTTATTGTTCTCTTTCATTATAATTAAGTTATTCAATGGAAGAAAGAAAGATTTTGCAATGAACAAACTGGCGACCACAGTGGGAGACATCTCTTTTACCGAAAAGGAGATTGTGGCGCAATTTGACGTGGAAAAGATCGGATCCATTATTGATATGCTTGTCGTGGAGATCGACCAGTAGAAGTACGAGGAGTATCTGTCCTCTGGATCAGGTACCCTGACCAAAATGCGGCGCTATCGCCGCGTGAGCTCTAATACCCGTAAATCGGATATCGGGAATCCACTGTTAAACGGGGACCCTTGGAGCCCATGGCTATAGAGCCGATGTTTGGGCAGCAAACCCTAGCAGAGAAAGGTTTCTTTGCTGGCGGAGAAGGCCCAGAAACAGATTTAACCAAGACTCAACTCCGCAATCGAAATCATCGAGCAAAGCAGAGAGCCCTCAATGCCCACGTTAAACGCGAGGCTAACGAAGTGGCAGAACGCGAGGCTATTGCACCCTACAAACTGGCTTGCGTTAATCGTAAGACTAGCCAAGATCGCGTTTAATGCAAACTTATGACAAAACCAGCGTGTGATAGAAACTCTCCACGCGAGGCTGAAACTGAGCTTAGCGTTAATCGCAAAGGCAGTAAATCTTGCGTTAATCGCAAGGCTTGCTACTATCGCGTAAATTGGGAAGTTAATTACGTTAGTCGCAAAGAGAAATCCGCGTGTGATTTCCCACGTGAGGTTATCAACATCAAACTTGAGCCAAGCGTTAATCGCGAAGCCAATAATTCTTGCGTTAATCGCAAAGCTAAGCCAGCATGTGATTTTCCATATGAGGCTACGCAAAAATTTGAAGATTAATATCTTCAGAAATGCCAAACCAGTGTAAAATGGTTAGCGTAAAACGCGAAGCTATCTCCCAGCTTCGCGTAAATGCTTCAAAACGCGAAGCTAACATTCAGCTCCGCGTAAAACAGCCTGGATATAGAATCAAAATTGATAATTGAATTACTGGAATACAATTCGACACTATTGACTCTGAGAAACTTCAGTGGGCTCCTGGACCCTCTCAACAAGCAGGTGGGCCCCATGATTTTGAATCCAAGGTCACCGACCTCAGAGTGTACTTAACAAAGAAAAGAAGTGTGACTCAGGTTCAACCAAACTTAACTTACCACTGTGAGCAGCTCATGACAATGGTATCTGCTGAACTGAATAATTGTTGTTGCAGCAAGAAAAGAGTGTCAGTGTTTGACAGGATAGCCGAGTCAAACCAAAACACTTCAAAAAGAATGAAAAGGGAACTTAGCGATTAAATCAAAAGAAAATAATGGAAAGCGGTGACCTCCAACATGATTGGCAAAGGTAAAAAAATCGCAGAAGAGGAGGATAGTCAGATGCAGATGACGATGAGCCTCATCACTTCACCCAGCTCAAGTCAGGTGTTTTCACCCCTCACATATACAAGAAACTGGTAAAAGGATCTTGTGATGACGATAGCGATAACTTGGCTATAGCCTCACCCTGCTCTTCAACATCTTCTCGACCGTGAAAGTTAGTGTCGCATATGGTGGATAGAACCGATGATATTGATCAAAGATTAGAAACACAAGAGCAAATGATCCAAGATTAACAAAAGACTATCGAGGATCTTAAGATGATGCTCTTGAAGGTAGTTGAGAACACTTAGAAGATAGTCAAAGATAGAGCGAAAACTTCTTCCTCAGAAACACCACCAAAGAAAGACGAGGAGATACCGTTTAAAATGAATGAAGACAATAAGGAAGAAAAGGCTTATTCGATGTATGAGGAAGATGTCAAATAATCTTTCCGTGATCCTCATGAAGAAAAGATCAAGAAATTGCAAAGCCAACTGGATATCCTAATGCACAAGTAAAAAATTGAAAGAATCGGGAGTTTTAAGACCATACTCGTTTGAGTGGGATTTCGCGCCATACCTAGAAAAATACAACCCCTCAAGTTAGAACTATATGACGGGAAGGGATCCCCTAGTCAATACATATATTATTTCTTGTCCCAAGCAGGACATCTGATGGGGAATAACCCAGTAATGACCAAGGTATTCGCGAGTACCCTGCGAAGACCTGCTTTTACATGGTTTATGCAACTGCCCCCAAGTACTATCAATACCTGGTATGATGTTGAAGAGCACTTTCTTGCACGCTTCTTTGAGGATGGCACCAAAATCTCCAGTTCATTCCCTCCTTGCAACAAAGCAAGGGGAAAAAGAAACAGTGAAAGATTTTATAGAAAGATTCGAGGAAAAGTCCGCACATTGCAAATACAGAATGGCCCAGGAAACTCTAGTAGAGACTTGCAGGCATAATTTTAAGACTAACGTGCTACTAAAGATGGGAACTGTGGAGTCTAAGACTTAGAAAATTTTGCTCAAACAAGGAGAGCAAGCAGAGAATTTGATTTGCCGAATTGAAGAATCTCGTAGTATGAGAAATCCTAAAAATAACAGGTCGCACCCACAAAATAATAAGAATAAGGGAAAGGCCATAATGGCATCTGATGCTGCTCCAAAAAAAGCAAATTCTTCAAATCCAAGACCTAAAAACCAAAAAGATGCAAGTCAAAATATATTTCAACAGAAGAGGACCTATATTTTTAAAACGGAACAGACATCCACTTTGTTCTGTCTACTCCTCAGGAAGGGTATGTTGAAACTTTCGGAAAATCGAAAGTTAGAAGATGCAGTAAAAATCAATGATCCTAATTGCTGTTTATACCACCGAAATGTCAGACACCCGACCAAGGATTGCTATCCTCTTAAGAACTGAATCCAAGCGTTGATAGAAGCCGGAGTTCTAACACTAAAAGAGTTGCAGAAAAAAGTTACCGTCAATATAGCATCCCTGGTTGTAGGAACCAATGAGTTCCCCGCAGGAGTAACTCCGGTACCATCAGGAAAATTTATTGTAAGGAATCATGACCCACATGAGATGGCACAAAAAAGACTTACTCCTGTGACAATGCAATTAGGTGAAGTCATGTGGGTTCATCCCAATCTTTTGCAGGATGAGCAGTGGACCTCATCAAATGTCCAAAAAAGAAAGCAGACTAGTAATACTATTTTTGTAAAAAATAAAGAAGAATATGTAATTGCGAACGCAATGACGGACTCAGAAGAGGAGGCCATAGCTATGGCCACTCACCAAGATGATGCAGGTCCCTCTGGTACTCGGTCCGGCTTGGCTTATCTTAAAGATTATACAAGAGTAGGCCCTAAAGACATATATGGGGAACCTGCAAAGCCTGCAAAGCAAAAAGGACTTCATCTTCAGAAGAATCCAAGGAAAGATGAAGAAGTCAAAAACGTCTCATTCCAATTTGACATCATAGCTAAGTTGGCTAATATTCCAGCTCGAGTTATACTCTACGAGTTGTTATGATTATCAAAATCAATTCGAGAAGTACTGAGAGAGGTTTTGGAAGATTCTAAATCTTTCCTGGCACAGATTGTCAAACCATCCAATGTGGAACAGGATTCCTTCCCCCCGCTGTCACCAAGTGAGGAGGCAAGTCCCGCAGATAACTTTCTCGTCAGAAGACATGCAAGTGAGAAATATAAAGCACAATAGACCTTTATATTTCACCGGGTATGTCGGATCCATGAAAATAGACCACATTCAAATTGATCCAGGGTCAGCACTCAGTGTCATCCTGAGATGGCTAATGCAGTTACTAGGGATCTCACCTCATCGCCTCACTCCAACAAATACCATGATATATGGATTTCAATGCCAATGACAGCTATCCCCTTGGTAAGATCTGACTCCGATGTTAGATCGGAGACTTGAGGACAGAGGTTACATGTTACGTCATTGATGCAGACACATCTTATAATATTCTCTTGGGGCGACCATAGATTCATGCCTATATGATAGTCCCATCAACTCTCCATTAGTGCATGAAATACTGTGATGAATAAGGAGAAGTTCGGACTTTAATTGCAGATAAACAACCATTAAAAGGGTTGGAGAACTGATGCAATGCAATACAAGCCGGCCAATGAGATCCCCAAAGAATCTGAAGAACCTAACGACAGTGGCAATGAAGCAGATACTAAATTTGAATCCCCAGAAGAGGATGGGGGTGATTATCAGATAAACCCTAATATTGACTTTAATGGAATTAATGTAACCAAGGTTGCTAGTGATGAAGATGAATGGGTTATCAATAAAAACATAAAATTAGTTTACGAGCCTGCTGTTGCTAAAGGGTATGAACCTTCTTGTACTTCTAGCGAGGCTAATGGCATGTCCGAACTTGAAGTTCTGGCGGCATATCACTTGCCAATCAGGTCGTCCCTCTTTCCTCGGTCAAAAATAATGAAAGGACGAGACAATTGCTTTGAATTACCTTCTCGACAAGGATCTCAGAAACCTATTGTCTTCGGTAAGGTGGTTGCGTCACCAAACCAAAGGCAAAGTAGTGAAAGTGAGGAACAAACATCACCTCAATTTCACTTATATGAACAAAAATCCTGACAGATAATGGAGAAAATGGGTTATAACTTTACCCAGAAGCTGGGATTAAACTTTGGGAAAGGACGACGAAATTTCTTACCCTCATTTAGACCAAGAGAGAAAAGCCCGGACTACTATAATAAGACACGAAGGGGGTTAGGGTATGTATCCACTCCTTCCACACCGTTAAAAAATCGGATGAAACCTCTTCGACTGACGGAGATGTTTATCCACTAGATCATGATTCCGATCTAAGTAACGGTGCTTTGTTTCAATCTCTAACTGCGAGTATGGTTTCAGCCGCACCCGAAAGCGACGAGTAACAAATTGACATTCAAAATGAGTCTTGGGCTAAAATATGGATACTCTTTGGGATGTCTGTTTTGAATAACGTGACACACCCACCGAAGACAAGATGATGCAAGTTAATATGGGGACTGAAGTGCATCCAAAACCCATTTTTATAAGCGACACGCTAATTCCCATTGAGAAGGAGGAACTTGTATCCCTTATTAGGGAATACATAGATGTATTTGCATGGAGTTATGAAGATATGCCCAGGCTCGATCCCCAGATCACTACGCACCAGTTGAATATTAGAGAAGACGCCAAGCCGGTTAAACAACAGCAAAAGTGCTTCCGACTAGAACTAATGGAGGCTATAGTTTCCAAAATTAACAAACTCATAATATCGGGATTCATTCGAGATGAACAACTTCCTGATTGGGTGGCAAATATAGTGCCAGTTCGCAAGAAGAACGGCAAGATCCAGATATGTATCAACTTCTGGGACTTAAATGTCGCATGCCCTAAGGATGAATTTCCCTTCCGATTACTGATGTAGTGATTGATAATACATGCGATTATGAGAGGATGTCCTTTATGGATGACTTCTCGGGCTATAACCAGATTAAAATGCACCCAGATGATGAAAAGCATACGGCCTTCAGAACGCTGTTGGGAGTATACCGTTATACAATGATGCCCTTTGGGTTAAAGAACGCTGGTGCCACTTATCAGCGTGCAATAAGCGTTATATTCAAAGAACATCTGCGTAAAACCATGGAATGTTATGTAGATGATTTGTCTGTTAAAAGCAAAAACAAAGAGGATCATCTTCAGGACTTGAGGACAGTCTTCAATCTCATGCGAAGACATCACCTAAAGATGAATCCTGCTAAATCCTTCATGGGGGTATCCAGTGAAAAATTCCTTGGGTTTGTGGTTACTTCAAAAGGGATTTTTCTTGATCCCGACAAAGTAAAGGCGATCAAAGAAATGCTGCCACCCTGGAATCTCAAAGAGCTAAGGGGTTTACAAGGAAAGTTGGATTATATTCGCCACTTTATTTCTAACTTATCAGGGCGATGTCAACGATTCGCTAAACTCACGAAAAATGGGTTTCCTTTATATGGGACGAAGCATGTCTACAAGCATTTGATGACCTTAAGGAATATCTTACGAACCCTCCTGTCCTTATGGCCCCCGTCCCAGGAAGGCCATTTCTTATATATGTAAGAGCCATGGATTATGCCTTAGGAGCGTTACTCTCTCAATATAATAAGCATGGTCATGAACATGCTCTTTATTATCTGAGTCGGATAATGATGGGAGCCAAATATCGGTATACCCCAATTGAAAAGGAATATTTAGCCCTAGTGTTCGCTATTCAGAAAATGTGACACTATCTTTCAGGGCAAACAATTCATTTCATATTCCAGGTCAACCCTCTGAAGATCCTCATGACAAAACCAGATCATTAAATGGCAGGTTAGCAAAATGGGCATATCACCATATGACATCCACTTTGTTCCTCAAAAAGCCATGAAGGGGCAAGCAATTACTGACTTTCTCGCAGACCATCCTATCTCGACAAACTCTAAGCTATCACAAGATACCCCAGAACACCCATCAGAAGTCAATGACCATGGCAAATGTTTTTTTATGGTGCTGCAAGACGATCCGCTGCAAGAGTGGGGTGGTACTTATATCACCACACAAGCATATAATTCCTAATGGTTACTCATTAAAAGAGCCCTGCACAAATAATGTGGTGGAATATAATGCGCTCATTATTGATCTAAAAATGGCTTTACAATTGGGGGTGAATTGTTTAGAGGCATATGGAGACTCTAAGCTTATCGTCAATCAAATGACGGGCGAGTATGAAGTCAAACATGAAGCCATCATCCCCTATCACCAATTAGCCATTGAATTGGCAAATTATTTTGAGCAATTCTACATTAATCATATACCTCGACATGAAAATATCTACGCGGACGCCCTTGCAGCGTTAGCCGCAACACTGGCGATTCTGCTACGCTCAACTAAAAGTATCACTATTGGAAGTAGGAAACTTCTCCATCCTGATATAATTCTTCAGGCCAAGGAAGCATGCCAGGCAGGCCTAGCTTTGGAACCCTGTGATTGGCGATTTCCGTTTGTGGATTACGCTCTGTATGGGATGTTGCCAGAGGATCTAAAGAAGCCGCTTCATTAAAGAAAAATGCTCAAAAATTCTATTATGATCTCGCGCTTCAAACTTTATACAAAAAGTCAACTGACGGTCTCTTACTATAGTGCATCTCAAAAGAAGAGGCCAATGAGGTGCTCAAATAAACGTATAATGGAATATGTGGAGCCCATCAACCCGGCCCAAAACTTGGAGATCGTATAAGAAGGCTGTGATATTACTAGCTAAAAATGATTACCGATGCAATGGCATACGCTAAACATTGTCATGCATGCCAAGTGCATGCTAAATTCATTCATCAACCTCCAGAATACTTACATACTATTTGGCCCATTGAGGCATGGGGGATGGACATTGTGGGGCCGATAACTCCCCCGTCCTCCAGAGGACATCAGTTTATACTTACAATAATCGATTATTTTTGAAAATGGGCCGAAGCTGTTGTAACACCCCAAAACTATCATTTCAAATTATCAAGGCAAAAGTTTCTTTCTATACACCTTCAAATTTAAATTTAATTTCTAAGGGCACCATCTTGGCCTTTTGTGGGGATGAGTTGTTAGGAAAGAATGGGAGGTGGCACTCTAGTTGACATTTATCATGCATGCAAGAAGCCTTAGGACTAGACTAGAGGATAAGATGACCAAAATGCCCTTAAGAATATATAACCTTATTCTCTCAAAGAGAATTCTTATCAAAAAGAACAAAATAGAAATCACCCTTGGTTCTTCTAGTTTGTTGAGTAAAGGAAATAGAAGGAAGGCTTTGCTACAACAAAGGAGGAGATTAAAGGGAATAGAGGCAAGTATCACCTTGTTCTTGTTCTCTCTTTGAATCGTATTTGAGTACAAGTAGCATGTATGATCTTTCTTGGAAATTATTTGATTTTTATTATGAGTACATGATTCCTTTTTCTTTATGGATAAATTCACATCATATTGGATCTGCATACTTAGAAAAATTTCTAGACTGCATACTTAGCCTGATTTACGGATGTTGGCTATTTTTGGCTTAGCCTCGCGTTTGGCTATTTTCTGCTTCCTGTTTGGCTATTTCTTTAGCCTCGCGTTTGACAATTTTTAGCCTCGCGTTTGGCTATTTTCTGCTTCCTATTTGGCTATTTCTTTAGCCTCGCGTTTGACAATTTTTAGCCTCGCGTTTAGCAATTTTTAGCCTCGCGTTTGGCTATTTTCTGCTTCCTGTTTGGCTATTTCTTTAGCCTCACGTTTGACAATTTTTAGCCTCGCGTTTGGCAATTTTTAGCCTCGTATTTGGCTATTTTCTGCTTCCTGTTTGGCTATTTCTTTAGCCTCGATTTTGACAATTTTTAGCCTCGCGTTTGGCTATTTTCTGCTTCCTGTTTGGCTATTTCTTTAGCCTCGCGTTTGACAATTTTTAGCCTCGCGTTTGGCAAATTTTAGCCTCGCGTTTGGCTATTTTCTGCTTCCTGTTTGGCTATATTTTTAGCTTCGCATTTGACAATTTTTAGCCTCGCATTTTGGCAATTTTTAGCCTCGTGTTTGGCTATTTTCAGTTTCAAGAGAAACACGGATTTATACACTTGGTATGATTCGCGGATTTATGATAACATGACATGTGAATATCAACATGATACATGAAGGCAAGATTATTCATGATGACAAGTTCTAGATCCTTATTACAAGTTCTAGTATCTTTATTACAAGACATGATTACAAGTTCTAGTATCCTTATTACAAGTTCTAGTATCTTTATTACAATACAAGTTCTAGTATCCTTATTACAGGATAACAAGTTCTAGTACTTTATTATAAGACATGATTACAAGTTCTAGTATTCTTATTACATAATATTAAGCATTCTTATAACACATGTGTATATGATTCCAAATCTTGATTCTTGCACTCTTGATTCTTGTGAAATGATATGTGTACAATTTGACATGAAAATCCACGTGTTTCCTTTAATTCACGTATATCATGTGCATTACTAACATGGGAAAAACTACATGATGGATAGATAAGTACTGTATTGTACAAGGATCTTGTTGGCCAACTTCTTGATTAGGTGCTGAGGGCCTTTTACTAGCAGCACTGGGTGGTACTGAGCCACCATCTGATACATGAGTCACCATATGGGTGATGCCCGTTACTTGTTTCATTTAACGGGATCTGACTTGTAGCACCTAGCGGTGTGTCATGGTTCAGCGCCATGAATTAGAGGCCGGGTCCCGGGTATGCACGGGCACTTGTACAATATGAGAAACTGCGCGCTATCTTATCCATCATTGAGTTTTAATTCCAACACTAACATGATATAGACCTGTTAAATTTCACATGAAGCTTGTGAATGACTTTCATAGTTCTGGTTACATGCAACATGATTGATATTTACATCGCTTACACTTGTCACCTTTACATGATTTGTTTTTATTTGAATGAATAGTCTTACTCAATTCATTTTTAGTATTCTCAAGATACGTTTGTATCAACGCAATTTATTTAATTCTTTTATTATTTGTACTGTGATAGTACACGCGTTTCTTGTTTTTGTGTTACTTGCTGGGTTTAATCCCCTGGGTTTTCTTAAGCCCAGATCACGAAAGTAGAGAAGGGGAGATTGCTCCAGACAACGATCCTTACTTCACCAACCAGGTCGAGTAGAGGATACTACTAGCACAATACTATTGGGGTACTTCGCACTTCTTGTTCTTGTCTCCTTTGACACTTCTTGTTCTTGTTTCCTTTTTCTGGGCACTGCTTTAACTTGTAGTATTTAACTCTTTTGTGTAGATATTTAAAGCAGTGTGCCATTTTATGTAATTAACTCTCTATATAAATGAAATCCTTTCAGTTTCAGACATGGTTATTCATCTTGACATGGCAGTAGTTACGGTTATTCCAAGATCATGGGACTGTTGAGTTATTCATAGTATTAAGTAATGTCGTCCACTTAGAAAAAAAAAATAGAGCTGAATTGGGGGTGTTACAGCTGTACCCATGAGAGAGGCAAAGATAGCGGACGTGATTAAATTCATTAAATATCACGTTATCTATCGCTTTGGCATCCCTCGAAGAATCATTCATGACAACAGACCACAATTCATTAGCTAGGGATTTTCACGATTCTGCGACAAGTTCAGAATTAAAGATATTTCTTCAACACTATATAATCCCGCAGCTAATGGATTGGCTGAAACTTTTAATAAAACAATTATTAAGCGTCTTTGGAAATTCATCTCTTCCAACAAGAGGGACTGGGATGAGAAATTAGGAGAATGTTTGTGGGCTTATCGCACCACAGTCCGCACTCCTACTAAAGCTACCCCTTTCTCCTTGGTATATGGGAGTGAGGCTGTCTTACCCCTGGAAATTCAGATACTGCCATTAAGAGTAGCGTTACGCAAAAATGACGATAGAAGAACGGCATTAACAAAGACTGCAGGAATTAGAAGTGCTGATGAAAGGCGCCTCCGGGCTCAACAACAAATTGAGTTGTATCAAGCCCGAGTCTCACAAGCGTTCAATAAGAACGTCAAACAGAGAACCTTCAAACAAGTGTATTTGGTTCTGGCCATTAAGAGGCCAATGATTATGACCCATAAAACTAAGGGCAAATTTAAACCTAAGTGGGAAGGACCATTCGTAGTGGACATGGTATACTCAAATGGAGCTTATCACTTGATGAACCAAAATGGCAACAGGATGATTACGCCTATTAATGGCAAATTTCTGAAGAAATACTATATGTAAGCTTCAAAAAAAAAAACCTGTCACGTTCGGTTCTGATCCCTTGTAGTATGGTTATCCCTATCTCTGTTCAAGTTACATGTGAGAACACTTGGACTATTCTCTCCTAGTTAAAAGGCATGTGCATTTAGGTACCTTTGTCGAAATATGATGATCCTAACCCGATCATCTTGGCATGTGCATTTAAGCACCTCCGCCAAAACTAAGGCATGTGCAATTAGGCGTCTCTGCTAAAATCAATGATCCTGACCCGATCACCCTCGTATCAGTAATCCAAGTTACACGAGCGAGCCTTAGACTGCTTTGCCAAAATTTCACATTAATTACATCACTGTTGATCAAGAAAAATTTTTTAAGTCAACAAATAGAAGAATCAAAGAATTATCTTTATTCATAAATTGAAAGAATATGGATAAAGTTACAAAAGAATAAAAAAATTCAAAAATTTTGGATTTCTTTATTACAACAGAAGTAGAAAAGAAAAGAAAGATACTAGGAAGTCAAAATTCTCCTAGAAGCTTCAGCTTTTTCTCCGTCTGATCGATAACTTGACGATGGGTTTCTTCTACAGAGTGTAAAGCCCAACGACGCAAGTCATCATCATTAATAACAAGCTGCTGGATCAACCGTTGACGGGCTTCTTCAATAGACCGGCTGCTCACCATGCCCTCTTGTTCGAGTTCGAGTTGTCCTTATTGTAGGATCAACTCCTCCCGTCTCTTTACTGACTCCCCTAGCCTAGACTCAATAGCCTCTAAAATGGCCCCCGTTGCACAATGACACGAGATAGGGGCATTAGTAGAAAGACACTATACCATAATATACATGTTATTTGTTGTTGGATCAACCAAAATGTAATGGGAATTACACATATGTCTTCATTCTACACACCCACATTAAATTTAGTTTCTTGCATTATATGATAGGTTCCCAATTTTTGCATGCGCACACAACTACTCAATACGATCATAAATGTCATAATGCAGTCAAAGATTAGTTTGCCACTACCGTATTTGATTACATAGTTGTGTCACACGTTCATATCTGATGTCGTGTATGATGCATATGTAGCCTATTGTGTCCATATAGTCATGGAGCACATATCGATAATGTATCATGCTGTTGTTCCAGAGGATTGAAAAAAAAACACTATAGAGAAAAATGTTTATGCTACTTATTGGACACAAGAAGAGGAGGATGATGCCTTTTTTGCACAAGACCTACAACAGACCCTAGTGAGCAAATGAGTTTTCTCTGACAAGCTCTTCGAAAAATTTAGCATCGATTAAAACACATGTATCGTGGAGAGAGTTTGAGTGTGCATACATGACATGTGCCTGTTGAGACAAGTCAAAGAAGAAAGGAAAACACCAATAATTCATGTATAAGAGAATATACGAGTTTAGATATGGAGGAGTAGATTAGAAGATTTTTGTAATTTTCTAGAATTTTATTTTAGTTTAGTTTTTCTAGAATTTTTATTTTTTTGGATTTTGGGTTTCTTTATTTTACACATTGGGTAGTTTTTAGGGTATTTTTAAAAAATTATAAATTTGAAAAAATATTAAAAAAACTTTTTTTCTACAATAAATTGAATTAATTACAAATAAAGGGATAAATTTAGATTGGATATTTACTAGGAAAGATGGATAATACACTTAGAATTTTATGAAAAATTAAAATTCGAATGATAAATATCGTTAATGATAATTTTGAAATAAATATATATCTACTTTTCACTTCACAATGGTTTATTAGGATATGGACAGAAATAATAATAACTGAGTAGTTTTCTCTCTCTAAATGAAAAAGAATAATGAGGTGAGCCTGGTATTAAGGCAATGATCCTTTATAAATAAAGTCATGAAAAATTACTAAGTAGTTTGGTATTAGCGCCTAAGTAAGCGAGAATATTCATACGAATGGTATTTTTAAAAGATAAAGTATGACCCAAGTAATAAGGTATTTGCACCTAAACTAGCGTAAATATTCATATGAAAGATGAAATATTCACAGAAGAAAAAGGAAGGAAAAATTTATTTATAGTAAAGTTGAATCATGAGTTAGAATTTGAATCCAAGGCTGAAATAAACTATCACACATACATGCAGATGTATAGGAACCAATAAATCATTTATCAGAGATATTGAAATATAGGATTTGAGTTTTTTATTAAACTAATAAGTGTATTTGTTATAATGCTTGAATTGAAAAATTGACAATCTAAATACGTTTTTGATTTAGTGTATTAGTAAGATTAATTACATAAAATACCAAAAAAAAATTTCCTTTCTTTTGTGTAAAAAATATTGTTTTTCTTAATTTTTGGTTATACTTATTTTTATTTTCTTTATTCCTTTATTTTGTTTCTTCACGAATTTGTGGGTATATTCCCTACAAAACCCCACGAGACACAACTCGTCAACTATAGTAACTTAGGAGTTTAACGACTTGTTACACATGTTAAGTGCAATTGCAATTCCTACGAAAGTGAGTTAGGATATTTAACAGCTATACCAGTATAACTTCGGTGCATAAACTATGTAATATAATAAGTAAAAATTATATTAAATCATTATGGATCATCATAATAAATTGTATTCTATTTTATGAGTATTTTTTAACACTCATAAAAATTTCACAATAATTGCTTGACATTTCAAACTCAAACTAAAATTTTTTCTCAGTTGCACCAGTATCAATCAGGTGCATGTATTATGTACTATATTGAGTAGAAATTATATCAAATCACTGTAAATCACTATAAATTTTGTATTCTATTTTAGGACTATATTTTTATACTCTCATAAAAATTTTACTGTAATTGGTTGAGATTTTAACATCAAACTAAAAATTTTTCTCACCTACATCATTAACAATTCAGTATGCGAGATGCATACTATTTTGAATGGATATTATATCAAATCATTGTGCATCATTAAAAAATTTATATTCTATTCAATGAATATGTTTTGACAATCTCATAAAAAATTTAGATTAATTGCTTGAAATTTTGATTTCAAACTAAAAAGTTTTCTCCGCTGCACCAATATAAGTCAGGTGTTTCAGCTATATACGTAGAAATTGTATCAAATTATCATAAATCTCTATAAGTATTTATATTCTATTTAAGCATTAAGTCTTGACACTCTTTTAAAAATTTTACATTAATTGGTTGAGATTTTGATCTCAAACTAAATATTTTTCTCAACTGCACTAGTATTAGTCCAATATGTGAGTTATTTACTACATTGAGTATACATTGTATCAAATCATTATGGATCTCTATTAAAATTTATATTCTATTTTAGGAGTATATTTTGAAACTCTCATAAAAAATTCATATTAATTGATTGATATTTTAGGCTCAAACTAAAAAATATTTTAGCTGTACTAGTATTACTCTAGTACTTGAGTTGTATACTATAGTAAGTAAAAATTATATCAAACACTATAGTCACTATAAAATTTTGCATTCTATTTTAAGAGTATGTTTTGAAACTCTCATAAAATTTTCACATTAATTGTTTTGACCTCAAACTATAGATTTTCCTCATGTGCACCGGTATCAGTCCGGTGCATAAACTGTGTACTATATTATGCAGAAATTTTATCATATCGTCATAATAACCATAAATATTTGTATTTTGTTTTAGGAGTTATTTTTACATTCCTAAGAAAATTTCACATTAATTACTTGACATTTTGACCTTAAACTAAAAATTTCTCTAAGTTGCACTGGTATTAGTCTGGTGCGTGAGCTGTGGACTACATTGAGTAGAAATTGTATCAAATCATTATAACTCACTATAAAGTTTTGTATTCTATTTTAAAAATATTTTTTGATACTCTAATAAAATCTTCATAGTAATCACATGACATTTCGATGTCAAACTAAATATTTTTTTCTCAGCTACACTGGTAATAGTCAAGTGTTGAAAGTTGTGTATTATATCGATTAGAAATTTTATAAATCCTTAAGGATCAACATAAAATTTGGGATTCTACTTTAGGAGTATGATTTGATATTTTTATAATAATTTTACAGAAATTGGTTGAGATTTTAATGGCAAACTAAATTTTTTTCTCAGCCGCATCTTTATTAGTTTAGAGTACTAGATGCATAATATATGAAGTAGATATTGGATCAAACTACTATGGATCATGATAAAAAAAATTATTCTATTATAGGAGTATGTTTTGGAACAATAATAATAATTTTATAGTAATTTGTTGAGATTTTGATCTCAAACTATAGGTTTTCTCAGTCACACCGGTATTAGTTTGATTCATGAGTTGTATGCTATATTGAGTACTTATTGTATTAAAACATTATGGATCACTATATAATTTTGTATTCTATTTTAATAGTTTGTTTTGACTCTGTAATAAAATTTTAAATTAATTTATTGATATTTTGACTTTAAACTAAAAAGTTTTCTCAACAGTGTTGGTATTAGTATGGTATGTTAGTTGTGTACTTAATTGAGTAAATATTGTATCAAATTATCATTAATCAATATAAAATTTTGTATTATATTTTTGGAGTATTTTTTGACACTCTCGTAAAAATCTCACAATTACTTAATATTTCTAACTCAAAATAAATATTTTTGCTGCTTTAGCATAAGTCTGTTGTGTGAGCTTTATATTACATTGAATTGAAATTGAATCAATTCACCAAGAATCACTATACAATTTTTTATTCTATTTTAGGAAGATATTTTGACACTCTTATAAAAATTTTATATCAATTGGTTGAGATTTTGACTTCAAACTAAAAACGTTTTGCAGCTGCACTGGTGAACTGTGTAATATATTGAGAAAAATGATATCAAATCATCATGGACCACCATAAAATTGTGTATTTTATTTAAAGAACATTTTTAACACTCATAAATATTTTATATTAATTGCTTGATATTTCAATTTCAATCTAAATATTTTTCTTTGTTGTACTGGTATAAGTCCGATGTGCAATCTATGTATTATATTAAATAAAAATTATATAAAATCATCATAAATCACTATAAAATTTTGGATTCTATTTTAAAAGTATGTATTGATACTCTCATACAAGTTTCACATTAATTTTTTAATATTTTGACCTCAAATTAAAAAAATTTCTTAGTTGAATCGGTATAAGTCCGGTGCAAGAGTTGTATACTATATTGAGTAGGTATTGAATTAAATCTTCATGGGCCACTATAAAATTATGTATTCTAATTTAGAAGTTTGTTTTGACACTCATAAAAATTTCACATCAGTTACTTGACATTCAACGTAAAGCTAAATAATTTTCTAAGTTCACTCGTACAAGTTTGGTGCATATGTTGTGCATCAAAATTTGACCAGATCATAATAAATTACTATAATATTTTGTATTCTATTTTAACAATATATTTTGACACTCTCACAAAAATTTTGCATTAATCAATTGAGATTTTGACTTCAAATTGAAGATTTTTCTGAGCATACCGAAATCAGTCTTTTTACGTGAGTTGTGTACTATAATTTGTAGAAATTGTATGAAATCACATTAGATCACTATTAAATTTTGTATTCTATTTTATGAGTATGTTTAAAAAATTTAAATTAATTGCTTAAAATTTCGATCTCAAAGTAGAGATTTTTTTAAGCTCCAACAGTATTAGTTTGGTACGTGAGTTGTATAATATATTAAGTAGAAATTATATCAAATCATTATAGATCACTAAAATAATTTGTATTCTATTTTAGAACTATGTTTTAAAACACTCATGAGAATATAAATTGGTTGATATTTTGGCTTCAAAATAAATTTTTTTTTAGGCTGTATCAGTATCAGTTTGGTGCGTGAGTAGCATACTATATTAAGTAGATATGGTATCAAATAATCATAAGATAATATAAAATTTTGTGATCATTTTTAAGATTATTTTTAACACACTCATAAAAATTTCACATTAATTTTTTGACATTTCTACCTTAAACGAAAGATTTTTCTCAGTTGCACTAGTTTTAGTCCGCCTCGTGAGCTGTGTACTAAATTGAGTAGAAATTATATCAAGTCATCATGGATATTACAAAATTTTGTATTTTATTTTTTGAGTATATTTTAACACTCATAAAAATTTCACATTAATTGTTTAGGATTTAGACCCCAAACTAAAAAAACTTCACAACAACACTGGTGTAAGCACGTACGTGAGCTATGTATAATATTTAGTAGATATTGTATCAAATCATCATGGATTACCATAAAATTTTGTACTCTATTTTAGGAATTGTTTTGACACTCTCATAAATATTTCAAATTAATTGCTTGACATTTTGACCTTAAATTTAAGATTTCTCATAATTGCACCGATATTAGCCTGGTGCATCAGCTTTTGACTATATTGAGTAGAAATTATATTAAATCAGTCTGGATCATCATGAAATTTTTTATTCTTTTTTAGGAGTATGTTTTAATACACTCATAAAAAAATTACATTAATTTCTTGACATTTCAAGCTCAAACTAAATATTTTTCTCAACTACAGCAGCATTAGCCTAATGCACGAGCTGTGTACTATGTTGAGTAAAAATTATATCAAATCACTATGGATAAGTAGAAAGTTTGTTATTATGTTTATGAGTATATTTTGACACTCTCATAATAATTTCACAGTAATTAGTTGAGATTTTAGGAGTTTATTTTAATACTCACATAAAAATTTCACGTTAATTGGTTTAGATAATGATCTCAAACTAAAATTTTTATGCAGCTGTATTGGTATAAGTCGAGTGCATGGCCTGTATACTATATATAATAGAAATCATTTCAAAGTAGTATAGATCACTATAAAATATTGTATTCTATTTTAAGAGTATGTTTTGAAACTTTAATAAAAATTTCATAATAATTCTTAATATTTCTATCTCAAACTAAATTTTTTTCTTAATTGGTATAAGGCAGTGCATGAGATTTGTACTATATTGAGTAGAAATATGAACAAAGTACCTTGAATTGCTATAAAAGTTTTTTTATATTTTGACAGTATGTTTTAACACTCACATAAAAATTTTATATTAATTGGTTGAGATTTCGACCGTAAATTAAAGATTATCCTTAGCTGCACAAGTATTAGTTTGTTGCGTTAGATGTATACTATATTTAGTAGAAAGTATCAAAACATCATAGATCATTATATAATTTTGTATTTTATTTTAGAAGTATATTTTGGTACTCTCATAAAAATTTTACGATAATTTCTTAACATTTTGACTCAAACTAATAATTTTTCTCAGCTGCACGGCATTAGCCTGGTGCGCGAGTTGTATACCATATTGAGTAGAAATTATATTAAATCATGATGGATAACTATAAAATTTTGTATTTTATTTTAAAAGTATGTTTTTATACTCTATGAAAATTTCACATTAATTGGTTGAGATTTTGACCTCATTTTACTTAGCTACAGTGGTATAGTCAAATATGTAAACTGTATATTATATTAAGCAGAACTTACAACATTCATCATCAATCACTAAAAAATTTTGTATTATATTTAAGATGTATATTTTGACTCTCTCATAAATATTTCACATTAATGTTTTAGCCTCAAACTAAATATTTTCTCAACTATGCCAGTATCATTCTGGTATGTGGCCTATATACTATATTAAATAGAAATCGTATCAAACTACTATGGATCTCTATAAAATTTTATGTTCTATTATAGGAGTATGTTTTGACACTCTCACAAAATTTTTAAATTAATTTTCTAAATCTTTATTCTTAAACTAAATATTCTTCTCAGCTGCACTAGTATAAGGCAGTGCGTAAATTATGTACTATATTAAGTAGAAATAGAATCAAATTAGAATGAATCACTATAAAATACATATTATATTTTAGCAGTATTTTTGACGCTCTCATAAAAATTTTACATTAGTTGGTTGAGATTTTGATTTCAATGTAAAGATTTTTCTCAGTTGCACATGTATTACTCCGGTGTGTGAGTAGTATACTATATTGAGTAGAGATTTTATCAAATTATTATGAATCACTATAAAATTTTATATTTTATTTAAGGTGTATATTTATACACTCTCATAAAATTTTCATAGTAATTTCTTGATATTTCGACCTCAAACAAAAATATTTGTCAGTTGCACCAGTATCAGTCTAGTACTTGTGTTGATTACTATATTAAATAGAAATTTTATCAAAGCACCATAGATCATTCTATAATTTTTTATTATAATTTAGAAGTATGTTTTGATACTCTAATAGTAATTTCATACTAATTGGTTAAGATTTTGATTTTAAACTAAAGAGTTTTCTCTGTTGCACTAGTATAAATCCAGTGTGTGATCTGTGTACGATATTAAGTAAAAATCATATCAAACCTCTATAGATCACTATAAAATATTATATTATATTTTAATAATATGTTTTGACACTCTAATAAAATTTTAAAATTAATTCTTGACATTTCTACCTCAAAATAAAGATTTTTTTCAACTGCATAATATAAAGCAATGTGTGAAGAATGTACTATATTGAATAGAAATATGATCAAATTACCATGAATAACTATAAAAATTTTATTCAGATTTAGTAGTATGCTTTGACCACAAACTATATATTTCACCCGCTGTACAGATATTAGTCCAGTGCATTAGCTATGTACTATATTTAATAGAAACTGTATAGAAACATTATGGATCATTAAAATTTTGTATTTTATTTTAAATGTACATTTTGACACTCTCATAAAAAATATATAGTATTTTCTTGATATTTTGACCTGAAATAAAAATTTTATCAGCTACACCAGTATCAGACCGGTACTTGTGATGATAACTATATTAAATTGAAATATTATCAAACCACCATAAATCACTATATAATTTTGTATTCTACTTTAGGGGTATATTTTGACACTCATATAAAAATTTCACATTAATTGTTGGGATTTTGATTTCAGACTAAAATTTTTCTTACCTATACCGGTATAAGTTTAGTGTGTGGCCTATGTACTATATTAAATAGAAATCGTATCAAAACGATCACTATAAAATATTGTTTTCAATTTTAAGAATATATTTTGAAACTCTAATAAAAATTTTATATTAATTATTGATATTTCTATATATTTTGAAACCCTAATAAAAATTTTATATTAATTCTTGATGTTTCTATCTCAAACTAAATATTTTTCTCAGTTATACTAGTATAAAGTAGTGCATGAGGTGTATACTATATTGTGTAGAAATATGATAAATTTACCATGATTATAATTTTTTTTATTCTGTTTTGATAGTATGTTTTGACATTCAGTTAAAAATTTTATATTAAATGCTTGTGATTTTGACAGCAAACTAAAATATTTCCTCAACCGCATAGGTATTAGTCTGGCACGTTAGTTTGTACTATATTTTATAGAAATTGTATCCAATCATCATGGATCACTATAAAATTTTATATTTTATTATAGGAGTATGTTTAGTTACTCTCATAAAATTTCATAATAATTTATTAGCATTTCAACCTCAACGTAATGAATTTTCTAAGCTGCACTGCTATTAGTACAATGCGCGAGCTGTATACCATATTAAGTAGAAATGATATCAAGTCATTATGGATGACTATAAAATTCTGTATTCTATTTTTAGAATATATTTTGATACTCTCATAAGAATTTCACATGGTTGAGATTTTGACCTCTTTTTACTCTTGTGTAGCGGTATAAGTCCAATATGTAATCTGTATACTATATTGAGCAAAAAGTATAATAATAATCATCGATCACCAAAAAAGTTTGTATTATATTTTAGGAGTATATTTTGACTTTCTTATAAAAATTTCAAATTTACTTTTTTGATAATTTAGTCGCAAACTAAAAAAATTTCTCAACTATACCGGTATCAGTTTAGTACGTGACATGTGTACTATATTAAGTAGAAATCATATCAAACAACCATGAATCTTTATAAAAATTTGTGTTCTATTATAGGAGTTTGTTTTAACACTCTCATAAAAAATTCAAATTAATTTCCTGATATTTCATCCTCAAAGTAAATATTCTTCTCAACTGCACTGGTATGAGTGCGTAAGCTATGTGTAGTATATTGAAAATAAAATCAAATTACTATGAATCACTATAAGATATTTATTCTATTTTAGTAGTATTTTTTACACTCTCATAAATTTTACATTAATTGGTTAAAATTTTAATCTCAAACTCAAGATTTTTCACAGTTGCATATATATTAGTCTGGTGTATGAGCTTTGTACTATATAGAGTAGAAATTGTATTAAATAATCATGGATCAATATAAAATTTTATAATTTATTTTAGGTGTACATGTTCATACTCTTGTAAAAATTTCATAGTAATTTCTTGATATTTCGATCTCAAGCAAAAAATTTTGTCAACTGCACTTGTATTAGACCAGTATTTGTACATATTACTATATCAAGTAGAAATATTATCAAATACCATAGATCACTATATAATGTTGTATTCTAATTTAGGTATATATTTTGATACTCTCATAAGAATTCACTTTAATCAGTTGAGATTTTGACCTCAAACTAAAAAAATTTCTCAGCTACATCGGTATAAGTCCGGTGCGTGACCTGTGTACTTTTTTCAGTAGAAATCATATCAAACAAGTATAGATAATTGTAAAATATTACATTCTATTTTAGAAATATATTTTGATACTTTAATAAAAATTTCAAATTAATTCTTGGCATTTCTACCTCAAAAAAAAGATTTTTCTCAGCAGTACAGTATTAGGCAATGCGTAAGCTGTGTAGTATATTGAGTAGAAATATCATCAAATTGCCATGAATTGCTAAAAAAAAAAACAATTATTCAGTTTTGGCAGTATATTTTGACACTCACATAAAATTTTTACATTAATTGGTTGAAATTTTGATCACAAACTGAAAATTTTTCTCAACTGTACATATATTAATCCAGTGCCTAAGTTGTGTACTATATTAAATAGAAATTGTATCAAATCATCATAGATCACTATAAAGATATTTATTTAATTTAGAAGTATATTTAACACTTTCATAGGATTTCACAGTAATTTTTTGACATTTCGTTCTCAAACTAATAATTTTTCTCAGCAATACCTGTTTAGTCCAGTGCATGAGCTATATACTATTTTGAGTAGAAATTAATCAAATCGTCATGGATAACTAAATAATTTTGTAATCTGGTTTAGGAGTATGTTTTAATACTTTCATAAAAATTTAATACTAATTATTAAGATTTTGACCTGAAACTAAAAGGTTTACTCAGTCACAGTGGCATAAGTCCAGTATATGAGTTGTACTCTATATTGAGTAGAAATTATAACAATCAATATCAATCACCAAAAAATTTTGTATTATTTTTTCGGGTTATGTTTTCACCTTTTCATAAATATTTCGTATTAATTTGTTGATATTTTGGTGTTAAACTAAATATTTTGTCAATTGCACCGTTATCAGTTCGTTACATGACCTGCTTTAAACTAAAGATTTTTCTCAATTGCACCGCTATCAGTCCAGTACATGACCTGCTTACTATTGTGCGTGATTTTTGTTCTATATTGAGTAGAAATGATTCCAAATTGCTATGGATCTATGTAAAATTCTATATTCTGTTTTAGTTGTATGTTTATCACTCATAAAAATTTCTCAATAATTTATTTATATTTCAACTTCAAACAAAAATTTTCTCAACTGCACTAGTATTAGTTCTGTACTTGAGCCGATTACTATATTAAATAGAAATATTATAAAACTACCATAAATTGCTATGTAATTTTGTATTCTACTTTAGCAAAATATTTGGCACTCTCATAAAAATTTCACTTTAATCGGCTAAGATTTGACATCAAACAAAAGATTTCTCTCAGCGGCAGTAGTATTAGTCTTGTGTGTGACATTTGTATTATATTAGATAGAAATCATATCAAACCACTATAGATCACTATAAAATATTATATTCTATATATTTTATTTTAGGAATATGTTTTTACACTCTAATAAAATTTCAAATTAATTTTTAATATTTTAACCTCAAACTAAAGATTTTTCTTAACTGCACCGGTACAAGTAGTGTGTGAGCTGTGTACTATATAAAGTAGAAATATGATCAAATTAATATAAATCATAATAAAATTTTTAATTATATTTTGGCAGTATGTTTTAACACTCACATAAAACTTTTATATTAATTAGTTAAGATTTTGACCTCAAACTAAAACTTTTCCTCAGCGACACATGTAGTAGTTCGGTGCGTGAGCTGTATATTATATTGAATAGAAATTGTATCAAATCATCAACTATCACTATAAAATTTATATTTTATTCTAGAATTATTTTTTCACACTCTCATAAAAATTTCTCTATAATTTCTTAATATTTTGACTTCAAACTAATGATTTTTCTCAACTGCACCAATATTAGCTTGATAGTTAACTGTATACTATACTAAGTAAAAATTGTATCAAAATATCATTAATGACTAAAAAATTTTGCATTATAATTTACGAGTATGTTTTGACACTCTAATAAAAAAAATTCTTTAATTGGTTGAGATTTTAGTTTTAAACTTAAAATTTTACTCATCAACAGTTGTATAAGTCTAGTGCGTGAGCTGTATCTTATATTAGGTAGAAATTATAACAATTATCATTGATCACCAAAAGGTCTTGTATTAAATTTGGGAATATGTTGAATCTTACATAAAAATTTTACATTAATTTGTTGATATTTTGGCTTCAAACTAAAGATTTTTCTCAACTACACTGGCATTAGTCCGGTACGTGACCTATGTACTATATTAAATAGAAATCGTATCAAACCACCATGAATCACAATAAAATTTTGTAATATATTTTATAAGTTTTATTTAACACTCTCATAATAATTTCAAATTAATTTCTTTATATTTTGATTTCAAAGTAAATATTTTTTCAGCTGCACCGGGATAAGGCAAGGCATGAGTTGTATCATATATTGAGTAAAAATGGAGAAAATCACCATGAATCGCTATAAAATATTTATTCTATTTTAGAAATATATTTTTATGCTATCATAAAATTTCACATTAATTGATTTAGATTTTGATGTCAAACTAAACATTTTTCTAAGTTACATAGGTACTAGTCCGATGATTGAGTTTTGTACTATATTGAGTAGAAATTGTATCAAATCATCATAGATCAAAGTAAAAGTTTTTATTTTGTTTTAGGTGTTTGTTTTGACACTCTCATAAAAATTTTGTAGTAATTTCTAGATATTTCGATCTCAAACAAAAAACTTTCTCAACTACGCCATTATTAGTCTAGTACTATAACTTATTACTATATTAAATAGAAATACTATCAAACCACTATAAATTACAGTACAATTTTATATTGTACTTTAGGAGGATGTTTTGAAACTCTCATAAGAATTTTATATTATTGGTTGAGGTTCTCAAATTAAAGATTTTTCTCTACTATATCGATATTAGTCTGGTGCATAACCTGCATACAATATTAAGTCGAAATTGTATCAAATAGTACTAGGTTACTAAAAAATATTGTATTCTTTTTTAGGAATATTTTTTGACTCTTTAGCAAAAATTCCAAATTAATTATTGATATTTCTATCTCAAACTAAAGATTTTTCTCAACTGCTCTAGTATACGGCAATGCGTGAATTGTGTAGTATATTAAGTAGAAATTTGATCAAATTACCATGAATCGCTATAATTTTTTATTCAGTTTTGGTAACATGTTTTGTCACATAAAAAATTTACATTAACTGGTAGAGATTTTGACCTCAAAATAAAGATTTTTCTCAACTATACACGTATTAGTCCGGTACATGGGCTGTATAATATATTGAGTAAAAATTATATCAAATTAGTATGTATCACTCTCAAATTGCATATTTTATTTTAAGAGTATATTGTGACACTCTTATACAATTATAGTAATTTCTTGACATTTAGATCTCAAAGAAATGATTTTTCTTAGCTGCACTAGTTTTAGCCCGGTAGAGGAGTTGTAAAATATATTAAATAGAAATTGTATTAAATCATTAGGATGACTACATAATTTTATATTCTAGTATAGAAATACATTTTGATACTCTCATGAAAATTTTATATTAATTGGTTGAGATTTTGAGCTCAAACTAAAAATTTTACTTAGTTGCAATGGTATACGTCCATTGCATTAGTATTATACTATATTGAGAAGAAATTATAACAATCATCGTCGATCACTAAAAAAATTTGAATTATTTTTTAAGAGTGTGTTTTGGCTTTCTCAAAAAAATTTCACATTAATTTGTTGATATTTTGGCCTTAAACTAAAGATTTTCATAACTATACCGATATCAGTCCGGTATATGACCTGCATATTATAGTGCGTGTGCTTTGTACTATATTAAATAGAAATGATATCAAACCACCATGGATCTCTATAAAATTTTGTATTCTATTTTAATTGTATATTTTCACACTCTCATAAATAATTTACAGTAATTTCTTGATATTTCAATTTTAAACAAAAATTATTTTCATTTGTATCGGTATTAGTCCAGTAATTGCGTTGATTCCTATATTAAGTGGAAATATTATCAGACCAACATAGATACATTGATAACTATATAATTATGTATTATACTTTAGGAGTATGTTTTGGCACTCTCATAAAAATTTCATAGTAATTGATTGAGACTTTGACTTCAAACTAAAGAGATTTCTAAGCTACACCGGTATTAGTCTATACATGACTTGTGTACTAAGTAGAAGTCATTCAAACCATTATGGATCACTATAAAATATTGTATTCTATTTTACAAATATATTTTGACATTGTTGATTTTTCAACTTCAAGCTAAAATATTTTCTCTGATGCACAGGTATAAAGCAGTGTGTGAGCTGTGTATTATATCGAGTAAAAATATGACCAAATTATAATGAATTGCTATAAAAAAAAATTTATTATATTTTGGCTGTACGTTTTGACACTCATATAAAAATTTCACATTAATTGGTTGAGATTTTGACCTCAAACTAAAGATTTTCCTCAACTGTACGACTATATATCGGTACGTGAATTGTATAATATATTGAGTAGAAATTGTATTAAATTATTAAGAATCACTATAAAATTTTGTATTTTTTAAGAGCATATTTCACACTCTCATAAATAATTCACTATAATTTCTTGACATTTTGACCTCAAACTAATATTTTTTCAGTTACATTGGTATTAATTAAGTGTGTGAACTGTGTACTATATTGAGTAGAAATTACATCAAATCATCATGGATACTACAAAATTTTGTATTCTATTTTAGATGTGTGTTTTGACTCTCATAAAAATTTTATATTAACTGGTTAAAATTTTGATCTTAAACAAAAAGTTTACTCAACTGCAGGGGTATAAGTCCAGTGCGTGAGTTGTATGCTATATTGAGCAAAAATCATAACAACCATCATCAATCACCAAAAAAATTTATATTGTATTTTAAAAATATGTTTTGACTCTCTTACAAAAGTTTCACATTAATTTCTTGATATTTTGGTCTCAAAGAAAAGATTTTTCTCAACTTTATCAATATCAGTTCAGTACGTGATCTATATACTATATTAAGTAGAAATCCTATCAAACCCTCATGGATTTCTATAAATTTTCTATTATACTTTAAGAGTTTGTTTTGAAATTCTCCTAAAAATTTCAAATTAATTTTTTTTATATTTCGACCTCAAAATAATTTTTTTCTTAGCTGCATAGGTATAAAACAGTGTGTGAGCTGTGTACTATATTAAGTAGAAATATAAATAAATTGCCATGAATCACTATAAAATATTTATTTCTATTTTAGTAGTATATATTGATACTCTCATAAAAATATCACTTAACTGGCTGATATTTTGATGTCAAACTAAAGATATTTCTCTACTGCATATTTATATGTCCGATGCATGAGCTTTTTGAGTAGTAAGCATACATACTCATCTTGGATCATTATAAAAAAATTATATTTTGCTTTAGGCCTATATTTTGATACTCTCATAAGAATTTTATAGAAATTTCTTACTATTTTGAACTTAAATAAAAACTTTTCTCAGTTGTACTAATATTAGTCTAGTACTTAAATTGATTACTATATTAAGTAGAAATACTATTAGACCATCATAGATAACTATATAATTCTTTTTCGACATAAAGAGTATGTTTGGACACTCTCACAAAAAATTTACATTAATTGGTTGGTATTTTAATCTCAAATTAAAGATTTTTCTCAACTGCACCGGTATATGTCTGGTGTGTGACATGTGTATTTTATTTAGAAAGTTTTTACACTCTAATTAAAATTTCAAATTAATTTTGGATATTTCTATTTTAAACTAATATTTTTTCTCAGCTGCAACGGTATTAGATAGTACGTGAGTTGTGTATTATATTGGGCAAAAATATAATCATAATACTATGAGTTGGTTTTAAATTTTCTATTCTATTTTCCAGAATGTTCAGATACTTACATAAAAAATTTAAATTAATTGCTTAAGAATTTGACTTTAAACTAAAATTTTTCTTCAGCTGCATAGGTATGATTCTGAGGCATGAGTTATGTATTATATAGAGTAGAAATTATATCAAATCATTATAGATTACTATAAAATTTTATATTTTATTTTAGAAGTATGTTTTGACAATCTCATAAAATTTCATTGTAATTTCTTGATATTTTGAGATCAAACTAATATTTTTTTCAGTTGCATCGGTATTAGTCAAGTGCGTGAGCTGTATACTATATTGAATAAAATGGTATCGAATTATCATGGATGACTAAAAAATTTTGCATTATATTTTTGTAGTATATTTTGATGTTCTCAAAAAACTTTTATATTAATTGGTTGAGCTTTTGACATCAAACTAAAATTTTTATCTAGCTGCAACTAAGTCCAATGCAGGAGCTGTATACTATATTGAGCAGAAATTATAATAATCATCATTGATAACCAAAAAAATTTGTATTATTTTTATGAATATATTTTGATTTTAACATTAAAATTTTATGTTAATTTGAAGAGATTTGTTTCAATCGCATTGGTATTAGTCGAGTATACTACTTGTATAGCATTAACTAGAAATTATATTAAACTACCATCGATCATTATAAAATTTTGTATTCTATTTTAGGAGTATATTTTGACATTCTAATAAAATTTTAAATTAATTTCTTGATATTTTGACCTTAACCTAAAGATGTTTCTCAGTTGTACCGATATAAGACAATGCACGAGCTGTATACTATATTGAGTAAAAATATAATCAAATCATCATGAATCGCTATAAAATATTTATTATACTTTATAAATATGTTTTGAAACTCTCATAAAAACTTTATATTAATTTTTTGAGATTTTTATCACAAACTAAAGATTTTCTCAGCTACACAGTATTAGTACTGTGCATGAGCTTTGTACTATATTATACAGAAATTCTGTCAAATCAAAATGTATCATTATAAAAAAATTATTTTGTTTTAGGTACACATTTGACACTCTTATAGAAATTTTAAAATAATTTTTTGATATTTAAACATCAAATAAATATTTTTCTCAACTACATCGATATTAGTCTGGTACTTGAGCTGACTACTAAATTAAGTAGAAATATTATCAAATCATCATAGATCACCTTATAATTTTGTAGTTTTTTAGGAGTTTGTTTTGACACTCTCATAAAAGTTTTATTTTAATTGGTTAAAATTTTGACCTAACACTAAAGATTTTCATACAAGACCTTTGTATTATATTAAGTAGAGATTCAATCATACCACTCTGGATCACTATAAAATATAAAATTCTATTTTACGAATATGTTTGATACTCTATTAAAATTTTCAAATTAATTCTTGACATTTTGATAGTAAACTCAAGATTTTTCTCAACTGTACCAGTATAAGCCAATGTATAAGCTGTGTAATATATAAGTAGAAATATAATGAAAATACTATGAATTTCCCAAAAAAATTAATTCTATTTTGAAAATATATTTTGACACTCACATAAAATTTTACATTAATTGGTTGAGATTTTGATTTTCAACTAAAGATTTTTCTTAGTTGCACAGGTATTAGTCAATTGTGTGAGTTGTATACTATATTAAGTAGAAATTATATTAAATCATCATGGATCACTATAAAAATATATATTTTATTTAAGTAGTATATTTTGACACTCTCATAATAATTTTATAGGAATTTGTTAACATTTTGACCTCAAAATAATAATTTTCTCAACTGCACCGATATTAGTCCGGTGCATGAGCTGTGCTCTATATTAAACAAAATTTGTATCAAATCATTGTGGATGACTATAAAAATTTTTATTCTATTTGAGAAGTAGTTTTTAATATTTTTATAAAAATTTCATATTAATTGGTTAAGATTTTGGTCACAAACTAAAAATTTCACTCAACTGCAGCAGTATAAGTTCAATGCGCAAGCTGCATACTATATTTAGTACAAATTATAATGATTTTTATTGATCACTTAAAAAATATTTGCTACATTTTCAAAGTATGTTTTGACTCTCTCATAAAAATTTCATATTAATTTGTTAATAGTTTGGTCTCAAACTAAATATTTTCTCAACTGTACTAGTATTAGTCTATTACGTGACCTTTGTACTATATTAAGTCGAAATCATATCAAACCATCATAAATCTCTATTAAATTTCTTATTCTACTTTAGAAGTATGTTTTGTACTCACATAAAAATTTTATGTTAATTGGTTGAGATTTTGATCTCAAACTAAAAAATTTTCTCACCTGCACCGATAAGGTAGTGTGTGAATTGTCTGCTATAATAAGTAGAAATAAGATCAAATCACTATAAAATATTTGTTCTATTTTAACAGTTTGTTTTGAGATTCTCATTAAAATTTTATATTAATTGGAGGATATTTTGATCTCAAACTAATATTTTTTCTCAACTGCATCTGTATTAGCCCGGTGGGTGACCTGTGTGCTACATTAAGTAAAAATTGTATGAAAGCACTATGAATTACTATAAAATATTATATTGTATTTTATGAATATGTTTTTACACTCTAATAAAAATTTCAATTTAATTTTTGATTTTTCTCCCTCAAAATAAAGATTTTTCTCAACTGCACTGGTATATGGTAGTTCGTGGGTTGTGTACTATATTGAGTAGGAATATTATAAAATTATTATGAATCACTATAAAATATTTTATTCTACTTTGGCAGTATGTTTTGATACTCACATAAAAATTTTATATTAATTGGTTGAGATTTTGAGCTCAAACTAAACATTTTCCTCAATTGAACAGATATTAGTCCAGTGTGTGAGCAGTATACTATAATAAATTAAAATTGTATCAAATCATTATGGATAAATATAAAATTGTGTATTTTATTTTAGGAGTATATTTTGATACTTTCATATAATTTTACAGTAATTTCTTGATATTTCGATCTCAAACTAATAATTTTTCTCAGCTGCACCAGTTTTAGTCCGATGTGTTTGCTATGTATTATATTGAGTAGAAAATATATCAAATCATTATGGATGACTATATAATTTTGTATTCCGGTAAAAGATTACATTTTTATACTCTTAAAAAAATTCATATTAATTGGTTTAGTTTTTGACCTCAAACTAAAAGTTTCACTCAGCTGCAATGATGCAAGTCCAGTACATGAGTTGTATATTATATTGAGCAGTTATTATAACCATCATCATCAATTACAAAAAAAATCGTATTTTTTTTACGATTTTTTTACTTTATCATAAAATTTCACATTAATTTTTAATATTTTGGCCTCAAACTAAGATTTTTTTCAAATTCACCAATATCAGTCGGGTACATGACCAACATACTATAGTGCATGAATTTTATACTATATTGAATAGAAATCATATATAATCACCATGGATCTCTACAAAATTTTTCATTCTATTTTAGTTGTATGTTTTAATACTCTCATAAAATTTTCATATTAATTTCTTGATATTTCAATCACAAACAAAAAAATTTCTCAGTTGTGCCAGTATTAGTTCGGTACTTGAGCTAATTACTATATTAAGTAGAAATATCATTAAACTACCACATATTACTATATAATTTTTTATTCTATTTTAAGAGTATGTTTTTATACTCTCATAAAAATTTCACATTAATTGGTTGAGATCTTGACCTCAAGCTAAAGATTTTTGTAGCTGCACCGGTATTAGTCAGGTATGTAACTTGTGTACTATATTAAGTAGAAATTATATCAAATCACTATGGATCAGTACAAAATATTGTAGCCTATTTTAGGATATATCTTGTCACTGTAATAAAAATTTCAAATAATTATTGATATTATTATCTCAAACTAAATATTTTTCTCAACTGCACAGATATAAGACAGTGTGTTAGTTATATATTATATTGAGTAGAAATATGAACAAATTATCATGAAGCACTATAAAATTCTTATTATGTTTTGACTGTATGTTTTGACAGTCACATAAAAAAAAAATTATTAATTGGTTGAAATTTTAACCTCGAACGAAAAATTTTCTTCGGCTGCATAGGTATTAGTCCATTGTATGAGTTGTGTATTATATTGAAAGAAATTATATTAAATCATTAAGGATCACTATAAAATTTTGGATTTTATTTTAAGAGTATGTTTTCACACTCTCATAATTTGCTCAATGTAATTTCTTGACGTTTCGATCTCAAACTAATGATTTTTCTCAACTGCAATGGTATTAGTCTGGTTCATTAATTGTGTACTATATTTAGAAGAAATTATATCAAATCATCATGGATGACTACAAAAGTTTGATTTATATTTTAGGAGTGTATTTTGATACTCTCATAAAAAAATTACTTTAATTGGTTGAGATTTTGACCTAAAATTAAAAATTTTACTCAGCTGTAGCAGCATAAGTCCAGTGCGAGATTTGTATACTAAATTAATCAGAAATTATAACAATTATTGTTGATCACCAAAAAAATTTGTATTATATTTTAAGAGTATATTTTGACACTTTCATAAAAATTTCACATTTTTTTATATTTTGGTCTCAACTAAAAATGTTTCTCATCTATATCGGTATAAGTCTAGTACGTGAACTGTGTACTATATTAAGTAGAAATCATATCAAACTACCATAAATCTTAATAAAATATTTTACTCTATTTCCGAAGTATGTTTTGACATTCTAATAAAAATTTTATATTAGTAAGCTAAATATTTTTCTCACTTGCACTAGTATGAGTCTGAAATATGCAATGTACACTGTATAGAGTAGATATTGTATAAAATAGTAATGGATCACTATAAAACTTTGTATTCTATTTTATTATTATATTTTGACACTCCCATAAGAATTTAATATTAACTTATTGATATAGTAATCTCAAACTAAAAATTTTTCTCAGCTACATGGGTATTAGTCTGGTGCATAAGCTGTGTACTATATTAAGTAGAAATTATAGTAATATATTTTATGAATTTGGTTGATATTTTGGTCTTAAACTAAAGATTTTTCATATCTATACCGGTATAAGTCTATTACGTAAGTTGTTTATTGTATTAACTAGAAATTTTATCAAATCACTATGGTTCACTATAAAATTTTACATTATATTTTAGGAGTATGTTGATACTCTCATAATAAATTTAAAATAATTGGTTGAGATTATGGCCTCAAACTAAGGATTTTTTAGAGCTATACCAGTATCAGTCTGTTGTGTAAGCTGTATATTGAGTAGAAATTGTATCAAATTATCGTGGATCACTGTATAATTTTTTATTTAATTTTAAGAATATATTTTGACACTCTCATAAAATTTCATATTAATTAGTTGATCTTGACGTCACAAAAAAGTTTTTCCTTATGTGCACCGATATTAGTCCTGTGCGTAAGTTGCTTACTATATTGAATTGAAATTATGTCTAAATATCATGGATCACCATAAAACATTGCAATATATTTTAGGAGTATATTTATAAACTCTCATAAAAGTTTCATATTAGTTTCTTGATATTTCGATATCAAACTAAAGATTTTTCTCAACTGCACCGGTAAAAGTCTGATGCATGAATTATGTACTATATTGAGTAGCAAATATATTAAATCATTATATACCACTATAAAATATGGTATTCTATTTTAAGAGTATGATTTTATACTATCATAAAAAGATCACATTAATTTCTTGATATTTCAGCCTCAAACTAAAAATTTTGCTCAACGACACCTGTATTAGTCTGGTGCGTGAGTTATTTACTATATTGAGTAGAAATTTTATCAAATCACTATAAATGACTATAAGATATTGTATTCTATTTTACGAGTATGACACACTCATAATAATTTCATAGTAATTGGTTGAGATATTGATCTTAAACTAAAAAATTTCTCAGCTGCACCAGTATAAGTCTGTTTCGTGTGCTACATACTATGTTGAGTAGATATTTTATGAAACCAACATGGATCATTATACAATTTATATACTATTTTAGGAGTATATTTTTACACTCTAATAAGAATTTTTCATTAATTGCTTGACATTTTAATTTTAAACTATAAATTTTTTTCAGCTGCATGAGCATTAATCTAGTAATGAACTGCATACTATAATGAGTATAAATTATATCAAACTACTATGCCTCACAACAACATTTTATATTCTATTTTATGAGGATTATTTGTCACTTTTATTAAAATTATACATTAATTAGTTGATATTTTAATCTCAAAATAAAGATTTTTTCAGCTACACCGGTATTAGTCCAGAGTGTGAGCTGTGTACTATAATGAGTAGAAATTATCTCAGATCACCATATATCACTACAAAATTTTGTACTCTATTTTTGGAGTGTGTTTTGGCTCTATCATAAATATTTCTTATTAATTGCTTGATATTTCGACCACAAACTAAATTTTTTTTCTCTCAAATGCACCAGTATAAGTGTAGTGAGTGAGTTGTATATTATATTAAAAAGAAATAGCACCAAATCACCATGAATAACTATAAAATTTTGTATTCTACTTTAAAATTATATTTTGATACTCGCATAAATATTGCACATTAATTTCTTAACACTTCGGTATCAAACTAATGATTTTTCTCAGCTGCACTATATTAGTCTGGTGCATGAGCTGTGTATAAATTTTATCAAATTTTATCAAATCACTATGTTGACTACAAATTTTATCAAATCACTATGGTTCTCTATAAAATTTTATATTATATTTTAGAAGTATATTTACACTCTCATAATAATTTCACAGTAATTTATTGAGATTTTGGTTTCAAACCAAAGATTTTTCTCAGTTGTACCGGTATCAGTTCATTACGTGAGCTGTATATTATATTTTGTAGAAATTATATTAAATCAGTATGGATCCCTGCAAAAAATTTTATTCTATTTGAGGAGTATGTTTTGGCACTCTCATAAAAATTTTACTTAAATTAGTTGAGATTTTCGCCTAAAAAAACGTATCTCTTCTGGTACTAGTCCGGTACGTGAGTTGTGTATTATATTGATTAAAAATTATTTCAAATCATTTTGGATGAATATAAAACTTTGCATTCTATATTAAGAGTATGTTTTGACACTTTTCTTGACATTTTGACTTCAAACTCAGAATTATTCTCAATTGCACAGGTATAAATCCAATATGTAAGCTGTGTACTATATTAAATAGAAATTGTATTAAATCACCATGAATTACTATATAATTTTTTATTCTATTTTAAGAGAATGTTTTGATACTCTCACTGGAATTTCACATTAATTATCTGACATTTCAGCCTCAAACTGAAAAATTTATCAGCTGCACTAGTATTAGTATGGTGCATGTACACTATATTGAGTAAAAAATTTATCAAATTACTATGGATCACTATAAAATTTTATGTTCTATTTTTGGAGTGTGTTGAAACTTTCATAATAATTTTATAGTAATTGGTTGAGATTTTGATATGAGACTAACGACTTTTCTCATCTGCACTAACCTTAGTCGAATGCATAAGATGTGTACTATATTGAGAGATATCACATCAAATCATTATAGATCAATATAAAAATATTTATTTAGTTTTATGAGCATGTTTTTACACTCACATAAAAATTTCACTTTAATTTCTTGAAGTTTTGACTTTAAACTAAATATTTTTCTCAGCTACACTGATATAAGTCCAGTGGATATGCTGTATACTATATTGAGTAAAAATTATAACAAATCACTATAAAATCTTGTATTCTATTTATTGAGTATTCTTTGATACTCTCATAAATATTTCACTTTAATTGGTTGATATTTTGGCCTAAAACAATAGATTTTCACACCTATACCAACGTTAGTCATTAGTCTGTTGCATGAGCTATATATTATATTGAATAAAAATTGCATCATATTACCATTGATAATTAAAACTATTTTTATTCTATTTTAGGACTATTTTTTCTAATAAAAACTTTACACTAATTTGTTGTGATTTTGATCTCAAATTAAAAATTTTTCTCAGCTGCACTAATATTAGTCCGGTGTGTGAGCTGTTTACTATATTGAGTAGAAATAATATCAAATCATCATGGACCACTATAAAACTTTGTATTCTATTTTTGAGTAAGTTTGACACTCATAAATATTTCACATCAATTTTTTGATGTGTTACCTCAAACAAAAGAATTTAATTAGCTGCACTGATAAAAGTCCGCTGCAAGAGTTGTATACTATATACTAAGTAAAAATAATATCAACTCACTATGAATCACTATAGAATTTTATCTCCAGCTTTAGAATTTTTTATACTCAAACAAAAATTTCAAATTAATTTCTTATTATTTCAACCTCAGACTAAAGATTTTTCTTAGTTGCATTAGTATCAGTCAGGTGCATAAGCTGTATATTATATTAAGTAGAAATTTAATCAAATCACTATAGATCACTATGAAATTTTATATTTTATTTTAGGAGTAAGTTGATACTCTCTTAATAATTATATAGTAATTGGTTGAGATTTTAAGCTCAAACTAAAAATTTGTCTCAGCTTCACTGGTATAAGTTTGGTATGTGAGTTGCGTAATATATTAAGTAGATATCATATCAAATTATCATGGATTACTTTAAAATTTGTATTTAATTTAGGATCATATTTTAACTATCTCATAAAAATTTCTTATTAACTACTTGACTTTTCGACCTCAAACTAAAGATTTTTCTCAGTTGCATCGTTATAAGTCTGGTGCACAAGCTATGAATTATATTGAGTTGAAATTATATCAAACCATCATGGATCACTACTAAATTTTGTATTCAGTTTTATGAGTATGATTTGAAATGCTCATAAAAATTTTATATTAATTGGTTGAGATTTTGACCTCAAAATAAATATTTTTCTTAACTATACTGGTATTAGTCCGGAGCACGAGATATGTACTATAATGAATAGAAATTATATCAAATCACTATGGATCACAGAAAAATTTTATTCTATTTTAGGAATATGTTTTGACTCTATCAAAAATAATTCACATTAATTGATTTAGATTTTGTTTTCAAACTAAAAAGTTTTCTCAGCAATATAGGTAATAGTCCGGTGCGTGAGTTGTGTACTATATTAAGTAGAAATTATATAAAATCACCAAGGATCATCATAAAAATTTGTATTATATTTTAGGAGTTTATTATTACACTCTTACAAATATTTCACATTAATTTCTTGATATTTTGACCATAAACTAAATATTTTTCTCAGCTCCATTGGTATAAGTCCGGTGCATGAGTTGTGTACTATATTGAGTTGAAATCTAATCATCATGAATCACTATAAATCTTGTGTTATATTTTAGGAGTATGATTTGATACTCTAAGAAAAATTTCACATTAATTTCTTGACGTTTGACCTCAAAACAAAGATTATTCTCAGCTGCATTGGTATTAGTCTTGTGCATAAACTGTATACAATATTGACTATAAATATTATAAAATAACTAAGGATCGTATAGAATTTTTTTCTATTTTAGGAGTGTTGACACTCTCATTATAATTTCACACTAATTGATTGATATTTTATAATGCCCCCACCCAAAATTTTGTTAGAAGAATGCCAGCAACATATTCACTTAGAAATATCCTAAGTCTTCAATAAAATAGCATAAATTGAAATGGTTTATAATTAGCCACGAATTCCTCCCCAAAAAGGCTAGCTACAATTACTTTTCTGGTTTCATAGAAATTATTATACACCATTCTTACTATTTTTTTATATCTAATGAGGGACTATTGAGTTCGATATAAGACTATTGAGTTATTGAGCATTACATTCTCCCTATTAGGATTTGATGTTCCTGTCAAAGAGATTTATAATACATTAACACTTCACCAAGTGATATCAAATTTTAGTGATGGCCTTATGGATTCTAGAGATGGCTCTCATGTATCCAAGATGTGGCCCCTACTTTTGTGTTGCACTTTAATTCAGTAACACTTACTTCCATATGGCACTTAGTTCTACACACTTACGGCTGGAGCCTACTTTGATACCACTTCATTATTATTATTTAGATCTAGACCAAATTAATGGGCTTGGGCTCTTATAGAATTGTTGAAATATTCTTAGGAAAATTATTTATGAGCTTTATGAAAAATAATAATATATGGATTTAAACAATGGTTACGTTAATTCACTATAATATTTTATTTAATATAAATATACGAGAAAAATTATAAATAATTAAATAAATATTATATCAGGTTAGAATAGTGTAACGACCCACCATCTGGAATGCTAATAGCCTAGTCGTTCGACAGCGTACTCGTGAAAATACGCTAAACCTCGGTACAATATTAATTATTGTCACATATTACAAAAATATCTTAATAGAAATTTGAATTTTTATTCAATTGATTGAATTGGATTACAGTGGATAATGATGGAAATAAAGACAAAGAAATAACTTTGGATTAAAGATTAAATTTAATAGAAGAAGCAATCTAAAAAAATATATAAGACGAAAAAGAAAATGTGATCATCAACTGGCTTCAGTTACTTCTTGTAGTGTTTTAGATTTTCAATTTGCATCCTCAAATCTAGCTCAAACTTTAGGCATGCACACCTAGGTTATCATATACCGACCAAGGAAAATAAATAATAATACTATAAAAAGATAAAGATAAGAATAACTGAAATTGACATGAATACTACATATAAATGTAAATATAGACCGTAAAGTAATTTATTAATTAAATTCTTCATAATTTTTATTCTAATTACAATTGTCCTCAAGTCTGCATATCAAATGTTTTAATTTAAGATATCATATATTATTGAAGAATCTAACTGATGTTTTATATATGTGATTCAATTGTCTCCCTACAGATCCAGAAAAATGGTCACATGATTGTCCAAAACTGACTCGGACCTGCACAACAACAATAATATTTTGAGGTGATCCAGATAATCAACATGCACCCATGGTGCACACAAAAATTAGTTGTACAACTTAGCAGTATAGCCGAAACATAGTTTTCACATTAATAAGTATTTTCCCCAACCCACTATTGTTCATAGTTTTCAAGATCGTTTCGAATGCAGTACAATACATTCCATTCAATATCTTATCATGATTCAATTTAAGTTTAGGTATGGTTCAAATTCATTATAGTTAAGCAATACTTAGAGAGATGTCTTTAATTGTAACATATTACCGAAATTTTAACTATTAATTCTAGAAATTTCTGACAACATATTATAATAACACATGGCCAGATAAGAGAAAGGAAGCGGGAGATTTTTTTGTACAAGTATGTTCCTTCATTAAATAACCACTTTCCTTTAGAATTCTTTTCTAAACACCATTGCCACACAACATTACAATCATCTTCACCATCAATTAGCATTTCGATTTACTATTTTTAATTATTAGTCAATTTATAACTTATGATTATTTTAATAAAGTTTTTGAGACTATTAAATTTTTTATATTTAATTAACACTTAATGATATAGACATGTCTAAATGAGGAATGTAAAACAAAAGTATGACAATCTTTTAGAGGTAAAATCATACTTTATTGAAATAGCATTGCTAAAGGAAACAATAATCTATATCATGTCATATATAAACAATTGTATAAAATTAAAAAAACAACTTATTTCTATCTAATAGGAATAGTGCATGTACGAAATGAGTTCGAGAAGGAACTCAACTCGACCTGATAATATGTTCGTCAAATAAATTTACTCTCAGATTTCCGCTCAAATTTATTATCTACAAGTCATTACAAAGGTATTAAAATACCTAAATCTATTTTATTATGTTTTTAAGAAATTTTCTTGAATTTTAAAATTATTAAATATTTTCTTTTTTTTGTCATAAAATGCTAGTGGATTTGAAATAGACAAATAGTTATATAATCTTCTCATTGGATCTATAAGAAGCTGGAATATTGTTTATAATCAATTTATTATTGGGAAGTTATCTATCTAGATCCAATAAGATATAGATTTATTAAAAAAAGATGGATTCTACTTCCTAATGGATTCCAAGAAAGGAAATAAGTTATGGCTAGAAGTAGCAGCTCTGACAATTGTGGGACAACGTCGACACGCTGTAAGAGTGATGGTGAATAGCTCGGGACTACGGTCATTGGTTGGGGCTTTATTGGCGATGGCTTCTGGTAGTCGTGGCGGTTGCTGGAGGCAGTTGATGACACTCCGGCAGTTAACGGATAGAGAAATGATAGATGAGAGAATTTGGATTGCATGAAAAAAAACTAAGATGAATGAAGGGGCTTAAATAGATTTTAGGATGAGAGTTTTAGGTGATTAATGGAATTAAAAGGGTTTTTGGAGAAAGTTTAAAGTCAAGGGCTAATAAGTACGATTGACTTAGAAGGTTTTATAGATATATTTAAAATAATTCAAATGACTAATAAATGATATAGATTCAGAATAATTTTAAATAGAGATTTGAAATTAGTCAAATGACAAATAATTATAGTTGACTAGGGGAGGTTTTTATGACAAGTTTTAAATTAAATTCAAATCGATCAAGTGATTCATTAATATATTTGAGTAATGAACGATTTTGAGAATTGAATGAAGGAGGGAAATGAATAGGGAGATAGAAATGGAAGATTCAAACAGAAATTATTCCTATTTCAAATTAAAAGTTAATTTCATGATTAGTGACTGCTATCTAAATCATACATTTTCAAGTTCAAGAGATAGAATAAATAGTATAAGGGTACTAACCCAAAATCGTTCTCTCGAGAATCATTTTGATTATTGTGCTGCACTAAAGAAGAATAAATTACGGAACAAAGAAAGATTGGATTTTTATTAACTATAACTAAAACTAAAGCTAAAAAGGGTTTAAATTTACTTGAAATAAAATTATTGGTCAAATGGATTAACTCCCTTATACGATAATTTACTGAATGTATTTATATTTATTTATCTCAGTTACATAGATTACGTGGTCTTTCTATAACTGGAAAATATATTATTAAAGCATGAATTCTAACAAAGTTGCAAACTTGATATTTTGAATAATTTTTTCCAATTAAACCTATATGTATTTTGAGTTTATCTAAACATGAAATATGAATAATAAAAAATGTTCAAAGTCTAAACATACAACGTGCCTAAAAGTCTACAGTATATTAAAAACTAAGCAACAAATAATCATCGGATAATAACTCATCACAGAATTTAAATTAAACCTAAAACCTAACAAGAAAATAGGAAATCAAAGGTATCAACTTTATATAAATCAATTAAAAATAATAAGCATATAAATCACGTATCAGTAAATTATCTATGATTGGTTAATCCATCTGAACCAATGCAAGAATTTAGCTACAAAGACTCATCATAGCTATGAATAAAGGAAAACGAATTTTTTACTTATTTCTATAAAAGAGTATAAAAATAAAAATCATCATCTCTAATTACATAAATCACTCTAAAACCTTTCTATCTCTCAAAACCATTATATAATTCTAAATTACATCATATAGTTATAGCCTTATAAAATCCTAACAATAATTCTATTTACAAGAAAATTCTATTTTCTCTCAAAAGATCCAAAAAATCAAACTACGAACTTGGCTTTCCAAAGGTTTATCGACAACTGCTCTCGGATCTGCATTATAGTTGATGGTTGCGACAACCAACCTATAAAATCATAGTTCTTAGCTAATATTGGAGATACGCTTTGATTCTTCGATTTCGATGCATATAAAATCCTACAAAAAGACTAAAACATATTTGGAAAACATCATAGTAGAGATTTTGATTAATAAAAATAATTTTTCATTAATTTCTTATATTAATTACCTAAATTGGTTTACGATTGCATAAAATAAATTAAATAATTACACTTTTAAAGCGTAATCACATTCCCCAACTTGAGTTTTCCTTGTCCCAAGCAAAATTATCAAATTAAGAAAACAGACTAAGACATAACTAAAAATAAAATAAATCTTAATTTAGAAATCATGATTGCATTTAGCATGTATCATATGTCGTTAAACCTCCCAGGTTACCCTAATGGACGTGTGTTGTCTCGTGAGAGTTTCCAGTAATGTTACCCGCAAATTTTAAGAAGTTTTTAGGTTCAATAAATAAATAGAATGAAAAATAAGGATAAATGTAAAATAAAGTAAAGAAAAAATAATATATATCTTATCATTGACTATCTATAAAATTTTTGGCTTTCATTTCTTTTCCATTTCAAGTTCAATTAGAGTATGCACATAGATATTTATAAACATATTGGCCTTAATAAATCACTTATAATATAATATTTTTATGTATCTATCATGATCATTTAAATTGTAGCGTAGATATACTTTTACTTTCAATTATCCTCTTCTATGCACCCTTGCGATAATGTGTGTGTGTGTGTGTGTGTGTATATATATATGAGTCTTGTCAAGTATCAAACTCCAATCAAATATATAGAAATCCATATATATATATATATATATATATATATATATATATATATATATATATATGAGAAAAATGAAAATGAGCTGACAGCTCACACAAGTTACTTGAGCTGCAGTTCATTTTTACTATCTCCAATAAAAAAAAAAAATTTAAAATTTGGATTATGATCTTGACCCTCTATAGTTCATTCATACCCAATTTCTTGGGTTTTACTTTTAATTTGTTCCTCCATCAAGTTAATATAAAATTAATAGTTTTCAATGAATAAAATATTTTGTATGCACTTGATGAAAGGTTAAATGAAATCCAAAATTTATGAAATTTAATCTGAAAGAAGCTAATGAGGTTGAGATAGTAATTGTTTAAAATAATTGAATAAAAATCATTGGTTTATTATAGTTTTGCCACTAGCTCATATAACTTTTTCTTAGTTGGCAGCGCACTTACAGTAATCCCTATATATATATATATATAGACACACACACACACACACAAACATTTTTCATAAACAATTGCCTTTCATATGAATATTTATGCTTACCGAGGCACAAATGTCCAATTACTTAGCTTATGTTTATAATAAAAGTCCATAAGTCTTACTGGGGAGCACGAACCCAAATATTTAATAATTACTTTCTCTTATTTATTATATATATTATATTATATTTTTTTCAAAGTATTCTGTCTTAATACCAAGCTAACTTTTTTATTTTTACTTTTGTATATTTTTTAATCTATATAAGATAGGCCTTCATTTTAAATTTTCTCTTTGTTATCAACTTTTCATGACTCATTGTGTTAGTGTTTAGAGTGCATATTAGTGTTTAGAGTGCATACATAATTCAAATCTAAAGTACTCATATATCTTATTGTTGAATTTAAATCTCAATTAAAATTACATAAAAACCACTATCATATAGGAATCAATATTAATATGTTAATCTTATAAACATACTATGTAAGATACTCTTAATCTTACTCTTTACTTCAAGAAAAATTTTGAATAAATATTTTTATAATTGTATAGATTAATTAATTTCTTTTAATACATATGATATTGTAAAGTGCATCTATCCATCCCCAGCTTAAATTATGCAGTATTCTCAGTGCATAAGAAATATAACTATGCAAACAATATACAAAGAAATAATGTAAAAAGTTAAGCGTAGAAGACACTTTAACCTGATGGTTCTTCAGAAAATCCACTCATTCAAATAGTCAATATTAAATATGCTACTGATAATTACCTTTTTGTCACTTGCATCTTTGACACTGGTAGAACCCTTGGTCCCCTAGCTCGTCTCTACATTTTCATCGAGAGAAATGGTGGCATCTCATTGGTTGTTTTCTAAAAACTTTAGTAAGGAGCCGATATAGACGTTGTGACAATGCTTGGTTTGGGCTTGCCAAGTCTCAATGACTTGCAGCCTTTCATTGAATGTATTAATCATCTTTATTATCGACTTATTCAATCTATGGAGTGTGATATCTACTTGTTAGGTGGCCTCAACTGCTGCACCTCCTTGTTCCTGATGTTTTTCTCTATGACTGATCAGCGGGGCAACACCTTTTATTCTCTCTTGCTATATTGGTTGCTCCTGCTGGGTGTGTCAAGTGCTCATACTCCTTCGAATAGTTGTATCCATAAATTGTTGCACTGCTTGGGCAAATGTGACATATGATGATCATATGATGATAAATTGATCCCATTGCTCATGCATATTTTCATTATCAGAGATGGCAGAATTAGAACTGGTTTTATCACTCTCAGATGCTAGATACACTTATGTGCTTGCCCCATGCATTGAATTATTGCAAAGTGCATCATGGAGGTGACATCATATGGGGTGTCTTTCCATAATCATATTTAATAATACCACATCTCTTGAATATAATTCCCTTATTGTAGAGGATAGTATGATGCTATATTTGATAGATAGGCTTACCAAAATATATCCTGCCTCAAGTAGCCTACTTTCAGGAAATTTTCATTGAAAGCATAATTACCGATGTATATGCAAAGCTCTTTAAATTCTCGGGAGCTGCTTGTTATTTCATTAACTCGATGAACAAATGACGATTCTTCCTCAGTCACATTGGAGATAGGAATAACCCATAATATCTCTTCTCCTGTGAATGGAACTTCCCTGCCCCTTACTATCAAATATGCATGTTGATCTCCAATTGTTGGTTGCAGATTGGTATAAAACTCATGCGCTCTTTCTTCGCATGCTGGTGTGTTTTTATGCATTGTATACACTTCCAATCATGCAGCTTGCATTTGTGCTTTGAAGGCAAGATTGTTGTGAATATGTGAATAATTAACTGCTCATTTGGGCCAAAGCTTAATTTCCTCGTACTTCTCTAACAGCTTCTTATTCACTTTGGTAGCCCTATGTCTATATGGAGGATATGGGCTTGAACATTCTACTCTTGTCCTCTTTGAAACGGTTTACATTCTTCGTTCCATCCTAAAAAATAATCACATAATATATTCTTAAAATAATATTATCATTTCTCAAAATTGTTCATGAATTTCAACGCACATATTATATATAATTTTCTATTCTATTCTTTCTATTTAAGTTCTTTTCTTTTTCCCTTTTGTCTTTTAACTTTATAATTCCCAATTCCTCTTTCAAATATATATCAAACTTTATTTTAATTTCACTCTTAATACATGAATTTGATGTATGTTAATTATTCAAGCAACCAATAAATTGTTATGCTAAAAATTTGAGATTTTCATTTGATTTACCTTTAAGCTAGCATATATTTTCAATTATTATGAGAAATTTATTAAAAATCCATAAAAATTAGCTAAACCACTCTAAATCTACTAAGAAGTAAAGATCATTCTTCAATCTACTCAAATTTATTTATATAAATTGAAGATTTAGGTTTTTAAAACAAAAATCTACTTTTACAAAGAACAACCCATGAAAAATTAAAGAGAAGAAAACTTGCTTAGTGATCTTTAAAATTTTGAAACAAATTGCATGGGATTTGGTTTTAGCCTTCGAAAGGGAACAATTTTCTCTAGGATACCATTGAAAGGAGATTAGGGTTTAGTTGTGGAGAAAAAAAAAACTCATAAGATCTATTTACAGGTGTGGCCTGTTGTCGATAGCTGTCAATAGTGGCTTCGGCAGCCGCCCTCGGGTAGATATTTATTTTTTCTCTATAGAGATTGACTGTTGATAGCTGCTTCGACCACGAGTTTGACATCCACTCTCTGGTGAGAACTGTGTTCTGTCGACGGCTGTCAATAGTTGCTTCGGTAGCTGCTCTCGAGTAGATATTTATTTTTGCTCTACAGAAATTGACTATTGACAACAGCTTCGACCACGGCTTTGGCAGCCGCTCTTTGGTGAGAACTGTGTCAAGCCAAAATATTTTTTATTTTTTTCGAAGTGTTAGTCCCTAGACTAATGTTATTCCTAAATTCTAGTTGTTAATTTCTAGTTCTAAAATTAATAACTAAAACTAAAATTTAGTTTCTAATTCTTAGGTTAGTAATTATGCTATGGTTAGCAAATATTTTTTTATAGAAGAAAAACCAAAAATGGTTAAAACATTTTAAAAGATTTTGAAAGATTGTTTTTTAAAACAAAATCGTTGAAAGTATCATAGGCATCATAACTAAGTTAACTTCATAAGCAATCCCTTCCCAACTTAAAATGCACATTGTTCTTAATGAATTGATATTTCTATTTAATCTATGAAGAACAAATAAAATTCAAGAAAGAGTTCTTAGAAATTTTCTTGGTGCGCCACTCATAATGTATCAAATAGAAAACAAAATTATTATTACATAATATACATTATGCCTCTGTTTAGCAGATGCTGGAGGATCTACTAAATTGTGAGATTTCTCCATGTGCTTCGAAAATCCAAGGAATGCTTTAATCATTTTCCATTTACTTTAAATATACGATTATTTTTAGGATTTTTAATATCGATTGCGCCATTATGCAGATGCATATTTTTAATTATGAATGGTCTGGTCTACCATGAATGTAATTTTCCTAGAAATAGATGAAGGTGTAAATCATATAAAAGCACTTTGTTGGTTGAATGAAAAACATGACCTATGATATGATGTTAATTGTCATATTAACATTTTTCCTTTGAAATGTGTGACTTGTCATATGCATCATGTCTTACCTATTTTAATTCATTTATTTCTAATTTTCATAATGGGACAGCTGAATTGAGATCTAAATTAACTGATTTTATTATCTAGTATGCTTTATTTCAATTTCTACCGGCAAATGATAAGCTTTTCTGTATACTATTCTATACGGGGACATGCCTAAACGACCAATCTTTGCTAGAAAGATTAACCGTTTTCTCTAAAATCTGTTTGATTTCCTTGTTGGCAAGTTTAATTTGTCCATTCGATTGTGGGTGATAAGGTATAGAAATCTTGTTTGTGATATAATATTTCTTCATTAGATTTTTAAAGACTTTGTTACAAAAATGAGAATCCTCATCACTTATTATGGCTTTAGAAATCCCCAAATCTAGACAATACATTCCCCTTTAGAAATTTGATAACAGTTTATTGATCATTGTTTCCACATGCTACAGTTTCTACCCATTTAGAGATGTAATCGACTGCCACGAGAATATAGGCATATCTGTTAGAAATAGGAAACGGTCCCATATAGTCAATGCCCCAAAAATCGAATATCACAATTGTAAGAATGGTTGTTTAAGGCATATTATTCTTCCTCATTAGCGCTCCTAATTTCTGACATGGCTTGTATTATTTATAAAATTCATATGTGTCTCTAAACATAACAGGCTAATAAAATTCATATTGGAGTATTTTGGCTATTGTCTTTTTAGACGAAAAATGACCCCCACACGCTTCTTATGACAGAAAGAAATTATGCTTTGAATCTCATCATCAGGCACACAATGCCTAATAATTTGATTTGAACAACATTTAAATATGTGAAGGGTCATTATAAAAGAAGAGTCGTATCTCGTATAGGAATATCATTTATTTTGTGCACTCTAGTGGTTCGGTATTTCACTTGCAATAAGAAAGTTAATAATATCAACATATCAGGAAGCTGTTCTCATTGAAAATAGATACTCATTAGGGAATGAGTTTCTAATTGGTATCTTATCGTTATCAAAATTTAGACGAGAGAGATGGTCAGCAAACACGTTCTCTACTCTTTTTTTTTTATTTTTAATTTCAAAATCAAATTCTTGGAGCAGAAGTAACCATATCATTAATCATGGATTTGCATGTTTCTTTAACGAAAGATATTTAAGTATCAAATGATATGTAAAAACAACAACATGTGAGATCAAAATATTAAAAGAAATTTTCAAGAGCAAAAATTATAGCTAGAAACTCCTTCTCTATTGTCGTATAATTCGTTTGTCCGTTATTGAGAGTCTTGCTAGTATAATAGACCACGTAGGGCTATTTATCTCTTCATTGCCTTATTACTGCTCCAATTGCATAGTTGCTTGCATTGCACATAATTTCAAATGGACCTAACTAATCCAGTGGTTGAATTATTGGTATTGTGATGAGTATTCCTTGAGAGTATCGAAAAGTGTTTGGCATGCCTACATCCATTCAAACTGCACATGTTGTGCAAGAAGGTGATAAAGAGGTATAGCAATAGTATTAAATATTTTATAAACCTTCTATAAAAACTTGTATGTCCTCAGAATAAACGTGTATCATTTACGGTTTTAGCTTAATCTACTTTCAACCCTTTAGATGAAACTATATGGCCTAGCACAATACCTTTTGTAACTATAGCATTTTTTCAATTTAGGAGTAAGCTTTTTTGTTGGCATCTTTCAAGCACAAATCCTAAATTAGTCAAATAAGATTTAAAATTATTTCCAAATATGGAGAAATCATCCATAAATATCTCTAGATAATCTTTAACCATGTCACTAAAAATACTTATCATACACTTTAGAAATATTGTGGGTATATTGCGTAGTCCAAATGGCATTCTACTAAATACAAATTTACCAGAGGGATATGTAAAAGTTGTCTTTTTTGGATCCTTTACAGCAATTCTAATTTGATAGTAGCTAGAATAACCATCAAGAAAATAATAAAATTCATATTCAACAACTCTTTTAAGTACTTGGTCAAAAAATGGTAACAGAGAGTGATCTTTGCATGTTACTTGATTTAATTTTCTATAATCAATGCATATATGCTAACTTGTAGTTGTACGAGTGGGTATCATCTCTCCATCCTTTTTTTAGTGACTGTAACCCCACTCTTATTCAGAACAACTTGGGCTGTTACCCACTTACTATAAGCAATTGGATAGATAATGCCAGCATCAAGATATATCAACACTTTGACATTAACCACTTCATTGCAGAGTTTAGTCTTTGTTGCATTTGCCTTATTGGTTTGGTTCCATCTTCCAATGTGATGCAATGTATACAAATAAGGAGGTCCATACCTTTAATGTCCGCCATATTTGCATCCAAGAGCTCCTTTATACTTTCGCAATGTCAATATTAGTCGTTCTTTCTCATTCTCATCAAGATTTGCTGAAATGACCACAGAGAAAGTTTCCTTGGGTTCCAAAATGCATACTTATCTTCAAGTAGTGGTTTAGCTCAAATACCAATGCTTGGTTATCAGATGATATTAATTTCTTTGTAATTTGAGGTAACTCTTCATACACTTCCATTTTTGGAATTCATTTCGTGATATTTAAACATTGAGCATCAGTCAAATATTTTATAATTTCAATGGTGTGTTTGGATTTGAGATAATTAAGGAAATCATCATTCATTATTAATGCAAGCTCTAAAGGATCGGAAATTGATACGATATCTTCTTTATGAATTTATTCAATGTAATTAATGTCTTGCAATTCATCATTGTCAGTATTTGGTTGTTTGCAAACATTAATAGTATTAAGTCAAGAATCATATTACTAATGATGGCCTCACCACTTTATTACTACAATTTATAACTACATTAGTCATAGCTAAAAATTGACGTTCGAGGATAACAGGAATATGAAAACGTGAATTCTTTACAGATGCAATATCGATAATTATAAAATCCACTAGAAAATAGAAGTTTTCGATCTACACTAAAACATCTTCCGCAATGCTTTTAGAATACCTTTCTGACCTATCGACTAATTGTAGTGTGATAGATATTGGTTTAAGTTTTCCTAGACCTAAGTGCTTGTTAACCGAATATGGTAAAAGGTTTACACTAGCTGCCAAATCTAGTAAAGCTTTTCTATATTATGCTGACAAATCACACATGGATAGTCGAACATCCAAGATCCTTATATTTAAGAGGCATTTGAGAATGGAATAATGCATTTACATGTTCTGTAAGAAATGCTTTCTTCTATATGTTGTGATGTCTTTTGATTGTATGCAAGTCCTTCAAGAATTTTACATATGAGAGAGTTGTTTGATAACTTCCAGTAGAGATATATTGATCTGTACCTATTTGAAAATTTCTAAAATATCATCATAAAATGCATTAATATTTTTAGCTGTCAAACATTGAGGAAACGGTACAGGTAGTTTATAATTTGTAGAAGTGGATTTTTTAAAATTATCGTCTTTAGGTTGTTGTATCGAATCATTGCCCCATTTCTCTTCAATATCACCTTTTGAAATGGGCCCATCAAGTGCTTTCCCACTTCTCAAACTAATTACAGCAGTTGTCTCAGGTAAACATTATTAATGAAAGAAACAATAGCATTTATAATTTTGACTTTACCTAAAATGCTGACCTCCTATTGAGATGGTACCTTACTTTTTTCCTTTGTTTGCAATCCAGAATTAAGGTGACTTATCTGTGATCAGATATCACTTAAGACTATCGCATTCTGAATGTTGATGGTTTGTTACAACTGAATGAACTACTATTATACTTGAATCATCTGATCCATTCTCAGTTGTATCTGCAAAAAATTATCCTCAAAATTTATTTTCAGTGGTGATTGGTATGATTAGAAGATTGGATGTATTATTGTGGTGGATTAGTGGGTGGTATATTTTGATGATTAAATTATTGTTGAGGATTTGCTTCCATTAAATATTTGCATGGTTCTCCAATCAGGGTTATATGTTCATGAATATGGATTGTTTTCTAGTTGAGGGACAATATTAAAGACATTAGAATGTTCGTTTAATACTTTCTTGAAAGTGGGAAGTATTGGTATTCGCGAGTCACGAATCCTTATAATTCACAAATATAACAAACTTTCAGAACTATTTCTATTGCCTTAATTGTTTATGTTTTCTTTATGAGCAAGTCTTCAATTTTTTTTTGTGATAGTAATTAATCATGCAGCTATATATTCGGTTTCATCTAATTTATTAAGACCACCTATATGATTTCTACAAATTGCCTGATTGCAATGTTTAACCCTTGATAGAAGGTACTTACAATCCTCCATATCTCAAAGCAATGATATGAGCATGAGAGTAGCAAATCTTTAAATCTATCCCAACACTAGAATAATAGCTCAAGAATTGAGAATTTGATTTCGTATATATTTGTTCGATGTGAAGGAAAGAATTTCTTTAAGAATTCTTTTTTACATCTCATCCTTTCTTTCTATTAAATTGGGATGTAAGAAATGTAGCTATGTCTTTACTTTATTCTTTAAGAAGAATGAAAAAAGTTTAAGTTACTCTACAGTAATAGTTTGACAATTAATAGTAGAGCAAACTTCTTCAAATTCTCGAAGATGCAAATATGCACTCTCTGAATTCATCCCATGGTTATTAGGAAAAAGTTGAACTACTACAGATTTAATTTTGAAGTGTCCTATATTCAATGAAAATGCCTTTCATGATGGTTGAGTTGTTCTATCAGGTTGAAAATAATCTTCTAAGTCCTCCCATTGCCTCCATGATGGCTATAGATATCATTTGTATTATCATCTCCAAACCCTTTATATTATTATTATTGCTTATGTCGTGAGGTGTTTGGTGGATTGGAAGTGTGTGAATTTGAGTATGATCGAATAAGTCTATCATTAAAAGTTCTTCTCCAACTAGTCATGCAAATTCAGAATCGCAAAAGTTAATAACGTAGAAATCGTACTCTATACTAAAGTGTAACGTAATAGTATTCGTCCCTAGTAACGACACAAAATACTTTACTGCGGTCTAAATCATACACTCTCAAATGTAAGGGATCGAACAAGTAATATAAGGATAATAATCTAGGCTCATTCTCTTGAGTATCGTTTGATTATTGTATTGACACTAAAGAAGAATAAACTACTCAACTAAAAACAAGATTGGATTTTTATTAACTAAAATTAAAATTAAAGCTAAGAAGAGTTTAAATTTACTTGAAATAAAATTATTGGTCAGATAGATTAACACCCCTAAACAATAATTTACTAGATGTGCTTACACTTTTTTTTTATCATAGTTGTATAAATCACGCGGTCCTCCAACAATTGGAAAATATATCATGGAAGTATAAAATCTAACAAAATTGCAAACTTAATATTTTGAATAATTTCCCCCATTTAAATCTATATGTATTTTGAGTTTATTTTAGCATGAAATATATATTATAAAAATAAATGTTTAAAGTCTAAGCACACATCGTACCTAAAAAGTCTACGATATATAAAAAACTAAGCAACATTATATCATTAAACAATAAATCATCAAAGACTCAAAATCATTCTAAAATCTAACAAGATAATAAGAAATCAAAAATATCAAGTTTGCATATATAAATTAAAAATAATAAGCATATAAATAACATACCAATAAATTATGTAGGGTTTGTTATCCATTCTGAACCAACGTAAAAAGTTAGGTACTTATCTCATTATAGCCATAAATAAAATTTATATCTATGAAAGAGTACAAAAATTAAAATCTTGAATTTCTAATTATATAAATCACTCTAAAACCTTTCTATCTCTCAAAACCATTACATAATTCTAAATGACATCGTATATTTATAGCTTACAAAACCCTAACAGGAATTCAACTTACAAGAAAACTCTATTTTCTCTCAAACACTCCAAAAAATAAAATTGCCGATATGGCTTCATAACGGTTCAACGACAGTCGCTCTCGAGTTTGCATTATAGCCAGATCTGTAAAATCATAATTCTATACTAATATTTGAGACACGCTTTGATTCTTCGATTTCTATGCATATAAAACACTACAAAATACTAAAAAAACATCATAGTGTATAATTTGATTAATAAAAATAATTTTCATTAATTTCTTATATTAACCATCAAAATTGGGTTACGCATACAAAAAATAAACTAAAATAATTACAATTTTTAATCATAATCAACTGGATATAAGGCTACTGAATGATTGGTAATAGGTTTAAATTTTAGCTTAGACATTATCATCATCATCAACATCATCACATTATCATCATCATCAACATCATCATCATTATTATTTTGGGTTTGGGGCAAGTGCATGGGTAGGCCCTAATGAGATAATTCTAATAATATTTTCTTAAAAATAGTTTATAAAAAAAATTGTGGTTTTAAAATTTTCTTTAAATTAATCTATTTAAAATTTTATTTTATCATAAATATACATGAAAAATATTTCAATAAATATATATCATATTGGTTTTGGTTGTTACATTCTACCCCCTTAGAGAAAATGTTTTCCACGAAATTTTAATAAGGGTATGCATAAGTCTATGTCTCAATTAATCTGCTTATTTCTTGAGCAGTTCTTTACCGTCTTGACCATTGAACTCTGACTTTATCCATATAATAGATGAGTCATCTCCCAAAGATAGTAAAGATAATTGGAATGAAGGATTCTAGAAAATTTATTTTGAAAATAAGAACTCATATCAAAATATAAATATTTAGTTCATATTTGGGATAGAATTTTCTAGAGAAGAAACATCTCTTGGAAACAAAATAAAAGATATGAATGGATCAAAGGAATGAGACTCAAATAAATTCAATGAGTATTGTGTATGTATCTAACAAAATTTTTGTCCTAGGATCCAAATCAATTCAAATCACCAGAACTAATTTGAGAACCAAGGCTCTGATACAACCTGTAATGCCCCCACCTGAAAATTAGATAGTATAATGCTAACAACATATTTTGTTAGGAATATGCTAAAGCAGAATACAAATTTTTATTATGACTTGATAAAATTTCTACTCAATATCATACACAGCTCATGCACCAAACTGATACTGGTGCAATTAAGAAACACTTTAGTATACTAATAAAATAATGTAATTTTTTTTATTAGAGTATCAAAACATAATTCTAAAATAGAATACAAAATTTTATAGTGATTTATAGTTATTTGATACAATTTCTACACAATATAATACACAGTTAATGCACTAGATTTATATTGGTGCAGTTGATAAAAATTTTAGTTTGAAGTCAAAATGCCAATTTTACGGTGATCTACGATGATTTGATATAATTTCTACTCAATATAATACACAACTTATATATCAGACTAATACCGATACAGCTAAGAAAAATATTTAGTTTGAGGAAAACTATCAATCAATTAATATGAAATTTTAATGATAAAGTCAAAAGATACTCCTAAAATAGAAGACAAAATTTTTTAGTGATCCATTGTAATTCGATATAATTTCTACTCATTATAGTACACAGCTCACATACCGGACTGATACTAATGTAGCTAAGAAAAATCTATAGAATCTAATCCAATTAATGTGAAATTTCTATGAGATTGTCAAAATATACTCTTGAAGCATAATACAAAATTTTGTAGTGATCCATGGTAATTTATTATAATTTCTACTCAATATAATACACAGCTCATGCACCGAGTAGATACCGGTACAAATGAGGAAAATCTTTAGATTTAGGTCAAAATCTCAACCAATTACTACCAAGCTATCATGAGAGTATCAAACCATTCTCATAAATCAAAATAAAAAATTTTATAGTGATTCATAGTGATTTGATACAATTTTTCTCTATATACTGCTCATACACCATATTGATACAGGTGCAGTTGAGAGAAATCACAAGTTTGAGGTTGAAACATCAAGAAATTAATGTGAAACATCAAGAAATCACAAGTATCATAACATACTCTTAAAAGAGAATACAAAATTTTATAATGATTAATGGTGATTTGATATATTTTCTACTAAATATAGTACATTGCTCACGCTTACCGGTGTAGTTAAGAAAAAACCTTAGTTTGACATCAAAACTTTAGTTTGAGATCAAAAATCTAATCAAATTATTATGAAACTATTATGAGAGTATCAGAAAATACTCCTAAAATAGAATCTAAAGTTTTATAATGGTACATAGTGATTTAGTATAATTTATATTCAATATAGTATACAGCTCACGTACCGGACTTATACTAGTACAGCTGAGAAAAATCTTTAATTGAGATCAATCTCAACCAATTACTATAAAACTATTATGAGAGTGTCAAGAGATTCTTCTAAAATAGAATACAAAATTTTACCATGATTAATAGTGATTTGGCCTAATTTCTTCTCTATATAGTATATAACTCACGCACCATATTGATAAAGGTGCAGTGGAGAAAAATTATTAGTTTGAGGCCGAAATATTAAGAAATTAATATAAAATTTTTATGAGGTATCATAATATACTCTTAAAATAAAACACAAAATTTTATAATAATTTATACTAATTTGATATATTTTCTACTCAATATAGTACACAGCTCATGCCCTAGACTTACTGGTGCAACTAAGAAAAACTTTGGTTTGAGGTCAAAATATTAATTTGAGGTCTAAAATCTCATGCAATTACTGAAAAACTATTATGAGAGTGTCAAAACATATTTCTAAAATAGAATACAAAATTTTATAGTGATCCATAATGATTTGATATAATTTCAATTCAATATAGTACAGAGCTCACATAATCAATTTATACCGGTGCGGCTAAGAAATTTTTTAGTTTGAGGCCAAATTTTTATTAAATTAATGTGAAACTTTTATGAGATTATCTAAACATGCTCTTAAAATAGAATATAAAATTTTATAATGATTAATAGTGATTTGATACATTTTCTACTCAAATAATACACAACTCATGCACCGAATTTACTAGTGCAATTGAAAAAAAAACTTTAGTTTGAGATAGAACTATTAAGAAATTAATGTGAAATATACCGCTGAAATAGAATACAAATTTTTATGGTTATCCATGATGACATGATGTCATTTCTACACAATACAGTACATAGCTCAAGCATCGAGCTGATACCGTTGTAGTTGAGAAAAATTTTTAGTTTGAGATAAAAAAACTCAATTAATTATTATGAAACAATTATGAGACTGTTAAAACATTCTTCCAAAATATAATACAAAATTTTATAGTCATCCATAATAATTGGGAGAATTTCTACTCAATATAGTACATAGCTCATGCACTAGACTAATACTGGTACAACGTAGAAAAATCTTTAGTTTGAGTCCAAAATCTAGCGAGTTAATGAGAAATTTTTCTTAGAGTATCAAAACGTACTCCTAAAATCAAATACAAATTTAGGTATTGATCCAAGGTGATTTGTAATAATTTCTACTCAATGTAGTACATAGCTCATGCACTAGAGTTATACCATTGCAGTTGAGAAAATTTATTAGTTTGAGGTCAAAATGCTAAGTAATAAATATAAAACTTTTATGTCAGTGTCAAAACATACTCCTAAAAGATAATACGAAATTTTATAGTGGTCTATGATGATATGATATAATTTTTACTCAGTATAGTACATAGCTCGTGCACAAGACTAATACCAGTGCAGCCGAGATAAATATTTAATTTGAGGTCAAAATGAAAAGAAATTAATGTGAAATTTTTATGATAGTTTCAAAACATACTCCTTAATTAGAATACAAAATTTTGTAGTGATCTATGATAATTTGACAAAATATATAGTCAATATAGTACACAGCTCATGTACCAGACTGATACTGGTACTCCTTTGAAAAAGAATTAGTTTGAGGTCAAAATCTCAAGTAATTAATATGAATTTTTTATGAGAGAGTCAAAATATATTTCTAAAATAGAATACAAAATTTTTTAATATCTATAGTGATTCAGTACAATTTCTATTCATTATATTACACAACTTACATACCAAGCTGATGCTGATATAGTTGAAAAAAATCTTTACATTGAGCTCAAATTATCAACCAATTAATTTAAATTTTTATAAAAGTGACAAAACATATTCCTAAAATACAATACAAAATTTTGTACTAATCCATGTTGGTTTGATACAATTTCTACTCAATATAGTACAAAGCTCACGCACTGAATTGATACAAGTGCAACTGAGAAAATTTCTTTATTTAAGGTCAAAATCTTAACCAATTACTGTGAAAATATTGTTATAGTGTCAAAATATAGCTCTAAAATAGAATACAAAATTTTATAGCAGTTCATAGTGATTCGATGCAACAATATAGTACACAACTCACACACAAGATGGATACAAGTTTAGTTGAAAAAAATCATTAGTTTGAGACCAAAATATCAGGAAATGTAATATCCCAAAAATTCAAGCTACTCGTATTTTTCTTTTGAGTCTGATTATGCTGAATAAGGACACTGAAATAACTTTTGATGAACGTAACTTTAAATCTATAACTCCAAACGATATTAGATCTTCACGATTACTCATTTTCTAATATTTATAATTTTTAGAAATTTTATTTGCAAGCCCAAAAAATATTCTCAAGTTTATAAAATAATAAATTATTAAATAAATTAGAAATTTTTTCTATACTCCTCCAAACTTAACTTTTAACGATACACCACAAAAATAAGTTGATAATGCACTGTAAAAAAGAGAGTGATAGTGGCACTTTAATTGGGCACGTGCCATTGCATGGAATGCCTTGAGGAGGAAAATGATGATAAGGCTAGGGGATGAAGTTACAAAAATGCCCTCATGCATATATGATCTTATTCTCTCAAAGAGAATTTTCCCAGAAGCAAAACATTCCTCTCCAAAACTTGTTTCTTTGTTCACAAGAAAAACTAAAGGGAAAGAAGAAGAAGAGAAAAAGAAAAGAGAAGGGGGATTTATGAAATCAAAAGATTTAAAAGAATTCGAGGCAAGTAACACCCTATTCTTGATTATTTCTTAAGATATTTGTCTAATTTGAAGTGTGTATCTTATAAAGGATTTTGGGATCATAATTTTGCCCATTAGGATTTAAATATGCTTGGCTCGTATTTAGATCATTGAGAGATAGAAGGGAAAACATTCCTAGAATCAAAACATGGATCCCTAAAGGTTCATGTTTGATTCTATAAGGATCTAGAGATTGATTATCTCCCTAGATACAGTAAAACGTAGTCCTCTGAAGGTCGCGTTTGTCTTTAACAGAATCAAGATATTGATTTTCTAAGATACAATAAAACTCAGACATCTAAAGATCACATTTGGCCGTAATGGAACCAAGAAAGTAGTCATCTCCTTAGGTATACAAAAACGCGGTCCTCTGAAGGTCGCGTTAAACTAACTATGTGGATCTCTGAATAAAGAAAAAGTTGAACCATAAGAACCTTGAAAAATGACTAAGAGATAAAACGCAGGCCTCTGAAGGTCGCGTTTTGGTCTTGTAATATTTAGAGACTGATTATCCCTCTAAATGAATCAAAACGTGGACCTCAATGGCCAAAAAGTTAGTTACTTCATCATCTAGAAATAACGGCGGATAACCCCTAGGGTCATGTTTTATGCTTATAATCTTGAGAACACAAGGTTACTCTTTTTCATAACTAGACATGGATCTGAATAAGCAAGAGTATCTACTAAAAGGACAAAACAAGGTAATTGTCCAGAGAAACTGCATGAACCTACAAGGTCGCGTTTTGAGAAATCCGCAGAGACTCTTAGGGTTGCATTTAGGTACAAATGCAGATCCAGCCACATCACATAGGGGACAAGGCCTTTAAATTTAAAATTTATCCCGTTTAAATAAAAATGCGGTTCTAGTTACATAAATGATACCTTTGTGAATAAAAATGCTAATCCAATCCATGTTTCAAACGTAGGGTCACGTTTGAGCTCTGAAGGCTTCTAAAACTAAATTTAACACCATTTGAATAGAAATACTAATCAACAATCACAAGGAAATCCGTATTTGTCTTTTAAGCTCATGGTTAGAGTTAAATATAATTACAACGTGAGTCCTAAAGGGTCACATTTTCGGTCTAAAGTAACAACTATTCTTGTTAACGCTAAAATGCGGACTTGGACTTGACACGCTAGCTGCAAGAAGTTGAAATGTAGATCTCAGTTTATTGTAATTTCTATCATTAATTCCTACATAACTCTATCCTCAAATTAAAGATGTTATTGTTTGGCAAATCATGATATTTCATAATGATATTTCATGATGACATGGCTAGTAATAATCAATAAAGAATTATTGTCATACAAGATACATGACGACATTATCGTTAATGGAAAAATGATGACAAATTTCATATATCTTGATTATATGGAAATAATGTATCCTCATGATACATGTGTACATGGTCCAAATCTTAATTCATGAATACTTATTTCTTTAAAAGGGCATGTACATAGTCTAACTTGACAAGCCATGTATTTCCATTTGTTCAAGTACATCATGTATCATTGACATGAGGATTGTAAAAACTATATGATGGATAAGAACCGTATCGTTTAAAGATCTTATTGTCCAACTTCTTTATTATATGCTGAGGACTATACTACAATAGTACTTTGTGGTACTGAGCCACAGTTTGATACATGGACACCATAAGGGTGATACTTATTATCATTTTACAGTACGGAGTTTGACTTGTAGCACCTACCAGTGCGACAGGTTCAACATCATGGGTTTTGGCCGGATCTCGGGTATGCACAGACACTTGTATAATACAAAAAACTGTATGCCATCTTATTATCATTAAGTTTCAAATTTTAAAAAGGACATGACCTAGACTTGTTATTTTTATATGATGTACCTGTTAATCTCAAATGACATACATAGTTTAGTTTATTCTATGATTCATGTGACACGTTTAACATCAACGTTGTTTATTTACATATTCTTTATTCCCAGTACTGTGATAGTACACATATTTTTCTCTCTTCTTATGTTACTTGCTGAGTTTAAGCCCATGGATTTTGAGCTTAGATTTCAAAAGCGAAGAAGGGGAACCAGCTCCAACTAAAGATCCATACTTCATCGAACAAATCGAATGGTAGTAAACAACGAAGTAGCTTCTAGAGAACTTTTGTATATCTTATTTATATTTTCTTTTGCTTGAGCACTGCTTTACTCTTTTATATTTTGATTCTTTTGTGTAAATATTCAGAGCAGTGTGCCCTTTTAAGTAATTAACTCTTTGTACAAAATAAATTTTCCAGACATATTATTTATCAATCTGGATGTGACAAAAGTTACGGTTATTCTAAGATCTTAACTATTGGATTGTCCAGTGATAACTAAGTAGTGCTCTCCATTTTGGGAAGTAGCTAGAAAACGTGTACAGGAAAATTAAAGTGAAATTTTTATGAGAGTATCATAAAATACTCTTAAAATAAAATATAAAATTTTATGTGATTCATGGTGATTTGATATATTTTTTACTCAATATAGTATAAAGTTCACGCACCATACTTACCGGTTAAGATAAGAAAAAAACATTAGTTTGAGGTCAAATCATCATGAAATTGATGTGAAATATTTATAAGAGTGCTTAAAATAGTTCTAAAATATAATACAAAATTTATGGTAATCCATGATAATTTGATGTAATTTCTAGACAATGTATTACATAGCTCACACATTGGATAAATACCAATATAGCTGAGAAAAATATTTTATTTGAGTTCAAAATATTAACCAATTACAATGAAACTATTATGAGAGTGTCAAAAATATATACTAAAGATAGAATACAAAATTTTATAGTAATTCATGGTGGTTTGATAAACTTTCTACTCAATATAGTACAAAACTCATGCACTAAACTGATACCGATGCAGTTGAAAAAAATCTTTAATTTGAGATTAAAATCTCAACCAATTACTATAAAACTGTTATGAGAGTGTCAAAATATACACCTAAAACAGAGTACAAAATTTTATATTAATTCATAGTGATTTGATATAATTTTTACGCAAAATAGTATACAGCTCATGCATCAAATTGATACTGGTGTAGTTAAGAAAAATCATTAGTTTGAGCTGAACTGTCATAAAATTAATGTGAAATTCTTATAAGAGTATCATAACATACTCTTAAAATAGAATATAAGATTTTATGGTTATTCATAGTGATTTAATACATTCTCAAGTCAATATACTCTTAAAATAGTACTCACATATCAAACTTACATGTGCAGTTGAGAAAAAAATTTAAGTTTGATGTTGAAGTGTTAATAAATTAATGTGAAATATTTATGAGAGTGTCAAAAATGATTCCTTAAATAAAATACAAAATTTTATGGTTATCCAAGATGATTTTATGTAATTTCTACGCAATATAGTATACAACTCACACACTGAACTAATATCGGTACAGTTGAACAAAATCTTTAATTTGACTTCAAAATTTATTATCCCTGAAAAGTATAATTATTTTAGTTTATTTTATACAAGCGTAATACAATTTTGTTAAGTAATATATGAAATTAATGAAAAAATATTTTTAGTAATCAAATTTCTCACTATGATATTTTTCTATTATTTTTGTAGGTTTTATATGTAAGAAAATTGAAGTATCAAAGCACATCTCAAATGTCAGCTCATATATGCAAAAATAGGACTAGCAGTCAATAGTCATCTGGTAGTTTTCGGCAGCAGTCTACAGTAAAGAGAACCAAGAGCCACTATCGATGGGTCTGTCGAAAGGAGCAACTGTAGCCTCTTCTTTTAGAGCATTTTGAGAAGAATTTAGAGTTTCCTTTTAAATAGAATTCCTACTAGAATTTTTATAAGGCTATAAATAGACAATGTAACTCAAGTTTTGCAACAACTATTAATGAATATCTTTTAATTATTTGAGAGGTTTTAGATTCAAGATTTAGTTTTTGTACTCATTCATAGAAATTAATAAAGGAACTATTTTTTTTTATTCATGCATACGATGAGTATGAGTAGCTAAATTTTTGACTTGGATAAGATAGAATAACAAACCCTAGATGATTTACTAAAATGTATTTTTTATATAGTTATTAGTTTTAATTATTTTATATGAAATTGATATTTTTGATTCTAACTTATCTTTGAAGGGATTAGATATGATTTTGAGTTTTAGATGTTTTATTTGACGATATATTTGTTGCTTAGTTTTTAATATGCCTAGACTCTTTAGGCACGGTATATGCTTAGACTTTGAACATTTATTTCTGTTATTCATATAATATACTTAGATAAACTCAAAATTCATATATGATTAATTGGGAGAAATTATTCAAAATATCAAGTTTGCAACTTTATATATTACGTACTATATTGGTTTATTTTCTAGTTGTAGGAAGATCATGTAATCTATGCAACTGAGATAAAAAAACATAAATATATCCATAAATTATTCTATAGGGGTGTTACATCAATCTGATCAACGATTTTAATTAAAGCAAATTTATATCATTAGTTTTAGTTTTTAGTTAATAAAAGTTTGCTCTTTACTTTTCTTTTTAGTTCTATAATTTATTCTAGTGTCACACAATTACAAAACAGCCCTCGAAAGAACAATCTTGGATTACTATCCTTATACTACTTATCGATCACTTGCACTTGAGAGTGTCTAGTTTTTAGCGCCGCTGTCGGGGATTATACTATTGTGTTATACTTTAATATAAATTATGTTACGCTTTAATATAAATTACGGTTCCTACGTCATTAATTTTTGCGATTCTGAACTTGTATGACCGGTTGGAGGAGAACTTAAATCGGTAGATTAATTCGATCATACTCAGATCCACAAATACTTCCAATCCATCAAACACTACATGATATAAGCACTAATAATAATAACAACGTGAATAATAATAATAATAATAATAATAATAACGAGTTTGGAGAATATAATACAAATAATAACCATAACTATCATGGAGGTAATGGGAGGACTTTACAAGATTTTCTACAACCTGATAGGACAATCCGACCTTCATCCATTGAATTTTCAATGAATATGGGACACTTTGAAATTAAATCTAAAGTACTTCAACTTTTGCTTAAATTCCATTGGATGGATTCAGAGAGCCCATATTTGCACCTTCGAGAATTTGAAGACATTTGCTCTACCATTAATCTTCAAAACATTATTGCATTGCAACTTAAATTTAAGCTCCTTCCATTCTCCCTAAAGGATAAATTAAAGACATGGCTATATTCTTTACATCTGAGTTCAATAAGAAGATGGGATGAGATGCAAAGAAAACTCTTAAAGAAATTCTTTCCATCATATTAAATAAATTATATGTGAAAGCAAATTCTCAACTTTCGACAGATAGAAGATGAATCGTTGTTCGAATGTTGGGATAAATTTAAAAATTTGCTTCTCTCATGCCCACATTACAGTTTCGAGATATGGAGGACTGTAAGTACCTTCTATTAAGGATTGCACACTATAACCAGGCAATTCTTAGAGACCATTTGCAATGGTGAATTCTTAAATAAAGATGCTGACAAAACATGGGACTGTCTTGATTTACTTGCAAAAAATTCACAAGTCTGGGAAACTTAGGATACTTCGAATAGACACCAATTTAAGGAGAAACCTCTAAATAGAGGTGGATTTCTTAAATTGAGAGAAACCGAAGATATAACTACATGATTAATTTTCATCACTAAGAAATTTGAATATTTGCTTGCAAAGAAAACTTATAACAGTTAAGGCAATGAAGAAGTTCTGTAAGTTTGTGATATTTATGAGTTATAAGGACACGTGACTCGTGAATGTCCAAAACTTCCTGCTTTTAAAGAAGTATTGAATGAATAAGAAAATGCTTTAACACAGCCCTTCAACTAACAAATAATTTATATTCACAAACATATAATCCTACTCGGAGGAATCATAAAAATAAGTCACCCACTAATCCACCTCAACTATATGTCCAACCTACTAATTAACCTTCGATATACCAACCACCATGGAACAAAAATTTTGAGGATAATTTCTTGCAGATAGAACAAGGATTAGATGATCCAAGCACAACGGTAGTTTATTCAATCACAACATACGATTAACAGTCAGAATGCGATGTCCTTCAGTGATATCCGCTCACAGATAAGCCACCTCAATTATGCATTGCAAAGGAAGGAAAAAGATAATCTACCATCTCAACTGAAGGTCACTTCAAGTAAAATCAAAGGTATAAATGTTATTACTTCTTCCATTAATAATGATATAGCTGAGATAACTGCTGCAATTAGTTTGCGAAATGATAAAGTGCTTGATGAGCCTGTTTCAAAAGGAAATGCTGAAGAGAAATAGGGCAATAATTTAGCGGAACAATCTAAATATGATAATTCCAAAGAACCCACTTCTACTGATTATAAACCACTTGTATCATTTCCTCAAAGATTAAAATCTCAAAATATTAATGCATCTTATTCTGATAGTTTAGAGATCTTCAAATAGGTACAGATTAATATATCTCTGCTGGAAGCGATTAAACAAGTCCCCTCATATGCAAAATTCTTGAGGAAAGCAAATGACTTTTGCATAATCAAATGACATCACAATGTGCAGAAGAAAGTATTTCTCACAGAGTAGATAAGTGATTATTCCTTTCTGAAATACCTCTTAAATATAAGGATTCTCGATTTCCTACTATTTCTTGTATGATAGGTCAACATAATATAGAGAAAGGTTTGCTAATTTGGGGGCTAGTGTAAATCTTTTACCATTTTCGATTTACAAGCCCCTAGGTCTAGGAGAATTTAAACCTACACTGTCACACTACAATTAGTCGATAGGTTGGAAAGGCTTCCTAAGGGCATTGTAGTGGATGTTCTAGTGCAAATTAAAAACTTTTATTACCTGTGAATTTTATAGTTATCGATACTTCACAAATAAAAAATTCATGTCTTCATATTCCAATTATCCTTGGATGTCCATTCTTAACTATGGCTAATGCAGTTATAAATTGCAAGAATGGTGAAAATTCGAAAATATGACTCTTGAACTCAATGTTTTAATATTTGCAAACAACCGAATATAGATAATGATGAATTGCAAGACATTAATTATATTGATCAAATCCATAATGAAGGAGATATCGTATTATTGTGCATGTCTAATCCTTTGGAGATGGCATTAACAATTAATGATGACTTCCTTGATTATATCCAATTTGAACATATGACTAAAATTATAAAATACTTAACTGAAGTTCAATGTTCGAATATCACTGAATGGAACCCAACAAAGGATGTGTATTTTTTTCAGTTTTGTCCCCGAAACCATTTGAGAGGAAAAAATGGGGCTGACTAAGAAAAATGGGGCTCACAGGAAATTGTCCTTAAATTTTTCTTAGTGGGCCTCATACTTTTCCTTCTTCTTCTTCCCCACTCCCTTCTTCCTCCCCACTCTCTTCTTCGTTCTATTTGCTCTCCACACTCTGTTCTTCTTCCTCCCTCTCTCTTTAGCGACGTTCAGCCATGTCACTGTTAGCGTGCTCAATGCCGTTAAGAAGAAAGCACGCCGATGCACCGTTGAGCCCTGCCGCGGAGGTATTTTCCCCATTTCTTTCCTCTCATTCCAATTTTGAACTTCTATATTGTTCAATAGTGGTAGGTTCTAGGGTTTAGAATTTGATTTAGGGTTTGATAATTCAATTTTTAGTAGGATCCGCCTAGGTCAGTGATGAGTGTCATATATTGCATATTTATAGCCTCCATATTATCTTTTTTTGTATATAAATAATGCTACTTGGGTATTTTTAGTGTCTTTTTCAGGTAATCCGATTCATACAAGGAGATAGCATAAAATTAGAGCTGGATTAGGGAATAAAGTCTAGAAAAGAGTTTAAAGAGAGTAAAACTACAAGATTAAAATACGAAGGAGACTCAAAGTCAAATACAGTCCGGAAAATCAAATGTACAAGACACGAGACTCATGTGGAAGAAATTTCAATCGATTTACTCAAAATAAAGCCGCAAATGGTGGTGTTTGCAGCTATTTAGCTGCCCTAAAGTGGGCCCACATGCTAAGATTTCGTCGGTGGCTTCGTTGTAATTTTTTAGTTTTTAAGTTCTGCTAGAATTAGTGTTTGATTTCTGAAGCCTATATATTGGCCGTATTTTTATATTCTAAAGAGAATCCTGAAGTTTTTTACTTGTTTTTAATTTAATAAAATTAGGGTTTTGCTAAAGGGGTGACGGCCATAATACCGTGCTCTAGAGGTAAGCCATTTCTTTTAATTCTTTATTTGCTTTCTATATAGAGTTAATTGCTTTCTAGTTTAGGTTTTATTGCTTTCTAGATTAGATTTATTGGCTTTCATAAATAAAAATATATTTAATTGCTTTCTAGAATTATGTGTAGCTAATTTTCTTTAGCCCGAAGATATAGATGAAGTTAGTTTAATAGATTTAATATGGATTTATCTCATATTCTTCCTAAAAAGAAAAAAAGTTATAATTTTTCTATAAATAAATAAAAGATAGAGTTTGTAAATCATAATTCTTTGATAGATATGCTTAATTAATATTTTAATAATCTATACTTAGATGAGATTTGGAATTCATATTCTTTATTTATTTCTAGAATGATTAACAAGATTTTCCTATAAATAAATTGAATTGGATAAACTTGTAAATCTAATTTCTTTGATAGGTTATACTTAAGTTCGGTCTTTTGATAGCCTATACTTAGATTAGGGTTTGAAGTTTATTTCTTTTCATTTGTTTATAAGATTTTCTACTTGATATGATTTGTTTTTGAGAAAGGTGTTATCTTTGATGGTCTATACTTGCACATCAGTTGATAGGTCATACTTATGGGCACTTGATTAAAATTAAATTAAAAAGATCACTTTTTTAATATGTTATTTAACCGTGCATAATTAAAAAGATAGGAAGAAAGAGATAATTCACTGTTAGGCTATTATTCTAATAGATTCAAAATCCTAGGCTAATCTTTAGAACTTAGACCAATCTTCACTCAATTTAGAAACTCTTAGTTAATCTACTAGAACTAAAGAAATAGTAAGAATCGCAAAAAACACTTTAGATTCCTGTGGAACAACATGTATAGCGCTACACCGATATTGTACGCTTGCAGAAAAATATCACATCAAGTTTTTTGGCGCCGTTGCCGGGTATCGACGGTGTTTTTCTTGCTTTTTCTAACATTTTATGGGTTAACAGTGTGTATTGAGTGTGCAGAAAACTGAAATTGCAGATGCAGAAAGATAAAAAGGATCAAAAGATCCTCTAAACTAATCGGCCGAAACTAGAGAGTCAACACTTCTAGTTTGGCCGCTATTCATCGGTGAAAACCGCCAATTGGCGGCTATCAAGGTGAGGTCTGATCTCTTCTTTTCTCTAGTTTTGTATTTTGGTTACCTGGTTCTTAAAAAAAATAAAAAAATAAAACATATTAGGCACTGTAGGAATCAAAGTTTTTATTTGATCATATCTATTCCACCGTTTTATCTCTCCACCACACCCCACTTCTCTCATAAGTTTAGGACATTCACGCATACACTCACGGTCGCTGGTTCATGCCACATTGGACCCATGATCAATTTGGTCGACTAGTGAGATCATATTTGTTTATGGGAGACAAGATGGACCAGCCGATCCCGATCCTTCAGGATCGATGTTACCCGTTGCACACATCACTTCCATCATGCATAAAACTTCCACACGCAGTGAGTAATCACTATGAGTTGAAGCCGCAGTACATTAGTATGCTTCCTAAATTAACTGGTTCTGATTCAGAGGATGCATATCTCTTTATCAATGAATTTCAGGAAGTGTGCGTGATGATTGAACTGCAGCATTTATCGAAGGACGCAATTAAGCTCCGCTTCATCCCCTTTGCACTTAAGGATAATGCCAAGAAGTGGTTGTGCAGTATGCCTACTGATTCAATCACTACTTGGGATGAATTCGTTACGGTGTTTCCTAAGAAGTATTATCCCACGCATAAGACGGCAAAGATACGAAATCAAATCAATCAATTCCATCAAGTGCCGGGAGAACCCTTCTGGAAATACTTGGAACGGCTCCAAAATTTATTAGCTCAGTGCCCCCACCATGCGATAGAAAAGTGGCGGTTGTGTCAAATCATGTACGAAGGACTCAATTACACATCTAAAACTCTTCTTGAGTCCATGTGTTAGGGGGAGTTCATGAAAAAGAATGAGGATGAAGTATGGGACTTTCTTGAGGACCTATCGTGGAAGACTATACAGTGGGAGAATCCCACTAAGAAGTCCAGTGCATCAACTTCTGCACATAAGGGTGGGATCCACAACGTCGACAGCTCTATAGCTGTCGAAACTAAGATTGCAGCCCTTATGAGCAGAATTGAGGCATTGGAGACTCCTAGTGCTCCACTGGTGGGTCAAGTAAATCAAATTCAAGTTCCCACATACTTTAATTACGGAACTCTGAATCATGTTATGGAGGAGTGTCCATTATTAATGAATCTCATGGGTCACACTCTTGAACAGTCTAACGCCTTGTATCAGCAACCCATGAACAATCCTTATGCTCCTACATACAATATGGGCTGGAAGAATCATCCAAATCTATCATGGGGTCAAGGGCAATATCGGGGGGGGCCCAACCCTAACATGCAATCTCCAGCCAATGATCAATTCTCAAGACCAAATATGGGTGCTTATCAATACCTAAACGCTTCAAATTATGGGAACAACCAGAATAGACCACCTGCACAAAACCACTCACATCCACAACAGGGGTCTAATAATGAACAAGAAAAGCGACTTCAGTCACTTGAGAAGCACGTTGAAAATCTTCTCAAGTCTCATTCGAAGTTTGACACGCATATGTCCAACCTTGACACAAACATGCAAAATCTTATGAAAGTATCAACTGACTTTATTCAATGACAGGTCAGCAACTGCTCATGAACTCTCAATCTACAAAGAATATAGAGTAGCAGGTTGGACAATTAGCAAGTCAAATGAGCGAACGTGGCCAGGGTACCTTTCCAAGTCAACCCATAACGAATCCTAATACCAGTTCCTTAAACTCCAATCAGTCGCATGTCCACCAATGCAATGCCATTCACAAGCTTAGATCTGGCAAGCAAGTGGACAATAATGTAGCCATGCCCCTTGATCCAACTCCTACTATCTCGCAGGCTACACCATCTTTTCCACGCCTTTCTCCACAACCATCTCCATCACCTCCATCACTGTCACATACTCATTTGGAAGAACCTGTTCCTAAGCCGAAAGTATCATATCCCAATCAGCTTAGGAAGCCTTCACTGCAAGTAGAAAAGATTCTTGAAATATTTTAGCAGGTGAAGGTTAATATTCCACTCCTAAACATTATACAACAGGTTCCTACTTATGCTAAGTTCCTTAAGGATTTGTGTACTAAGAAACGGGCAAGAAACGTTCCTGAGAAAATTTTTCTTGCTGTAAATATATTGCAAATCCTCTCTAACTCGTTGCCTATCAAGTACAAAGATGCAGGTTCCCCTACAATCTCATGCACCATTGGGAACATTACATTTGATAGGGCGTTGCATGATTTAGGGGCAAGTGTCAACTTACTTCCTTACACTGTGTATCAGCAACTGGAGTTAGGAAAACTTCAACCTACCAAGGTCACATTATAGTTAGCTGATCGTTCGATCAAGAGACCACTTGGTATGGTTGAAGATGTGCTCATTAAGATCAGTGAGTTTATCTTTCCTGTACACTTCATTGTCTTAGAAACTGAGCCGATCTCCAATCCATGGAATCAAATTCCAGTTATCTTGGGTAGACCATTCCTTACAACATCAAATGCATTAATTGATTGTAGGAGTGGCCTCATGAATTTATCGTTTGGGAATATGACTGTGGCATTGAACATATTTAATATGGATGAGCACGCAACGAGCTCCCTCATTGAAGTCAACATGGTTCATAATTTGCACTCTCATTCGACCTCTTGCACTGATGATGAACCCTCATTTGAGCAATTGTTCAAAGATGAGCTCATTTTATTAGATGAATTAGCACATACTGATTCTATGTATGATGATACTTGTGCAAGTGTGCTATTGATTTATGAGCAAACTTTTGAGGATCTGTTTGCAGAGGAGCTCGCATTACTTCATGAGTTAGAATAGCCACCACCACGTTTACTTGATCATATAGCACTCATCTCACCTCATGATATTTCTACATGCATGCTTGTTACGAACGATGATTGGCAGGTTTATAATAAAGAATTCTTTAATCCAATTATTAATGCTTACATGTGGACAAAGAAAAAGCGAGGATGACATAAGCTACAGACAGGTAATTTTGTGACTTGTAGGAGCTTGATGAGATATAATAGCGCACCCACTTCACGTTTAAAACGCACACACTATGAAAGATCAAGAGGTCGTAACCGCTTTCCATGCATTAATAGGGTGGTGATATTGAGATCGTAACTTTTACGACTCTCATTATTTGTATAGTATTTGTATAATAGTTTTCATATTTATTTTACCACACTTGGTTTGTGTATGAGGGCATACACGAGTTTAGGTGTGGGGGACTGGATTAGAATATTTTTTTTGTGTTTTTCTAAGATTTTAGTTTTTTTAGAGTTTTTATTTTTTTTATATGATTTTTGGATTTCTTTATTTTACACTTTGGGTAGTTTTTAGGGTAACTAACTGGAAAAAAAAAATTAAAAAACTGAAAAAAATAAAAAAAACTAAAAAAATTAACAACAAATTTATGCATTTTCATCAATAAATCAATCTAATTATAGATAAAGTAACAAATTTAGATTTGAAATTGAATAGGAGAGTAGATTGGATGATACACTTTGAATTTTATGAAAAAGATTAAAATTCAAAAAATAAATATCTTTAACAGTAGTTTTGAGGCAAGTATACATCTATTTTTCACTTCACAATAGTTTATTAGGTTAAGGATAAAGATGATAACGATTGAATAAGTCTTCTCTCTCTAAATAAAAAAAAAAGAAAAAAGTGAGAATAAAATAATGGGGTGAGTCTGGTATTAAGGCAATACTGTCAAGAGTGAAAAAAGAGTATGATCCAAGTAATCAAGTATTTTGTGCCTAAGTAAGCGTGAATATTCGCATGAAAGGTGAAATATTCTAAAAAATAAAGAAAAAAAAAAGAAAAGAGTATGAACTAAGTAATCGGGTAAGTTGCGCCTAAGCAAGCGTGAATATTCGCATGAAAGATGAAATATTCTTAAAAAAAAGAAAAAAAAAGAAAAAAATTGTTATAAGAGAGAGGATGAATCATGAGTTAGAGTTGGAATCAAAGTCGAAGTAGACTATCACACGTGCACGTAGTTGTATAGGAACTAATGAATTATCTGTTAGTTGGTATTAAAAGATAGGATTTAAATTTTTAATTAAAATAATAAGTATATCTGATATGACGCTCGATTTGAAAATTGATAATCTAAATGCGTTCTTGAGTTTGTATATTAGTGAGATTAATTGATGAAAATATTATAAAAAAAATTTCTTTCTTTTGTATAAAATTTTTATTTTTTTTAATTTTTGGTTATCCTTATTTTTCTTTTTTATTCCTTAATCTATTTTCTTCTTGAATTTTGTGGGTATATTCACTGCAAACCCTCACGAGACAACACTCGTCCACTAGGGTAACTTAGGGTTTAAAGGCTTATTGCACATGCTAAGTGCAATCACGATTCCTGCGAAAGTGAGTTAGAATTTTTATTTTAATTTTTAGGTTTAGGTTTTGCTCGAGGATTAGCAAAAGATAGGTGTGGGGGTGTGATGAGTGCCATATATTACATATTTATAGCCTCCATATTATCTATTTTTGTATATAAATAATACTACTTGCGTATTTTTAGTGTCTTTTTCAAGTAATCCGATTCATACAAGGAGATAGCATGAAATCAGAGTTGGATTAGGAAATCAAGTCTAGAAACGAGTTTAAAGAGAGTAAAGCTACAAGATTAAAATACGACAGAGACTCAAAGTCAAATACAGTCTGGAAAATCAAATGTACAAGACACGAGACTCACGTGGAAGAAATTTCAATCGATTTACTCAAAATAAAGCCGCAAATGGCGGTGTTTGCAGCTATTTAGCGGCCCTAAAGTAGGCCCACACGCTGAGATTTCGTCGGTGGCTTCATTGTAATTTTTTAGTTTTTAAGTTCTGCTAGAATTAGGGTTTGATTTTCGAAGCCTATATATTGGCCGTATCTATGTATTCTAAAGAGAATCCTGAAGTTTTGTACTCGTTTTTAATTTAATAAAATTAACGTTTTGCTGAAGGGGTGACGGCCACAATACCGTGCTCTAGAGGTAAGTCATTGCTTTTAATTCTTTATTTGCTTTCTATATAGAGTTAATTGCTTTCTAGTTTAGGTTTTATTGCTTTCTAGATTAGATTTATTTGCTTTCATAAATAAAAATAGATTTAATTGCTTTCTAGAATCATGTGTAGCTAATTTTCTTTAGCCCTAGGATGTAGATAAAGTTAGTTTAATGATTTAATATGGATTTATCTCATCTTCTTCCTAAAAAGAAATAAAGTTATGATTTTTCTATAAATAAATAAAAGATAGAGTTTGTAAATCATAATTCTTTGATAGATTATGCTTAATTAATATTTTAATAATCTATACTTAGATGAGATTTGGAATTCATATTCTTTATTTATTTCTAGAATGATTAACAAGATTTTCCTATAAATAAATTGAATTAGATAAACTTGTAAATTTGATTTCTTTGATAAGTTATACTTAAGTTCGGTCTTTTGATAGCCTATGCTTAGATTAGGGTTTGAAGTTTATTTCTTTTCTTTTATTTATGAGATTTTATACTTGATATGATTTGTTTTTGAGAAAGGTGTTATCTTTGATGGTTTATACTTACACATCACTTGATAGGTCATACTTAGGGGCACTTGATTAGAATTAAATTAAAAAGATCACATTTTTAATATGTTATTTAACCGTGCATAATTAAAAAGATAGGAAGAAAGAGATAATTCACTGTTAGACTATTATTCTAATGGATTCAAAATCCTAGGCTAATCTTTAGAACTTAGACCAATCTTCACTCAATTTAGAAACACTTAGTTAATCTATTAGAACTAAAGAAATAGTAAGAATTGCAAAAACATCTTAGATCCCTGTGGGACGACCTGTACAGTGCTACACCGACACTGTGCGCTTGCAGTAATTTATCACATCTAGTTTTTGGAGTTTAATCCAATTTCTAATTATCCCTAACCGGGGTAGGAAAACTAGCCAATTAAATAAATGAGCCGGGGTTACAGTCCCGGCCAGTGAGTCTCTATGCCGGTGTTGTAACCCCGACCACTGAGATAAAAAAAATTGGATAAAAAAACATTTGGAATGGCATGCAAACAATGAGATTTCAATTTTGGCAAAAATTTAAGGTTTTGGAGTCGGTTCTTCCTATTTCTTTTTTTCTTTTTTTTTTTGGAGCGCTCGCATGAAAAATGAGAGGGAGTTTAAGGGATTGGGGCTCACTAGGAGAAACGAGAAGAGGGAAAAGAGATACTGGGGCTCACTAAGAAAAATCTAAGAACAATTTCGTTTAAATTTATAAATAACAAACTTATAAATAAAATGAGTTATTTACATGGGGCTCACTAGGATAAGTATGGGCGACATCTAGCAACTCCCCCTCTTAAAGCAGCCAGTAGAGTGAAAAATAGTGTGTGGAGCCAAGAGAGAGCATGCAAGTTGCGTAGAAGTGGGGGTGCGTTTATCAAAACAGCATGAGAGAACCATGCTTGCCTATATAGAACCGTAGCAGCTTCTTCATGTTCCCTTTCTCTGCAGACTGTAGCTCTCTCTCTCTCTCTCTCCGGAGGTTTATTAGGAGCTTTGTTTGTGGAGAATTTGCCTTCTTTAAGAACTACTGGGTAATATTCTCAATTGTTGCTTGATTCTGTAGCAAAATTCAAATTTTTAGTTGTTTTAATGATCTTGGGTACCTCAATTTCAACTCCATTTGCTGCCAAAACTCACCATTAATGATCTAATCTTTTTATTCTATTCCTTGCTGAAATTCCTCAACCTTATTCAATCCTGGCCTGATCCTTTGCTTGCTTATCTTGCTCTCTTCAAAGCCCCTGCAATAAAGACCCATTGCGAGATTTCTACAAAAGCTGTGGAAAAAAGAAGACCCATCTTTTATCTTCCTTTGTATAGCTTTTATTGCTAATCAAAACCGTTTCCTTTTGAGTAATTTAATTGAATTTTGCAAATTTTGGAGTCCGATGAGACAGCAAAATCCTTGCTTTCATGCTTCCCTGTTGATAATTCTATCTTTTAACAAGTGGGTTCTCCACAATTGTTAAAAAAAAAAAAAAAGCAGCCTTTTTGATCAAATTCCATCACCCATTCCCTCTCCTGCTTTCAAATTTCAAAAAATGGAGTCGAGTCCTTACACTGTAACGCCCCGCACTCAAAATACGGGTAGTATTCGGCGACGTATCATAAATATGTCTAGCCTAACGTACCCTTAATAAATTGAATGTCACCACTAAATCATATACATATGCACTGAAAAAAAAAAAGAAGAAAAAGAATAGACAATTTATTTTTATTCCAACAAAAAATTAAATCTAAAGAGTCCAAAGAAAAGTAGCACTTATTACAACTTTAGATTTTGAGTCTTGAAAATAACAAACTAACTGGATGAAGTAGTACGGAAGAATAATATAAATAAAGATTCCTCAAATCGCGTCTTATATAGGAAACACTACTTATTGTCTCCTAATACCTCGAAAAGTTGTTCCAGCTGTGATGGGTCATCTTCCTTAGTATCCTGCAAATTATCTGAGAGTGCCAAATTTGCCAAATTAAGGTCGTTAGAACGACCTATTAAGTACTAAAAAAGGAAAATAATAATACACATGCACACTATGTGTATATAGAACATGAAACAAAGTAAAATATTAAAAATCTTAATAGTAACAACTAAATGTATACCTTTAGAAATAAATAGAATATTAGTTAAATTGCAGATATCTTGAGGATGAAAATGGTTAGGGGTACATCTGTATGCATATGTTATGGATAACCTTGTAGCAGAAATATAAATAACAAAATGAACATGCATGTGAAATATGACATCACATTTTTTTATTGAATATATATTTGAAACGGTCAGAAGTTGTGCACCACATGTTTTACGAGTATCCCGTGTATACCTGAAACTACGGCCATGATTCCTGGTACTGCCTTAGGATGTACCGCTAAGTACTAATGAACATGAACTCTGATTAGCCTAAGCTCCAGGCGCACAGTCCAATATATAATGATGGTGATCCAGTAATTATCCAGAACCCCCATGATTGGGTTCCTAAGTTTGGTTGTACAATCTCAATAATATAAAACTCTTAAAACATGTATGCAGGAGTTCCCCATATCCCCATTAATTTCATTTTTCACATTTTAAAATGAATATATAGTATGCATTAATTTTTGTCTTAACTATGATTAAATCAACAAGTCATATATATATTAAATAAAATTTTATATATAAATGATTCCTATCTATGTTGTATGTGTGGATATTGAAAGGTGACTAATTGCAAGACCTTCAAGGACCAATTAAAGATGTTCTTTAAGATATTGTTTAGTCTTGATCAAAGGTAACTTCTTGATTGCAAAAACAGTTTCGTGAATATTCTGTTGATATGAGGAAGTTGATAGTTAATACCATGAACAACAGAACTACTACTACAGTACAAATCCACATGTAAATATGTATTGATGACTGGTCCAAAAAAACGTTTATCCCAACTCTATTTGAGCAGTCCACAGTTGTTAATTAACAAGAATTGCAATAGACAAGATAAGGGCAGAATTTTCAAATTCATAAGATACTATGTCAAAGTTAATTATGTAGTTCACTGTAAATAATAAAAAAAAAGGTAAATGGAAGAACTGTTTGTGTTTCATTTTCAAATATACAATAGATGGTTCCTTTCATCGTCTAATTGTATTATAAAGGCTATGAATTGCAGAGAAAGCCACAACTAGCAAGGCAAATATTAATGTTTGTTATCTATTTATTTATTTGTTAAATATATAAATTAATGGATAGTTCTTCATGTGTCTCACATATCTCTTATTCTGTAATTAATACTGATCAAAATCACTCCATTGCACAAGAATTCTTATAATTTCATATAAATTGTCAGTTATTTAGAAACTTATATCAAATGTAGTATGACATAATGAAAAGGTTGTTCTTTGCTAAGTTATAAAATTCCCTTCTAAAGTACTAGACTATGAGCTCTATGCATTCTAATTGGTATTTAACGAAATAATGAATAGGTCTTTTTATTTTTCTTTTTTTTTGGTGGTTTGCTTGCTGTTCTGATTGAAATTCTATTCAGTGAACAGAACTGGGTTGTGTTCACTGAACAGAACAGTCGTTCTGTTTAGTGAACAGAACTAGGTTTTGTTCACTAAACAGAATTTGCTCTTCCTCTTTTTTTTTTTGTATTTTTTGTTATGTAGAAAAGGGGATCCGGTTTAGGAAATTTCAGTTATCCAATTTTTATTTTTTTAAAACGCAGATCAACATGGTCGAAGAGAAGATAATATTGGAAACATGTCCTATGTGAAGGTTTTTGGTGCTGATAACTAATGGTTATAACAGATATCAATTGATTCTAATATGAACTTCGCAAAACAAGAATTGCAAACAATAGTTATTTGTCACTAAAAACAATAAATGGTAAGAGGAACAGACATGAAACAGTTAAAGATGAAGACAAATGCACAACGTACTGTAGCATCAAACTCCATTATTATTATGGAAATAATTGTAATACTATTTAGGTAAAGATGCCAAAATTTCCATAGGAAGGTTTCTAACATCAAAGTATGTAGCATATTGTGAACAATGTTGGTGGAGATGCCAAGTTTATTTATTTATTTATTTATTTATTGAGGGTTGTTTTGCTCACTGAACAGAACATAATTTTCTTTTAAAAAAAAAAAAGTGAACAATATATATGGGGCTGCGGAAAGAAAGGTCTAGAGTATATGTACATGAAATTTATGGCACTAAAAGTAAATGTAAATTGAATATACGAATCAATTTAGGAAACATGTGTTTGATGATGAAGCAATGCAGTTAAGAACAGGTAGGAGGATGAGATAAGAAAATAAAATAGCACAATCGGAAAAATAAATGGCACATCGTTGCCATGCGAATAAAAGTATAAAACGGCAAAAATAGATTGCAACTAATACTTGCATCAATACATATATTCAGGAAAAAAAAAAATAATGTTAAGTTGTTGATCGAAAAGAATATAAAGGATTCATAAAATAGTAAAGTACTTGCCTCAAAATCCTGCTTCGAAACTTGACTGTGAGATCCTCTTTTTCTTTTTCCTTTTTCTTTCTTTCTTTCTCTCTTTGTCCTTCCTTCCCTCTCTCTCTCTCTCTCTCTCTCTCTCTCTCTCTCTCTCTCTCTTCTTCTTCTTCTTCTTCTGCATTTAAGAGAAGAAATTCTCCTCCTCTGCCCTTTTTATTTTTTTGGTTATTTTTTTTTTAATTTGTTTAGGTTTTTTTAGTTTTTTTTGTTAGATATTTAAGTTAAGGTAATATTTCATAGGATTAAATCTAAACAAACTAAATCTATCATTATCTAGTTAGTTAGTAAAAAGATTCAAATTTGTTAGACACATATCATGTTTATTTTTTTTAAGATTACTAATTTATTTATTTATTTTTTTGGATTTTATAATACTGGGTTGTTACAATCTACTCCCCTTAAAAGAAAATTTCGTCCTCGAAATTTAATTTAATGCAAAACAGGAATGTTGATATTAATAAGAAAATATATGACATGAAAAAGAGCCTACAAGTTTCGTTGTGGACTCTTATTTAAAAGGATAAGGTTGAGAAGAATAGTCAACTCTCACAAAGCATAAGGTCCCTATATTTAGTGAGAAGTTAAAAAAATAATTGAACAAAGCAAATAAGAGAGTACAAAACCAGATAGAATATAGTATAGTTTAAATCAAAATAGTACCTATTATTGCATCACTGCTCCCATGGGCTTGTTTTGATGTCAATGTGAGTGCATGCCCTTGTCTCTATTTCTCTTCTGTCTGAGCCCTTTGGAAAGTTTGTTGTGGAGTGACAAGTGCGAAACCTCTTGAGTTAGGTCCCGCAGGTCTCTACTGAGGCAGCGCCAATAACCTTTGTTGTTGAAAGGGTGCTGGAAGCGTCTACTGTTGTTGTTGTGGTATTTGTGCTTTAGTAATGTCACTTGTCTCTCGTCGCCATGGATAGCCTCCAATCTGATGATCCGCCGAGCCACATGCCAGGCACAAATTGTGGGCTCGTCTGCAATGCTTTTGAGAATGTCCAGGTCAGAAAAAATGGTTGCAAACCACATTGTGATCATGTTGAATAACCTGATGCTTCTGTGGTGCTGCTAGAGTGCCCTTGTCAGAACTTCCTGTCATCTGATCCATACTCCTCTTCTAGGACCCTATATGAATTCTTCTCTTCCTATCCGCTATCTACTCTTGCACTCTAGCAGTATTCAAAACCTGAGCATAGGTTTCACACTATGGGTGTGGCTATATGTTCCTGAATCTCAAACTTCAATCCATTCTGGAACCTTCGGGCCCTATCTGTTTCTTGAGCCACTAACAATGGGGCAAACCTGCTCAATCTGATAAATTCTGTCGCATAATCGTCTACCGTCCGGTTTTCTTGCTTCAATTGGATAAATTGCTACTCTAGATCCCACTGTGTCATTTAGGAAAAGAACCTCTTATAGAAGCTCTCTCTAAAGGCCTCCCATGTTATTGGTTTTGCCAACCGATTCTCCTCGGCCAACCACCATGTGCGAGCAATATCCATGAATTGTATTTTGATCACCTCCACACAGTCTTCATCCACTACTCATGCTACATCCAATATGCTCTCAGCATCGACCAACCACTGTTCTGCCTTCATAAGTTCCTCGGTTTCATAAAACTGTGATGGGTTCAACTTCTTAAACTCCGAAACACTGCCCGTCTTCTATTTTTCAGCCACCAACTCTTGTTGCAACACCTCAGTCTATTGTTGTTGGTTCTCAATAAGTTCTCAAAGTAATTCCATCATGTTGGGATCTTCTGCTTGGGGAGTGGTACTTGAGGAAGTGATACGACGACTAGTCATTTTTCTAAAAGATGGATTTGGATTAGATCGAGAAACAAAGGATAAACAAAATGATAGGATATAAGGAACCGGAGAAATCGGACAAGAATAAGAATCAAAGATAATTGCAATTTATGTATATGTATATGTGGCAGTAATCCTAGTTTGAGACTTCTAGCCAGAAGCTAGTGCCGAACTTGGTTTTGATACAACTGTAACACCCAAAATACGGGTAGCGTTCAGCGACGTATCATAAATACACCAAGCCTAACATACCTTTAATAAATTGAATGTCACTGCCACTAAATCACATACATATGCATTAAAAAAAATAGGAAAAAATAGACAATCTCTTTTTATTCCAACAAAATATTAAATCGATCAATAAAGAATCCAAAGAAGAGTAGCACTTATTACAACTTTAGATTTTGAGTCTTAAAAATAACAAACTAAGTGTAACGAAATGAATTAACTTTACCAAGAATAAAGGAAAACATTTTGCAATTTTTCATTTAACAACATGATAGGTCTCAATCTGTTCATCATCATCTACCTAAAAAGAACAAAATATGACTAGTCAATAGAGGCAAACATTACAACCTATAATAGATTTGCTTCGAGTCACATAATGATCATGCAAAAAAAAAAAACAAAAGTACTGGAAGTCGAGGCATCCAATCACCCAAAACTAGTGTTTGATAAATTAGGACTTGATTAGACAGTATTGGGACTCCCATCACCATAAATATCATTGATACTCCTCTCATTGCCTGCACTTCCTGGCATTGGTATCCTTCTATGTTTTCTCAAAATGTCAGCAACTTCATCCTTTTGAACTTCTTGGGGCTTAACTATGAAGACTTTTGCATCAAGCTCACTCTTATATAGCTCGTTGAATACCAAGTTAAGATCTTTTTTATCAAAATCCTTCATCCCCCATATGATTTCTGATAATCTTTCAAGCAACTTTCCTTAGCGGGAAGCATGAATAGCATCAGCAATATCTTTGAGCCCACAAGTTAGCTCTTTGAACACATAAAACTTGAATTTCATCTCTCTCTCTTTCTAGATGGACGAGAAGTGCTCCCATTCATATATTGAGTTGCATGAAAATTAGAAATTGGGGAATTCCTATTGAGTTGTGGGGTGCACAATTTATCTGATGAAATCACCTTTGCTGTGTCGCCATCTTCATCATCAAGATTGATTGGCTCTTGTTCCTTCTCGTTATCTGAATCATAACTTGTCTTTCTAAATTCTCCAGTGGCCATGTCCTCCCCGCAAATGATCTTAAGTTCTTCATATTTCTCTATCGGCTTGTTGAGATAAGGAATGTGGTTCGGATGTTGCTACATAGAGGTTATAAATAAACATTTCATTAAAATTAATAATACAAAATGTAATGCTATTAAAAGATCAAAATGTATGATAATAAACGTACCTCAACATACTCCTTGAGTGTTTTCTCATCCAGCAATATTGTTTTCGTATTCTCATCCCATCACGCTCCACTTAGTTTCTTACATTGACAAATAATCTTCCATTTGTCTCTAAAACTCCTCATGTGATTATCAACATGTTTTGCGGTAAAATTCTCATTGAACATTTGATTGATATGGTTGGTGGCAGCAACAAAAGCTTGAGGCTTGAAGGTCATGTGGCATTTTAGTCCCTTACTAGCAAGATCCACCAAGAAAGGGATAAGCACATCATCATAACTAGATTTCTATTTCTTATTTGGTGCACATTTCCTCTTTTTTTTGCCTCCTTACATATTTCCTTAGTAGGAGAATCTACCTCTATGCTACCAGTAGAATTTTTACCATTCTCATTGTGACTCGGAGATGTCTCATTAGTAGATTTAAATGCTCCTAGTGTGGGATTAAAACCATGCATTCCGGGTAGTCCAAAATTAGGGAGCATCCCTGGTGGCATCGGATAGGGAATATTGATGCGTCCAGTATTAAAAAATTCTCCAACTCCCATTCCCATAGGTACAATAGGGCTTGGTGGAGTTGCTGGATCAGTGGTTGAGTAAGCACTTGCTCCATGCATTGCAAAGTTTTCTATATGGTCCATTATCTTGTGACAGTTTTGCATATATAAGAAGTATATAAATAGACTAAAAATAATGTCAATGTTAAATAGAAGAAATCTATTGCATAGATAAAAGCTAATATGAATGTTACATGGAAGTTATACATTCCACTGAGCATACAACAAATATATGACTATCTTTCTAAGCCACCGTCTCATCTCCTCCCCTTTCTCTAGCACAATAATCAACCCACATTATTTTAGCTAAAGCATATCTCTTTTGTAACCATTCCTGATTAGCTTCGTTTTGTTCTCGCAATGTCAGCCCTTGTGTACTGTACACCGTCCCCTCATCAAAAAGCTCTTCCGGAACTTCATTAAAATTTATATCTTCATGGATGAACCTATCATCTGGATCCACTTGCATAATATAATTATGTAATATGCAACATGCTATTACAATTTTTACTTTGCGATTCAAATGAAAAATCAAGTTGACATTTAAGTATGCTGAATCGTTTTTTCAAGATATCAAATGCACTCTCAATTTTCGACCGGAGAGATGAATGTCGAAGATTGAAAAGTTCGCGATGATTCATTGGAAGTTTTCCCATTTGCTCTTTCAAGTGGTACCGTACTCCACTATAAGGTGCAATGAATCCAGGCATGGTTGTATATCCGGCATCACATAAGTAATACTTGTCTACATCAAGAAAGTTATATAAACATGTCATTTAGTTAATTTACATAATACCTAATATATTTATAATTTTTGAAGTTTTATTACCTTTAAGTAGGCGAATGCCTTTTGGTGGAGGTATGGACAAAGCATCTTTTAGGACTGCAAAGTCATGTGCAGATCCTTCCCAACCTGCCATTACATAACATAATTGTTTGTTTGGTGTTATGGCAGCAAGAACATTTTGTGTTGGGCCATCCTTACGACCTCTAAATCGAGCAACAATATTATCCAGAACAGATGCTTCTATGTGAGTCCCATCAATCATGCCAATACAATCCTATTAAATATTTTTAAGATATGAACAATATTTTAGAATAAACTAATTGATTATTCAAGCAAAGTACACAAGATATATCTGAAACCATGGGTACCAAGTAGTCCTACTACAAATTTCTTCGGCCTTCTCATTTCCCGGCTGTCGCATTAGTAAAGGTCGTAGTTTTAAAATTGCCCTTAAAACAATATTAAAATATTGACTTATAGTTTCTTTTGATCGTAGAAAGTAATAACAGACCATTCTGTATTTTGTATTATGTCCTAATATGTTAAGAAAAATTGCCAGTTGCTCTTCAATAGTCACTTGATTTGTGTCTCTTAAATTTCCACCATTTCTCAGCATTCTTGCAAGGTGGAAGAAGGGCCTCAATCCATCCTTAGGCACTCATATGTAGTAAATCTTCCCACAAAAAATAACCGATATAAGTTATGATTTCTTACTAAATCTCTAAGCATTGTGGGCTCTTTAGGAATATATTTATCTTCCCAATCAAACAGAATATAACATGCAATCACAACAGTAGCAGCTGCATAGGAGCCAACAGAAACATGATATGTGTTCCACAACTCATCAGGTTGATCCATTAGAGTCTAGAAAGAAAAAAAAATTATGATAAATATTAAGTCCAAAGCATCACAAAACAATTCGCATGGATATCAAATATTTATATTAGGAAACATGGTTATTAAAACAACAAACCTTCTCCTAGTATTGCAACCGGCTAACTTTGTTACATAGAAATATTTCAACAACTTTTTTAGTTGATTCTATAATCTGAAATAAGAGAATTAAAACTATAAATACTAATTTGGTATGATATATAAATTACGATATATTATAAAATGCTTGCAAGCGGAATACTAACAATAAAAGAGGCAGCATGGAAGTATATATTACAGTACAATAGGCATGTTTAGGCATACTAAGAGCATATCAAAGCCATATATTAATTTTAAAATACTTATAATTTTAAGCAATTAGATTTGTTATAAGTAATTGCCTCAATTTAACATATTGGAATTCAACTTTTAAATCAAATCAAAATCCTAAATAGCGGAATCGCTCAATTTAAATAGCGGAATCAACTCTTAAATGCACAAATTCAACTTTCAAACAGCGGAATCACTCAATCTTTGAACACAAAATCACGAATTAAATAATTATCAATTAAATAATGGGTCGAAAAAGGGGGAGAAAACCTAGATGTCACCTTTGAACAAAAAATCCCCAAATTTTCACAAAAATAATGAATGCTGAGAGATAGCATCAAATATATAAAGGTGAAGCCCTAAATTTCTATTAAAAAAATGATAGATTATGGTTATAATTCGAAGAAAAAAATTTGCAGCTATTTGGAAGAGTGATTCGCAGCTAAAAAAAATTAATGACAGTGAGATTATTCATTGTTTTTAGAAGGAACTTAGAAAAATAGAAATTTAGGGCTTTACCTCATTGTTCTTGAGAAAAAAAATCGCACCTTTTGTTCAAAGAAAAAAAAAAAAAAAAAAAAAAAACTTACCCGCGAGTCTTCGCTGCAAATCTTCGGGATCAGGAGCAAAGCTGAAGCTGTTCCTTTTGTTCGCTGCAAAAAGAATGAGGCGGTGAAGGGAAAAGGATGAGGCGGTGAAGGAACTCAACAATAGGAAGAGAGAAGTTCAATCCCCGAGAAATCTTTTGTTCTTTTAATTATTTTTTTATCTTGATCCGTGAGATCCCTCCATCTTCCGCTCGTTTTGGGGGAAAGAAATTTTGAGTATTTACTCAGCCACGTAGGATCCACGTCAGCAAATAGAAAGTAAGTTCCAAATTACTTATGAGCCCAACAAACAGCAGAAGTAGTGAAAATAAGTTACTTCTCATACTTCCTACCTTATTTCAGTGCAAACAAACATACCCTAAAATTCAGCCACCGAAAAAGAATGTTGAAGAAAGATTTTGCCAAACATCACAGCATAACTTTCAGCACAATCTGGTTACATGTCATAATGAACACAATAAATATTACAAACAGACAAATTTAGAAGACCTTTCGGGTCCTTCCACTTCTTATTTTCAAGGAAAATAAATAGTTGGGCTGAAGCAGAAACCAGATCATAAATCCACGACGCCAGTGAGGACCCTTTAGTGTAAACTTTTCTCTGACATCAAACGGGAATACGGGGCCTGAGAAGGGTGATGGCTTCTTTTATTTTCTCAAATGCGACTTGTAGTGTAGATAGAGATGCTGCATAGGACATCCGGATGCACCTGTCATCTCCAAATGCATCTCCAGGGACAAGGGCTACCTGCCAATACAAACCCATCGAGAATGAGTAAGCATAACCTTCTACAATATTCTAATCCTGCAACACTCCCAACAAGCCAATGTTGAAATAATATGAGTTTTAATGCATATAAGAAAATCCAAGGTCAACATAAGCATTTGATGTGTCTACTATAGAGCAAATGCGGTGATAAAAAGGCTCATATCATAAACTTACATGTCCCTTATCCAAGAGGAACCGACAAAGGGATTCCGAATTCTTAATATTTCCAAATCCTTCAACTTCAGTCCCATAGTAGGAACTGAAGTCTAAGAAAAGGTAAAAAGCGCCCTGCAAATGTATAAAATAGTCTAATAAGTGCTATTGAATGTGATGCTAATCTCATAAACTATTCAAAAAAGAAAAATATTGCTACTACCTGGGGCTCTGATATCTTTACGCCCTCCAACTCCCTGAAGCTTTTCACTAGGAAATCCCGCCTCTCCCGGAATGCTTCCACCATACTGGAGACTGCTTCACCACCAGCATATCCCAGTCCTAGAGCAGCAAGCCCTGCTTTCTGGGAAATGCTACTGGCACCAGAGGTGGACTGTCAAAAAATCACAGCTTCAGTTACAGGATTATTATGCAGTAACTAGATGTAAAGCCACCTAAAGTTAATATTCCGTTGACTGTCATCATCATCGTGAGGCCTTCGCAGAATTAACCAAAGCTTATTAGCTTTTAGCTTAGTAAAATCTGGATTACAGTATGACGACTACAGCACAAGTTTTTTCTTCCCTTTTTCTATGTTTATTTTTGGGAGAAATCCAGAAATCAGTGATACCTTATATCTTGAAGATACTGAAGATTAGTTTATGAAATAGATGCTCCTCCAATTATGGACATAGATATGAAATTAAACAACATTTTGCAAACAAGTGTCAATGTCTTCACTCTTTGCTATGATTGTCGCAATTGAAGGTATTGATTTATAACAGAAAAATTACACCCTCTATCCTTGGTTCTTGAAGGCTATTTGGTATCGTATTCTTGATATTGTCTTCATGACTTGCTGTCAGCATGATTCCTAACTCTGCAGCACCTATATATGTCAGAGAGGGGCTGCCAGATAACCAAGTAGGCCGGTTGACAGATTGGAAAACACATCTCAAGTCACGGAGCAATTCCTAAAAGTCAAAAAGTTCCAGCTGACTAATAAAGAGTCGAGTTACAAGACTAAGGAATTTCACATTACGTCTTCCTGTTCAAGCATCTTTAGTAAAAGTGACGATAAATGCACCACAATTTTCATTCAACTTTCTTTCCTCTTCTATTCTCGATTTTCTATTATCAAAAAATTTCAAAATCCTATCCTCCAAATCTCCTCAGCTTTACATCTGCATCTAATGATTTCAGTTAATTTCATTCATCCAAAATCTATCTAATAAAGGAATTTCCAAATATCTACTTTTAAATCATTTTCCAATTTAAGGAAATAAATTTCCAGTTTCTTAACTCTCACTACATGACTTTGGATCAAGGTCTAAAACATCGAAATTAGTATCAGTATTAGTGATTGCTTATGACATCAGAATCAGCAAATATCAGGCGTATCGTATTGGCAATATCATATATAACCAGTAATATTATACCGATATAATGTGATCTAAAGGGTATCTCAAAATCCAATACAAAAAAAGTGATTCGGTATCAGCCAATATTTAGAACCTTGATTCAAATCCTCTCCACATATTCGTTGGATTTCCAAATACTTATACAGAACATGTGTTCAAACGCATAGAATAAATCACATTACCCGTTGGAATACAAGATGAAACTAGTTTCCTATTAACTTGAAATGATGTTCAAATAAAATTAGTAACTTATAACTTCATCACTGTCTCTAGTAGAACATAGCAACTGAACTTTTTAATCAATTCAGATGTATTCAGTTTTAGTTAGTTATTTCCAAAAATGCCAACCAATCCAACTATTACTTCCAATTAGTAATTTCTTCCTTTATAAAGGGCCATAATACCCTCATCTTCTACCAACCATAACCCTATGTTTTTACCCAACCTTGATCTAAACTCAAAATCTAGGTTAAAAAAAAAAAAAAAAAAAAAAATCAAAATCTGTATGTACAGAAGATGACTTGTTTGGACTTTCCATTCAAGGAATGGCCGTCATGATGGTGGACAAGGATCAAGAATATGCCTTGTAGTTAGGAATTAAGTATTAAAATATACTTTGTGATGGAGCTGGGTAGGCGGCCTTGTAATACCTATAATAAAATTATGCAAGATGTACCCATATAAGACAAACTCATGGAAAGTTGGTATGGAAAACAATCTTTACAAGTTGAAGCTAATTTGAGTTGAATTGAAAATTGATGAGCTTACCTCACATTACCATCTCCGAAATGATTTCATAAAATTTAAAGAGAACGATGTTTTGTTTCAATTTTTGTTTTTGTATCCAACTCACAAGAATCTAGGACTTATTATAAAGTCTAAGTTGAGGATAACAGCCAGGTTTTCACTCCTCTATTCAGGTTTCCTTAGATATTCCAATAAATACATATGGAGTCATATTGTACTATTATAAATTATTATAGTACAATAAATTTTAGGAGTATTTACTGGTTTGTTCCTCAAATCTTTATATATTATGATTTAGTCCCTCAAATCTTCATATTTAGATTAGTCCCTCAAATCTCCTAAATTACTACAATTTAGTCCTCCTTCCTAACTTCTGTTAACACTGTTTAATTTTTGACCTGATATTACCATTTTACCCTCCTTATTCATTCTTTCTCTTCCTCCTCTCTTCCTCCTCTCTTCTCCTTTTCTTCATTATTCCTCTTCTTTTCTCCTTCTCTCTTCCTCCTAATGAAGAAAAGAAGAGGAATAGAGCAGGAAGAGAAAGAAAGAGAAAGGAGAAGAGATGAGGAATAATGAAGAAAAGGAAAAGAGAGGAGGAAGAGAGGAGGAGAAGAGAGGAGGAAGAGAAAGAATGAATAAGGAGGGATAAAATCGTAATATCAGGTCAAAAATTAAACAGTGTTAACGGAAGTTAGGGAGGGGGACTAAATTGTAGTAACTTAGGAGATTTGGAGGACTAAATCCTAAATATAAAAATTTGGGAGACTAAATCATAATATATAAAGATTTGAGGGACAAACCAGTAAATACCCCTAAATTTTATTTGCCTTCAAAAAAGACACATTTAATGAATCAACACTTAGATATTAGACACTTGATGATGACTAGTTGGATACGACTATACCACATCCAGAATGAACCCTCATATTTTTCCTAGGAACCTCAAGAACAATTTTGTATAATCTATACCCTCACGAACTTTTACCTAGTTTTCTCTAAACCCCCCAATCGTTAGGCAACAGTTAGTTCTCGTCATATTCTTCATTTATGACCATCATGTCCCTAATTTATCTTTTAGATAATTAATATATTCATAAAATTATAAAATTCCTATAAATAGATTTCACTTAATAAATTGATGGATTTGGAGTGGTTGAGGACACCGGCAAACAAGCAACCTTAGGTGGCCATTTTGGCATATGGAAGATGGAATTAGAAAAAAATTGAGCAGCTTGAGCTCGAGTCCTAGGATGACATACTTATTCAAGATGTGCACAAAGATGATGGAACTTCTGCCAAGTGTAGGAGTGATGCTCTTTCCATATCAGAATATGCCCAAACGAGTGACGAGAGAAATGAATAATTTGATAGACAGAGTTCAGTCAAATCTTATTTATTTGATAAAGAGGATAATTTTGAAAACCACACAACCAATTAATGAATAGGTTTGTAGAAGTTACAACTTAACAAAGAGGAAATCTGATTGAAACTGCCATATTTGCAAGTGGAAGAATCACACAAGGGGCATTGCACTAAAAATGGCAATAAGTGTGGATATTGCCAAGAACATATTCCACTTTCAAGAAAGGGTTAAGGGTATGGGTGTCCATCTGGCCAGCAGATCATTGTCTGGCTCGGATCCGGACTCTGCTCAGACTGGCCGGACAGACCTCAGCCTTGGTTTGGCCCAAACAAGCGAAAACCTAGCGTAGGGGTTCCATGGCAAGTAAAATCCAAAGTGGGCCTAAGCTGTGGCTAGTTGGGGTTTTTTAAAAGAAGACATCCAAAAACAATTAAAAAAAATGGTAAAAAAAGGAAAAAGGGTTTTTAGTTTTAGACTAGCTCTCTAAATAGATAATCTTATTTTTATTTCCCCCCATCCAAATTCTCTCAAACTTTCATCTCTCTCTAATTATCAAAGACTAATAAAATAAAGCCTCTAAACTCTCGTCTATCTCTCTAATTATCTATTCAATTTAGCCTCTAATCTCCCTACAATCTCTCACATTTCCTCATTTATATTATTTCTATGGCTTCTTCCTCTTATGATATTGAATTTGGTGTTCAGAACTTCTTCGAAAGGGTCAAAGTCTAAAACAATTGTCAGAAATGTAATTGCGCAAAAAGTAAAAAAGCCCCATCTGCAAGAAACTTTTGAAAGCAAATCAGTATTAAGAGACTACCAACTTGAACCACCATACGAAAGGCCACAACAAAGGACAATGTGGTCAATCGGACATCCCCCAATCTATTTTTGGTCAATCATGGACTACGAGTAATCTTTCCAATTTAAATTTCAATAAGCGTAATGCTAAGAAGGTAATTGTAAAAATATGTCATTCTATGAAATATAGATTTTAATTTAGGTGAATAAGCTTTTTTATTAATCTTTGATAAATAATTAGAGAAGCTTTTCATTCTAGTTTTTAACACTTTCTCGTCAAACTTGCCAGGATGATATTATATAATATTATAGAAGTGAAAAACAAAAATTGATTTTATATTTTGCAAGCCTTAATTATCAAAATTTTATTACCTCGGATATTTGGATTCAAGGCAAAAAAATTGCTAACTTATATATTACAACTCAATGGATTGATGAAAAATTAGAAAATACAAAAGATAGTTATTACTTTTATCGCTTTAGATAAAGCACACACTAGTCAAAATATTATAGAATTGTTTTTAATGAAATAGAACAATTTAAAATTTCTGATAAATATTTACTTTTTCCCTAAATAATGTAGGTAATAGTAATATGGCTTTAGATTTAATATGAAGTTCTTTCATAATAAATGCATGTGTCATATTTTAAATCTAATTGCATAATTTTTTTAAAGGATATAAAATTAATTATAAAAAATTAGCTATGCTTGTCTTTTTATTGCAAATTCTATAAAGGGAATTAACATTTATAAACAAATTTGTAGACGATATAATAAAGTGTATGAGAATTCCACAAGACATTGAGCATAGGTGGAATTTAACATATTTAATGTTGAAAATATTATTTAATATTGATTAATAATAGATTACCATATAGATGGACTTCACGCAGCCGGTGTATTTAGTTCTTCATCTTCATCATTAGAAAAACTTGAAGAACATGAATGAGAAATTATAATACGTTTATCAAAAATCCTTAAGATTTTCTACTATACTACTATTTTTTATTTGGTTATTATCTTCTTATCAATACTCAAGTAGCATTACAAATGCATCTAATTCAAATTATTTATTGCTTATCAGTAAGATCTTAGTCTTAGATATATAGTCTTAATGATGGAGTTAAAATCTTGGGCTTGGTGTTCTTATTGATCATTGTAAGAAAGAGATAGATCTCGAAAATCTACTTATTGTTTTATTTGGTGATTCAGATGATGAAATTATGTGTCATCCGTCAATTAAATTTTATTTTAATATTCAATAAGTATAATAGCATATTTGATTCTAGAGTCAAGCTCCTATGTGACCGAGATCTATCCCATAAAAAGGTATAGGTTTATTTTAAAGAAACTCCCTAGTTAATAAGTTTGTTGGTAAAACTAGCTTTGGATCATCAACAAAGAAAAGTAGCTGACCTTAAAAAGTACTTAGTGCCCTTTAATAGCATAAGTCCAAATAATGCACTTGATTTTGATATTTTACAATAATGGAAGACAATTGGATCAATACCGTATCCTGTTGTTTCTACCATGATTTGAGACTTATTAACAGTACAAATTTCCATTGTAACTTCGGAAAGTATGTTTAGCGCTAGAGGATGGTTGATTGATGACTCGACAATACGATCAGATTAGATGAAATAATAGTACAAGCATTGATGTACCTACAAGATTTGTCGCCACTGAAAGGAAGCGTCAAGGCTTAGCAAACACTCAAGCATGTAATGTCGTATTCCCTACAAAGCAGCTAAATAAGCACTTGAAGACTTTTGTAGAATTAAATTAAATATCAATTATAAATTTCTCATTTTAATTATATTTATAATTTTTAGGAAAGTGTTGCACGTGAATGAGAATATATTGGTAGGTTTCACCCTAGTTGAGATAATTTTTTTCCTTAATCATTTGAATTCTATACATATCATGTGATATCATATCTCATTTAATGAGCTAAATAATTTGTTTGATTTTTTAAAAATTTCAAGTGTATTCTTCTACTTTCCTACTTCTATAATAATTTGTAAAGTTTTTGTATCAAATTTTTGTTCCAAATTTTAATCTAGCTTTTCATTTTTATTTTATTTTTGGGGTATTTACTGGTTTGTCCCTCAAATCTTTATATATTATGATTTTGCCCCCCAAATCTTCATATTTAGGATTTTGCCCCCCAAATCTCATAAGTTAAAACAATTTTGTCCCCCTCTCTAACACAGTTAAATATTTGACCATTTGACCATTCTTTTCCTCTTCTATTTTCCTCCTCTCTTCTTCTTCTCTCTTCCTCCTCTCTTCTCCTTTTCTTCATTATTTCTCCTCTCTTTTTTCTCCTCTCTTCCTTCTCTCTTCTCCTCTCTTCCCTAACATAGTTAAATACTGAAAGAAGAGAGGGGAAAGAAGAGAGAAGAAATAATGAAGAAAAGGAAAAGAGAGGAGGAAGAGATAAGAAGAAGAGAGAAGGAAAATAGAAGAGGAAAAGAGGGATAAAATGGTCAAATATTTAACTGTGTTAGAAAGGGGGACAAAATTGTTGAAACTTATGAGATTTGGGGGTCAAAATCTTAAATATGAAGATTTGGGGGGCAAAATCATAATATATAAAGATTTGAGGGACAAACCAGTAAATACCCCTTTATTTTTTTGCTCTGATCTGCTCAGTACCAAGCCAAGTCCCAACACTTGTTCCTAGTTTGAATAGCGTGTCAAGCCTGGCCTAGGCCCGAGTACTTGAGCCAACCCATTTTGACACCCCTATTTATGGGAAAGGTGAATTTGACAATCCTTTTGGGGAAACGGTTAAGGTTTGAGGGTTGTTGGGATCTGGACATGGTAAGGGAGGCAAAAATGGGCTTCTTCCATATAGATTGCTTCGCTTCGATCAGTGGGCCAATTTGGGGATTGGATAGCTAGGATTTGGGGGCACCAAAGGGAAGAGGTTGTTGAAGAAGATGGTGATGATAATGATGAGAGCTTCGATTTTAGTGGGTCCGATGAATTTTTTAATTTTTTTTTCTAGGGCATGGATTTAAAGAAAATGGGACTTTAATTCTTGTTCAGAAATGTGAAGGGGTATTTTTGACTTTTTAGTTCCACCATTAATGCCTTTTGAGTTTTTCTTGAAATTTAAAAGTTCTTAGATGTTTAGATAACACAAAATTTTCAAAGAGTTTATCACAAAAAATGTGATATTTCATTGGGTTTTATTACTTTAACCAATTTATGAGGTACCAAAATGTATCAAAGATGTATAAAAGTAATATCCATGATAAGAGTAAATTCCAATGCATGACTGCACGAGTTCAAACTTTATTTGATCTGTAGATGCATTTCTTGTAATTTGACCATTATCTTACAATAAAAACTTATATATTTATGTACGTTATCTCATATTTAGATAACGATTAAGTTTCACATATTATTTATTTTTAATATCAAAATTGCATATATCCTAAATTTTCAGAATCGCATATATCCACCTACTTGTACCATGTTGTATTTGTATTCCAATTCCAGCGTAAGGGTGTGAACAGTGTGGAAGCGAGGAGATGCAGGGTGTTTTTACGAGTTTTGCAAGAAAGAAGACGGATTGGTCTCTTATTTTTGTGGGGAGAGAAGATGATGGAATTTTGAAAGATAAGAGGGCTAGCATGCCAGCTAAGGGTGCATCTCTTTATAGGAAGTAAAATCAAGCAGTAATGCAGCCTACTTTCACTACTTCATTTATTTGTTTGTTTAAAAAAATGAAAGTTACTTCTTGTATGAAAATATAGAGCCTACATAGCACCTTAATTCATTTTTCTTCCCTACTTTAGCTTGAAAGAGTTTTAGGAACTCGTGAACAAGAAAAAAAAATGTTTTTTTTTTTTTTTAATTGGTACCCCATTGTTACCATCCAAAACAAGTATTATTATAGATAAAATGGAAACAAATAAAATAATATAGGCATTTTTTTGTTTAAAGATTCCATCTACTTCCTATTCTTTTCAAAATTAGCAAGCAAATACCAAGAGCTCCAAGGGAAGACTTTAACACCTCAGAAAAAGCATACCTAATTATTACTTTTAATCACAAATTTCTCTGTAAAAAAAGGTAGGCACAGTTACTTTTTAAGTCCACGAGAATTAAATTATATTAACTCTTATCTCATATCCAATATGGGAATATTCTTAACCAAGGCATAGGGGTATTACATACTTTCCCCATTTTAGGTTCAGACATCCTCTCACCAAACAATATAGGATACCACTGGTGTCCCCATAGATTCTAGACATGGCACTCACATCATATTTACGAGGCGACTCCCACTACATTCCTTTGTGGTGTGCCACTTTGTTCCGTGTAGCACATACTCCATGTGACACTTAGTTCCGCATACTTGTAACTAGTATTGACTTTGATAACATTTGTAATACCCTAAAAAAGCACGCTTGATTATTATTTTAAATTAATTTTATATACAGATTCCCCTCTCAAAAAGACTAGTTACAGTTACTTTTGGATTCATGAGCATCATTATAAAGTACATTAACTATTGTATTATGTTCGATATGGGACAATTTTTAGTTGTGCTTCTAATACTTCTATTTGGAATTTACTTTTGAATTCTTACTCACTTCCGAGTTCCGGTACTTCCAGTTTGCCATACAAGCGCTAAGATAAAAGTTTTATGGTCAACATTAAGTTCTAGGGTTATGTTATGACACAAATTTGGTGTTAGAATAGAGAGTGTCTTGTGTAGTTGTTAGCAATCAAATACTTACTTAGTTACACAGTATCCTGAGAAAAAAAACAATTATAGAAAATGGGAAGCAACAGACCTGACTCTGAATCTTTCCACATGCTGTTAAAAAGTGTTTAGGGCAGGCAAGGTATCCAAGTCGCCAGCCAGTCATGGCAAAGGCCTGCAGAAATGAAACATCCATATATTTATATTCACCTGGATATGTGTGTGTGCGTGTCTATATAATAATTGTGTGTGTGTGTGTGTGTTTGCCCTTCTTTCAGATGGAGAAAGCTCTGTCATTGTCTAGATTAATGGTTGAGTGATTGAAATTTAAAATATTGACATCTAATAAGAACGAAAAATAGTTACTCTTTGAACCAATATGCATGGCACTATTGTTTCAGTTGGATGAAGTGAACTGGAAGATTAAAGAAAGTTGAATACAAGTTGCTCTATGCCTTGGTTTCTAAATGGATGTGACAGTCGATCCGACCCCTTACCTTAGAGAACCCATTCACAGTCAATGTTCTTTCCCACATGCCAGGTAATGAAGCAAAGCTTGTATGTTTTGCTGGAGAGTATATAATATGCTCATATATCTCATCAGATAAAACCTGAATGAGGAGGAAAAGAAAGAAAAGAAAGAATCCAGCGTCCTGATGAAATATTAAATATGGAACTGCCTTGTTGTCAAATAACTTACCAGAAGCCTTGGATGTTTCATAACTATATTAGCAATCTCCTCAAGCAACCTCTTGGAATAAACAGACCCGGTAGGATTTGATGGAGAACAAAGGATTAGCAGCCTTGATTTGTCACTGAGTCTTGAAGCAAGGGACTCCGGTTTTAAAAGAAAATTGTCTGATATATCTGTTGGAATTATTACTGGTGCTGCATCAGCCAACCTAGCTATTTCTGGATAACTGACCCAATATGGTGCTGGAATTATTACCTATACAAAAACATGATGTAAACATATATGAACTTATATAGATATAATGCACCATTTTGGTAACAAAATCAAGGTGCAACTTTATGGTGGATAATGAAGGGTGGAGAAACTTTCCACAAGAGGATGAATGCCGAAGCATCTAAAACAGTTTGAATGGAGAATCTAGAAATGGTTGATAACTGTAGGAGGTCATCTCACAAGGCCATTAATTTCATCAAAGTATACGCAGCAAGAAGCAGCTAAAAAATTATATCAAACTGTTCACCTTCTCCAGATAACAATTGATATTTCTTTTCCAAAACAGGAACGGAAGTAATGCTAAGCACATTAACCATGAAGAAAAACATGCATAGCCTCCTAACTGAAACTGAGAAACATCTTTGCTTATTTTTTACAAACAACCAATTGACTGAAACAAATTAGGGAGCAAAACAAGAGGTTGCAGGAAACAAATGATGTGTTCACAGAATGAGAATTGTTTGGTTTGATTGGACTTCCATATATTAATTTAATTCAATATGCTTTTACGACTTAATCATACTTCAAGAAAAAAGTTTTAAATAATCATGTTGCTATCATTCAAGAAAAATTACAAATAATCATACTTCACCTCATCTCCAGGTGAACAGACTGCTAGGACGGCTTGCATTACAGATTGCTTGGCACCATTGCTGACCAGAATCTGATCAGGCGTGTAACTCAAACCATTCTCCTCTGCCATCAAAATAAAATCAACCAGGATTAGCTCTCAGGATTCCAGAAAACTCGTCCATTTACTAGATTCAAATTACCAACCCCTGAGTTTATGGCAAATTGCTTTACGGAGCTCCAAAGTTCCAGCATTGGGAGTGTACCTCGTGTAACCTTCACGTATGGCATTTATCCCAGCCTGAACAAAAATTTTCACAAAGATATAAGAACAAAAGGATAATGCATAGTCCTTTTTTCCCTTCAGGTAATATTATAAAACTTCTTCCCAAAAATAGATGTGTACCAAATCATTTCTAAAACTTTCTAAAACTAGTCCTTCAACTACCAGGGTGGCCTGTAAATGATACTTTTAAAACTGCTAACAAGGCTGTAATTTCCATGATTTTACATTTGTAGATACTCAAAAGATGAATTGATAAAACAAACTTCAAATAAACTTCACAAGGATTCAAGAGGAACTATGAATTGTGAAAACCAAAGTTTAAAATCGGGAAGACGGCAAAAGTACTGGTATGGGTTAATAGGGTATGGATTAATGGTTTATAATAATCGGTAATATCATTATCTTAACAATACCAGAAAGTAATACTGGTACTAATATTATAGTGTTTATATGTATCATATATCTCAAAATTCAATATGATATTTGCAAAAGATATTGTTATCGGCTATATCAAAACCTTAGTAAACATTCAATCACGATTAAGGGCTTTGGACATACTCTTAATGGCTTATGGGGTGAAGGTACGGCTGGTGTGGAAGCGGGTAACCCAGCCAGAAGCACCCAATGCTCCCAAGAGGATGGCTCTTAGTTTTGATTCCTAATGATGTCATTCAGTAGATTTAACTTGGGTAATTAATCTGGCTACGGCCTTATTACCGAAAGTTAAAAAATCAGGTTGGTATTTGTGGCCATGGTACACATAGAAGCACTTAATCGAGTCAGTTTGATAATTTTGCTTGTGTTATATGTAACACACATTTACACACATACTACTAGGGCCGGTGAAAATAAGCACTATAAATCTACAATAATAGTATATTCCATCTTTTATAGTTGCTACAAGATCCATATTTGTTCAAAAGCTATGCAGCGTAACTTTTGCATTACCGAGTCATGCCCATGTCAACATGTGTCTAACAATATAAAAAAAATGTATGGATGTCAAACTGTGCTCCAAGTTATATAACTTACTTTCTAATTTTGAACACGTATATTTATTATTCACTTGGTCACCTTACATTTTTTAGATTTTCTTTTATTTCTATTTCAAGGACTATATCAGTGGGAAAAGGTTGTTTTACAAATTAAATAAGTTTTTATATGAGAAATGAAATACACTGAGCTATACTATATAAAGTCGAAGAGTAAAGGCATGGTACTTTTGGAAAGCTCAAACATTATATGGTAGGTTTTATTTTTAACATATATGTAATGGCAATAAGCTATTGTATTACTAAAATGCATGTCTAGATAGAATATGTATCTATGCAGCTTAGTTCAGAAGCAATCAACGATGTTAACTTAATTTAAGCAAAAAACATGGTAACGACTCTAATATACAAAATAAAGTGAGACAACTTAATGACAACTAGTCATATTAGAATATAAAAATATAACCCTCAGGCCTCATCATAACTTTGAAAGTTTCGAACGGTAGAAGAGACCTTAATAAATAAAGGCAATGCAGGTTCAAACCCCCTAGCAACCATTTAACTATGGATTTTAAAAAGGAAAGACCAAAAATATCGGAATTGGTAAAAACCAATCAATAATGGTATCATATCGGCACTATTGGTAATATAGGCACTATCGAACCGATATTGTATGCTATAACAGGTACCAGTACCTCAAAATTTGATCCAATATATGTGATTCAGTTGACATTTAAAACCTTATGAAATGCGAATATGCTACATAAAGTCTAGATTTCGGCCCAAAAAGAGAACATTACCTACAGCAATGTTATAATATAAAAATATACCACCATAATTTTGGAGACTCGGTGCATTGAAATGAACTTTAATAAGTCATCATTTATCCTCAATAGTTATGGTAATCTGAATCCAAAAAATAAATAAGTTTGTAGCTATCCCAATATATAAACATCCATTGAAACTACTTTAAATATATTAAAATAAAGATATTTTTTTACCATTGCCTATTTAAAAAAGTAAATTTCAATTAACATTTAAAATCTCAAAAGAAGCATTGGTGTTGGCCGATGGCTTATGGTATCAGCAATATCTAACATATCAGCAGGACGTCACCAATATTGACAATAATGGTATTATATGATCTTATACACAAGGGGGACCCAAGCACTTGAACCAAGTGGGTAGGGTTATTCCGGGATCGAGCTTATATAGAAATTTCTGGTAACTCATATTTCTATTTTATAACTTTTATACAAATTTAAAATATTATAATGCAAATATCATTTTCAGACAATCATCTTGTTAGTGATAATTAGAGTTTAAAATAAATTTTAAAAAAATACTTTATTCAGACTAAGAAAACAAGATATCATTTTTAGACAATAATCAAGTCATTCGTTTTTCATAATCACTATTTTCATAATTAAAAAATGAAAAATTAGAAGGGGAGGAACTATAATATTGAGGATTTGGGGGGGCCTTGAGAATTTTTGAAAATTAAAGGATGCTAGGTTTTTTTTAAAAAAAAAACAAATTTGTTGGAGCGGGGTGCACCGGGTCAACCCTTGTTTATATGTACAATATTAGTTACCTCAAAATATAATATGATAATACGATATTACCATATTGTACAATATTTAAAACCTTTAATTCCCACAACATACTATATATTACATTTAGAACTGCAGTGGACTGCCACCAAAACATTTTTTCTTTTTCTAAGTTCAAAATAAGATGACCATAAATTGGCAAATCATCCTAAAGATCCCTAAAGAACCAATCAATAAAATTTAAAGGAGTTCCTTCCAATTTAATCCAACATATATATATATAACTTCCAACGTAGTTGACAGCACCTACCTCGGCAATGGGGGCCGGCGTGTCGAAATCGGGCTCTCCAGCAGCCAATCCAATAACAGGGACTCCAGCCTGACGGAGCGCCGTGGCTTGGTCAGTGATCGCCATGGTCTTAGAGGGCTTGAGAGAATTGACCCTCGGGCTCACCGACCACAAATCCTCCATTGAAGCCGCCTCCGATCTCACCACCAACGACGACAACGACTTCTTCAATCCAGAGAATCTCTTCTTGGAGAAGGACAAGGATAAGGAGATGGATTTGGATTTGTTTGACGGGGAGAGGGTTGAAGAGTAGGAGGAAAACTGAGAGAGGGATCGAGGGATTGTAGTGGAAGACAATTGGTAGAAAGGGAGAGAGGCATCCATTGTATCAATCGAAAAAAAATTATCAACAAATGGGTGATGATCTCCGAATCTGTTCGACCGATTCTTATGCTTGTTCTCCGGCCGCCCCCACCAACCCCCTTCCCTCACCAAACCCCATTTAATTTAAATAATGAGTACAGTCTTATAAGATATTTATTTCCAATTAAGCGAGAAGGAAAAAAAAAGTTAGGGGAAAAAGGAAAAAGTGAATGCGCCGGAGACTGCGCCCTGCAAGTGTGTGTGGTGAGTTTATATATATATATATATATATATATATATATATATATGAGAAAAATAGAAATAAGCTAACAGTTCACGCAAGGTGCAGTTTATTTTTAATATCTCCAATAATTTTTTTTTAAAAATTCTTTTGGATTATGATCTCGACCCCCTAGGATTCACTCATACCCAATTATTTGGATTTTAGTTTTGATTTGGTCCTTCATCAAATTAACACAAAATTAACGATTTTCAATTAATAAAACATTTTGTATGCACTCGATGAAAGGGTAAAAGAACTCCAAAATTTATGAAATTTAATCCGAAAAAAGTTAAGAAAGTAGAGATAGTAATTATTTAAAAAATTGAAGAAAAATCATTGGATGATTATAATTTTGCCGCTAGCTCACGTAAATTATCCTGAGCTGGGGCTCACCTACAGTAATCATATATATATATATATATATATATATATATATATATATATATATATATATATATATATATATATATATATATATATATATATATATATATATCTATCTATTTTCTTAACTTCTCTAAGATTAAATTTCATAAATTTTGGAGTTCTTTTACCCTTTCATCAAGTGCATACAAAATGTTTTATACATTGAAAACCGTTAATTTTGTGTTAACTTGATGGAGGATTAAATCAAAAGTAAAACCCAAAAAATTGGATATGAGTGAACCTTAGGGGGTTGAGATCATAATCCAAAATAAAATTTTTAAAAAATATTATTGGAAATAGTGAAAAATGAACTGCAGCTCAGATAATTTGAGTGAGCTGTCAGCTCATTTCCATTTCTCTCTCTTTCTCTCTCTCTTTCTCTCTCTATATATAGAGAGAGAGAGAAATGGAAATGAGTTGACAGCTCACGCAAGTTACCTGAGCTGCAATACATTTCCACTATCTCCAATATTTTTTTAAAAAATTTTCTTTTGGATTATAATCTCGACCCCTTGGGGTTCACACATACTCAATTTCTTAGATTTTAGTTTTAATTTGGTACTCCATCAAGTTAACACAAAATTAACGGTTTTCAATGAATAAAATATTTTGTATGCACTTGATGAAATGGTAAATAAACTCCAAAATTTATGAAATTTAATCTGAAAGAAGTTAAGTAGGTGCAGATAGTAATTGTTAAAAAAATGAAAAAAAGTCTTTGGATCATTGTAGTTTTGCCGCTAGCTCACATAACTTTTCCTGAGCTGGCAGCTCACCTACAGTAATCATATATATATATATATATATATATATATATATATATATATATATATATATATATATATGAGAAAAATAGAAATGAGCTGACAGATCACGCAAGTTATCTGAGCTGCAGTTCATTTTGACTATCTCCAATAATGTTTTTTTACAAAAAAAAATTGAATTATGATCTCGACCCCTAAGATTCATTCATACATAATTTTTCGGGTTTTAATTTTGATTTGATCCTCCATCAAGTTAACACAAAATTAACGGTTTTCAATGAATAAAATATTTTATATGCACTTGATGAACGGGTAAATGAACTTCAAAATTTATAAAATTTAATCCAAAAGAAGTTAAGGAGGTAGAGATAGTAATTATAAAAAAAATTGAAGAAAAATCATTGG